>VWZF01002115.1:256-191476 GCA_013396755.1 Sclerurus mexicanus
TCCCGGCGGGCACGGGTGTTTCCCACCGGGCACGGGTGTTTCCCACCGGGCACGGGTGTTTCCCACCGGGCACGGGTGTCTCTCCCCAGGGACGTCGCCGGCGGGCGGGAGCGCAGTGGCGCCGCACCCCAGAGGCGCGTCTGCTGCCACCTTCGCCTCCAGCAGCCCCAGACCCTTTCCCAGCGCAGGCACTGCGGTCCTGGTGGGAATGCTGCTTGCTAATGTAATCACGTATTTCGCCCTTTCTGCTTACCTGTGCTCAGAACCGGTGTAAATCACCTCGGGGCCTTCCTCGGCCGAAAGTTAGACACAATTTGATGCCTGCCCATGAGGATCTGACTGCTGCGGGGAAAAGAAATCGGAAAACCCCCCCAGTGTGGTGCAATATGCAAGGTGTGCCAGTAAATGCACTCCTGGAGAGTTTATAGCAAATAAAGAACAGAAAGGGTCCTGTCAAACACTGCATGGAGCCTCAAAAGCCACCTCACTTTTATCCGCATTCTTTGAAAGCAGTTGATATTTTGCCCAAATAACTGTCCCACCGAGAACGTCAAACTTGTCCAATTTATTTCCTCGCTTGCTGACATGCCAGCTCATCTCTGCTTGAAACCGTGGTCATCCCTTCTCTCTCCCTCAGCTTTGTCTTATTGACAAGACCAAAGTGTCTTTCATCAGCTCGAACAGGGCAGTAACAAATAAAATAGGCTTTGCTAAAAGGAAAGAGTTAGAAGTAGGAATCAACAGAAATTCAGGGGCTAGAGAAACGTGTGAAAATATTTTTGGGAAGGAAGGGATGCTGTGTTATTTGGCTAACTACATCCTTCTGCCTGGATTTATGACAAGGGAAAAAAAATGTGACATTTGCTATCCCTCTCACCCTTCTTCTTCCGTGAGTAAACATGACCTGCTCTTATTGTGCACCAAAGAAATTATGAGATTTTGGAGTACGTGTCAGTCTTGGGACCTCACCAAATCTCTAGTAATATCTGCAAGCATGATTCCTGGATGTAGGTACATGGGTTGAAGGAAGACGCTCTGCAGAGTTCTGAACTTCTCATCATGGTGGATCTCTTACATTTTGAACCTGGTGGACTAAAGGTGTATTAATGAGGAATCCCTCCCTGCCACCCATGCTTAGGCTTGTAGTTGAAAACTGATGATGTTACTAAAATCAGCAGAGTACACTAGTGTGAACAGCTGGCACATCTCAGCTATGTATCTTGTGGTGTTTCACATCTCAGGCTTACACTATTAATTGTCAGGTAAATGCAGACTAAACAGTATAGCATAATTCTGACCTGCTTAGTTGGGGGAAAAATACTTTTCAGTTCATGCAGTCAGACTGTTGCTTTTGCTAAGAAAGAGCTTGCACTGAGAAATTCTTTGGGATATTGTGTGAGATGGAAGCAAGCACAAGGGCTCAGTCACCTGCTGGTAGTCAACTCTACTTTCTCAGTTTGTAAATCACATTGCAGGATGTCACCCATAGTTAGTTACTGGAAAAAGAGGCAGGTACCTCTGTTCTTCTGAAACATTCATCTGAAAATGGAAGGAAATGAGTTGATCTGATTGAAGAAAGAGGACAAGAATTTAAAAAAACCCATGTGAATCCAAACACATTAGTAGCCAGACTGTTTCTTTAGGCACACCAGAATTTAAGATGGGTTAAGCTGTGTGTAACACCTAATGGCAAGAAAGTGACATTTCATCTCTACTCTTGCTTTCCTTAGGGGATCTATCAATGGGGAAGCAGAGTGACTAACTCAGGTTTGGCTTTCTCCTCAGTGGCAAACAGTGGTGTTTTCTTGGTGAGCCGGCTTGGCCCTGGCAATTTCTGAGTATTTTCCCAGGTCAAGGCAAGGAGTGCCCAGGTGCACAGTTCATGCTTAGCATGCCGCCGGTGCTCTGGGCAGTTTCCATGGGGACATGCACGTTTTGCATAGGACTGAAGTCCAAGTCAGCAATTAATTGTAAACCATCCATATATTGTGCCTACTGAAATCTTAAGGCAACATAGAATTTGTCTCAGCCTGTGTAAGCAAGGAAACAAAATGCAATTTTGATGCCAACGCTTAAATTCTTACTGACATCAGCAGGGGAGTTCTTTGCTCTTCTTTATGACTGCAGTCAGAAATGAATGCCTGATTGGCAGCCTCCAAGGAGCTGTGTTTTCTCAAACATTACACAGAAAAGGAATATTATGTATAACTGTGTTTTAATTGTTTCTGGAGTCGATTTCAGCATGAATAAGTTACACAGTAATTTCACAGAAATTCTATTATTTCAGTTCAATTAGAGTGGTATTTTTACTTGCCTTGTGGCACAAACTGTTCTGAAAGAAAGTTTCTTAAAGAAAGATCCCGTTAATTGGTTCACTGGTATTGAGGAGGGGCATAAACCTGAAAGTATTTAGTAACTATTTAAAGGAAACACTTTTCATTGAGGAAAAAGTGGAAGATTATTATGCTAATAACAGTGTGGATGGTGCTGTTCCATGTAGAATTCCCATAGATATTAATGGAAGTTTTGTGCTAAATCAACAGTAGTTTTAGGTAGTGGATTGTACAAAAATTACATGGTGCCCAGCAGGATCTTAATCCTTCTGCATTTACTTATGCAAACTTTGTCTTTAAAATTCTTCTGAAATCTGTCCCAATTTTCAGCAGGAGTTATGCCTGAATAACATTTCAGGACTGGCCTTCAAATGTAAGTGCAACAGAAATATAAATATATTGACAGACCTTCTCTTAATCCTGCAATATAGCACATGGGTTAAGAAAGAGCTGTAGTTTTAGCTCATTGCTCCTTTTCTTAGCCAGTGTGGACTGATTTTTCCACTTGTTCTTTTGCTGTTTTGTTTTCAGGGGCAACTCCGTGGCTCAGACCAGTCTGCTGCAAGGATGGGGCCCCTGGAAGCAGTAGGTGAAGAAAACCAGACAGATGAAATGAAAATGGAGCTGTTCACCAAGCTGTACTTGTCAAGATACACTACTCCACTCAATGAATTGGCTCTGGACCCTAAACCAGAACTGAAGGACAGCACAACACTAATTGAAGTGCAGATAATTCTCATCTTTGCTTACTGCTCCATCATCTTGCTGGGGGTGATCGGAAACTCCCTTGTGATCCATGTGATCATCAAATTCAAAAGCATGCGCACAGTGACTAACTTCTTCATCGCCAATCTGGCGGTGGCCGACCTGCTGGTGAATACGCTGTGCCTGCCCTTCACTTTGGTTTATACGCTGTTGGGTGAATGGAAACTGGGCCCAGTCTTGTGCCACCTGGTGCCTTATGCCCAGGCGCTTGCTGTTCATGTGTCTACTGTTACTTTGACCGTGATCGCTCTAGATCGTCACCGCTGCATCGTCTACCATTTGGAAAGCAAAATCTCTAAGCGGATCAGCTTCCTGATTATTGGAATTGCCTGGGCAGTCAGTGCCCTGTTGGCAAGTCCTCTAGCCATCTTCCGTGAGTACTCGTTGATTGAGATCATTCCTGATTTCAAGATTGTGGTCTGCTCTGAGAAGTGGCCAGGGGAGGGGCAGCTCAACTATGGCACCATCTACAGCATCTCCATGCTCCTGATCCAGTACGTGCTGCCTCTGGCAGTCATCTCCTATGCCTACACGCGTATTTGGACCAAGCTCAAGAACCATGTTAGTCCTGGGGCAGGGAGTGACCACTACCACCACCGGCGTCGGAAAACCACCAAGATGCTGGTGTGTGTGGTTGTGGTGTTTGCTGTCAGCTGGCTGCCATTTCATACCTTCCAGCTAGTCAGTGACATTGACAGTCAGGTGTTAGACCTGAAAGAGTACAAACTGATCTACACAGTGTTTCATGTCATTGCCATGTGCTCAACCTTTGCTAACCCCCTTCTCTATGGCTGGATGAATAACAACTACAGGACGGCCTTCCTCACAGCCTTCCAGTGTGAACAGCGGCTGGACTCCATCCACCCTGAAGTATCAGCAGCTTTCAAAGCCAGGAAGAAACTAGAAGCAAAGAGGATTCAATTCCCTGGGGACTCCTTCACACAACCTACCAATGTCTAAGATGTCTGACTTTAAAGAAGAAATGAATATGTTGTGGACAAAGGGATAGATCCATTTTGGTGCATGCATTTTTAATGCATAGTTTTATTCATAAATGGTGAAAGGAAAGCAGCGGGAAAGTCAAGGCAGGTGTTATGATTTAAGGGGAGTTGATTGGTATCAAGAGTGTGTAACTATACAACTGCAAGGAAATAAAAGGGAGAGGCTTTGTTTATGGCTGTCTGATGCAGGGTAAGACACTCTTCCATCCCTCCCATATCTTTTTGACAAGTCTAAATGACAGGGGTGGAATGGGCTGGTTTTGCTCAAGGAAGGCAAATGGCTGATTTGTAGCACAGGAATATTGATGGTGGGAGCAGATAGTTTTTATATTGGATGTGGAGATCAGGGAGAGCAGAAGTCTGCCAGGAGAAAGAAGCCTGTCTTGGGGGGAATGGGCTGTGCTGGTTAAAGCTCAAACTTTTCAGGTCCCTTCTTTCCCACAGGCATCTTTTACAAAGACAAGGGAATTAAGAAGAGGAATATATATTTTTATTTTTTTTTGGCTTGTACTAAAGTACTTCAAACCAGAGCATTTGAAATGCAAAAAAAAAAAAAAGGAAGAACCCACCAAACCCACCCAAACATTCAGTGTGAGGAAAGGTCAAGTTCCTACGTAATATGAATTGGGGGTTTTGGTCAATCAAAGGGAGTGAAAAGTTATTCCTTAAGAATTGGCTGTTGTTATGCTGGTGAAAAAATCACGAGCCTGTGACTTGATCAGTCATTCCCCGCAGATTCCTTCCTTTCATTTTGCACTGGGAACAGCTCACAAACGCAGTGCTTCAAAGTGGCATTTGAGGGCAGGGAATGCAGGCTCAGGTTTTCTGTAAGCACTTCATAAACTGCCAATATTTTCATTTTCAGGACCTGCTTAAATGTCTAATGTGTTATTAACTCCACAGGCTTTGAATTGTTGCTGCTTTCTGCCTGGATAATAAAACAGCAGATAATTTTGATCCTCTGGAAAGGCTGCTAGATGGCAAAGTGCTTTTCCTTATTGTGGTTTTATGTCACATAGTCATCTCATCTTGGAGCTTTTTCCATCTTTAGTCTTTGTAAAAATTAAGAACATTTGAATGACTGTAACCTAATAACAGTATGCTATGTTTATGTGATACCAGTTATTCTGCATGCTGTAGTTAATAGTTAAATTCCTTTTTTTTCTCAGGTATAAAATTTTAATCTGTTTACTGTGTTGTGCACAGCAATGTTCAACTCTTCTATGTCTTTGTTCAGCCTCTTTGAACTCATTAAAGAGATGAAGAAAATTTCAATCTGTGTTTATTTCAAGCTGCCCTGTTGCTTACCTAGAATAAAAACAAGTGTGATACTTTCACTTGGAGTCTATTTCGACAGCTACATTTCAGTTGACTCATTTTTTCCTCTCAGTTTTTTGTTGTTCCTAAATTCATTGTATTCTTTGTTACAAATTTAAAACTGAGAATACTGAAATGTTTGCAATGTAATAAACAGTATCAGATCTTTATCAAGTGGAGAAATTAATCTTTGTGTATTCAGTATTTGGCACCATCCTTTAAATATCCATGAAATCACTTGGACTTGAATTTTCAGGAGCAGAAGAGGGAGGTCTAGAGAATTAGCTAGTGTTTACTCAAGCAGGAAAAAGCATCCATCATTCTTAAACAGTTTTACAAAAATAGATTAATACTGTACCATGTTCAGAACATGTTATTGTCCACAAGTTATTTTTGTCTGAATAATATCCAAAATATAAGCTCAAAACTCTTATGGGTGAGGAAGGATTATAGAAGTGTGCATTATTATGGACATCAATCATATTACTGAACCCTTCATCAGAAGTATTATTACTACAAATAGCCTCCGTTATTTAAAAGGCAAAGTTCTGTTTCAACTCCTTTAAGCCTGTTAGAGTGTGGTATATAGGCAGTTTTGAAATAACCATGACAGTATGTGCTAAAGCTACAGTTACTAGGCTAATTCTCTGTAATTTTAAGTCTGCTTTACATCATCTTGTATAAAAGTGATTAATTACAAATTATCTTTCAATTTATTTCGTGGTATCTTTATTTTACAGCTTTCTGAGCTTTCTCTGCAGCCATCATATTGAGCCAGAGTTGATGCACTGATTTCTTGCATTGCTTTCTTCTCTGCCGTGTGGAGTGGTGCCTTGAGCAGTGCCTGCTTTAGAGTAACAACCCTCTGCACAATGTCCCAGTGCAGGGTGTGGTTTGTCCCATGGACACTTGGAGATGGAATGTGGAAGAGCCAGCATGGATGCTGGTTGCATTGCTTAGTCACTCCTCAGGCTTGGCTCCTGTGCAGACACAGCTATGCACTGCAGTAGCCCGTTATGTTGCAGGAAAATTAGGGGTTTTATCACCAAAAGCAATAATGTAGCAACATCCCTCAGGGTTGCCCCAAATCCCAGCTGTCAGAAGGATGTGGAAACTCAGGGTTCATCCCCATTTCCCCCTAAGGGAAAGTAAACCAATAAGAAGTATGTAACCACTGGAACAGGGAGTCTGCAAAGAACCCTCAGTTTTGCCTGAAATAGGAACTGGGATCCAGGTCTCTCCATTCACCTGTTAGTGCTTTAATTATTTCTATTTTTTTTAAGCATTATATTCTTTTCCTGTGGCTTGTGTACAAGTTTTATACAAAGCCAAAGAAAACCAGCAGCAACTCCCATAGAAGAACTTGCTAGTAGGTAGCAGGGTACACAAAAGCAAACATCATCACTGATTTAGGGCAAGAATTTGAACCAATGCACTTCAGTTCTCAGCAGTGTGATCTACCCAGCACGCTCCAGCTTCTGAGGCAGCAACATATGTCTTCTTGGAGTGGTTCTATTGTAAATAAAATAATTAAATATTGAATATCATTTTATGGGCAGGTGGTTATGACCTTTGCATGGCACTCAAGTTCAGTGACAAGAATATCAAAACAAATAGAGACAGACTAAGATAGACCTTCTCCTCTATTCTTCATGAGTGCATGTATTGTAAACTTACTGCTGTACAGGCAGGGTGAGTGCACGAGTAGCTCCATGCTAATCTCGGTGGGTCTTGCTTTGGACTCTCATTTGGGGTTGGCTTATCAAAATGAGACCTCTCTGCCACATAGATGCCATCAGTTGTGATCTAGGATCTTGGCTGGTCAGCACTTAGTTCTGGGCCTCCCTGAAAGAACATGTTTTGATGCCTTGCAAATTTTAATGGCAGGAACACATCTCCAGGCTTAGGCATCAGTGCAGTACTGAGGGGTATGTAATCAGATAGGTCCAGATGCAGCTGTATCCTCTCCCAGCTGGCACAAGGCAGCTCAAGCCTGGAGGCAGAAGAGCTCCACTCATGGACTCTCCTGAGGCTGTCATGCTTTTTGCCTCGAGGAGGACATAGCTCTGTGCTGCTTCCAGATGAGTGCTAAAAGTCATGTTGCCTGTTAAAGGCTGCAGCCATTGGACTACAAGTGGAGAAGCAATCCTGAGTAAGTTTGCAAAAGTTTAATGGGAGGCCAGTGAAGCTGGGTTTTTTTGTATGTGGGGACAGTGCTGAACCTTCTCACCTAGCCCTGTGAGTAAGCAGCTCACTGAGAATTCACTGAGAATTGCGATTTCCATGTAGAGCAGCAACTGATGACTGAACAGAACGTACACTGTTGTTAATCTGAGAAAAAAAAGATTTGAGGGCATAAGCAATTAAAATAGAAGGACTAAGCCTGGCAAACAAAGGGGTTTAGCTTACATATCTGTTTATATGCAAATTGTACATCAGAGCTGTGCAAAAGTTGTTTTGTAGACTTAAGTGTGTTGAAAGTAATTGTTGGTATAACCCTGTCTTGTATAAAATGTATAATGGACAAACATACATTGCCAATATATCAAGAAGTTAGATAACACTAATAACTGAATGGAAAATATTATCTGCATTTGATCTGTCAGAACACAAAAGTTGCAGTGAATTTACAGATTAGTATAATCCATTTCCTTCCTTCATAGTCTCTAAACTCTCTCAGGGATTTTCTTGTGTTAATCCAGATAATGACCTTAAGGGATGAATTTTGTCTTTGGATCCCTGAGTTATTTACCTTGTACTGTCATTATAAATGCCGTTCCACAATAGAGGAGCTACTTTGTGCCAAATTACAGGTTCTTTGCCCTAAAAAGCTATGAGATGTATGTAAATTCATGCAAGATTAGTTTTGCTGGAGAGATGTGTTTTTAATACTGCAGTACAAATGCTTATTTATGCAATCAATAGTGATTTTAATTTCTCATGTTCCTTTAAAAAAATTGGTTGTCATTTTAAAAGGAAATTAATACAAGTGTAGTGAGGAACTGAAGTTGGTAAAACTGGATAAATAAGAAAGTCACAGGATGAGTGGCTACTTTAAGAAGCAAGAAAGAGAAAGCAAGAATAAGGTTAGTGAAGATGTCATTGATTTATAGACTTTCCTTCCTTTAGTCTGAGCAGTGAGAGAAACGTGTTGAAATGAAACCAGGCCAAATGAAGACATATGTACGAAGAACAGTGTTGCCCAGGGAAACTGAGGAACTTTGAGGAGAAATTCCCATGATCATTTGAGCCTTAGAATTCACATCATGTTCTCAAGCAAGTAAACCTGTATCTGTACATTACTTCATGTAAATGCAATATAGCTAAAGAGCTCTGTACTGAAAAGGTATCAGAAGCAATGGATGTTATTAATTCTGGCCAGTGTATGTGATGAATAGTGTATACAAGCTCCTAGTAAGCTCATTTCAGATGGGATATATGAAAAAAATGGTGCTTGCATTAAAATCTTTTCCCTCTCATACTTCACTGACTTCCTGTCGAAGGAAGAGCTTCAAGCTATAAAAATTAAAGACTGTGGAATTACATATCTGATGATGGAGGCACAATTGAGCTTGAAAAAATTATCATTTTTGTTTTGCTGATACTGCATAAGAGAGAAACACGCTGTAGTTTGCCTCTTGGACCTGGAGCTGAATTTGCACAACTGGAGTTTATATGAAACTTTTATTTGTATACTTCACAACCTTCATAATCTACTAACTCTGCTATACAGGATATCTTCAACATTAGAATCCATGCTTACACATCTATGGGGCCAAACTGTTTCTAACCCTTCAAGTTTGCTTAGAAAAAAAAGAAGTTTAGGACAATTATTTACTGGCATCCTCCAAAATTAGAGCTATTGGTATTGGATTTTAAAGTTTGTTGGCAGCACTACAACCTAATAATTTATTTAAGGCAACCAAGCTGGTGAAACAGGAGCCTTGCTCTGGTTGATCTCTGGCTTGGGGTAAACCCATCTCAGCGGAGCATGGCTACAGTTACCCAGCCATTCCTCACCAAACCAAACCAAACCTGAAGGTAGGAGCTGACACTCTTCCCCAGTGCATTCTAAGGACTACTCCCAGCATCTGGGCTGGGGAAAAGCATTTTTCAGTGCATGCCACTGTGAGGACATCACGTGTTGCATTTGGTGGTGCTTCATCCCCATTAGAATGACTCCACAGAGCATCAATGTGCAAGTGCTGCACGTCTGCTGGCTCTCGTGTTCAGTACAGTCCAGCTTCTGGAGCTCAAAGATAGCTGACAGACACCCTTGTACTGAGCGCATGGAAGCTGCGTGCTGTCACAGGGAGAGCTATAGGTCAGCGAGTCCAGGCTGATGACACTGTGGCTGTGACAGTTCCCCTCAAGGTGGCTCATCCTTAGCCCTAACTAAGGCTTGGTCTGGTACCTCCCATTGTTTCTAGCACTGATGTGGCCTGAGGCACCAGAAGTTGATGACCACCTCACATTAATATGTGAAGGGCATGGGGGTAGACTGCCACTCTGGCAGTGCATTTCTTCACCATGCTTTCATCAGCTGTACTGCTCATGCCAGAACCGAACTGGCAGGGAGATCCATGGGGAAAAATATTTTACAGATAAGAAGTGTAATGTTCTTATACTGACAAAAATGCTGGCTGACAGGTGGTTATGCAAAATATAAATACTTTAAGACAGAGCTGGATGCAACCACGGTGGGATGGGAGCATGCAGCTGCAACCCTCTCCTCTGTCAATGCAGCATGGGGTGGATGCTGCTTTAAGCATTGCTGATCAGAGGGGGCGGAACAAACTTTCTTTCCCAGAAAAGCTGCTTTGATTTAAAGTGAGATATTCCATGGTCCAGTTTCTCACATGGAGTAGAAACTCCTTGCCAGAAACAGGTGATTTAATCAGCTCTCACAGTCACTGGGAGATATGGATCAATCTCTCACATTTTCATAAAAATCCTGTGATACTAAAACTATACATAAAATAACAAATTTTACACTTTGCCACCTAATCATCTTTATCTCAAATGGAGGAGATAATGGCTTCCCTACATTTGGTGGGAGTTGCTTGAAATGGTGAAGGACTAGGGAAAAATGGAGAAGCATTTCCTGATCATGGGCATCTACCCCTGCTTACACAGAACCACTAGTCCTAGTCAGTATGATATGCAGGGACCAAGAAACCCCTGTTGGGTAACATTAATTCCTGCTTCTCTGAGTGACTGGTGATATTTTAGCAATAGGGATGCACTGTTTATGGTCTCTAATGTTGAGATCCCTCATGAGTTATATTAGGCCAGAGGGATGATTTCAAGGACAAACAAAACTGGAAATTAGGAAATAGTTAAGCTATAATAAAGGCAGTCTCACTGTGCACAGCAAGTTTGCTTTCTTCAAAGTTGAACATCTATGGTTAGCTCAGTTAACTGGAATTGAAGGTAGAAAAAGGAAAGAAAGATAACTCATTACATTCAGGATCCTTATTTTATTTGCTTGCTTTCTTCTAATGAGGCAGCAAAAGGGCTTCTATCCAACTCTGTAAAATTGATTACAAGGGCATAAATTGAAATGAAAAATCATGTCCTCCATAATTGCTGTTCAAAAGCCTAAGCTTGAAATATACCCCTAAAGGATGCTTTCAGGTTTATCAATCCCATTCATCATTCTTTTCCTTTTAGTACTTGTGCCAATGCTATGAATGCTGATTTTAAACATTTTTTTTTCTGACTTTTAAGTTAGCTGCAAACCCCAACGGTGTGTTGGGTTGTTCTTGATAAACTACTATCTAGTGTCTCTCATGATCTCCTGTCTTGGACTATGAGATCAGGTAGTAACTTCCTTTAACCTTACTTTGTGTTTATTATTTAGCTATTCATGACAAACTATTAGAACAGTTCATATTCTCATATGCATCTGTTGCATATGTACAGTACAGATAATCTCTGGCTTTTTTGATTATTTGATGGTAGAATATAGCTGTTCCGATCCATTAAAAAAAATTCCAATCCATCATTTTTATTGCTTAGTTTCCTACTTCTCTGAGACATAATACAGGTAATACCAGAAAAATGTTTCTCTGTGAGATTATATATGTGGGAAGTTTGCTACAGCTATAAAGGAGATTAGAGTATTTGGCTGCATAATGCTTAAATCTTGATTTCTGTAAAACTCCCCAAGTCTGCAACTTTAAGAACTACTTCCAATTACTATGCAAACCCCAGTAATTTAGCATAAATAAAGCAGCAGAAAGAGCTGTATGGGTGCTTGAGAGGACAAGATGGCAGCATGAGGCAGTCATATGACTTGAAAAATACTGAAGCTCAAGAAGGCATTTTGCTTAACTATTTTGCCCTATTGCACAGAAAGTTGCTTGTCCCTTCTGCTCCAAACAGGTGCTCTGCTGCTGAAAGGGGAGGTTCCTGGGGAGCAAAATACACAGGCCTTTGTGTGTGATGCTGGCAACACTGTAGTGTCCTTGAATACCCCCCTTTCATCTTTCGATGCCAATCTTCCCACCCAGTTTGCTGCAGAAGAGATTTACCCCTTGGGATCTACAAGTGACAATCCTTCATGGTCTGTTTGCAGCCTCGTGTCTCTGCAAATCCTAAACAACTGACATTTAAACAGTGAGGAAGGGCCAACAGTGCAAATAAAACTGTAACTCTATCACAACAAGCCTTCCTGTTTAAAGCAAATGAAATGCTGATTTGTCAAAGGAAAACAGGTAAAATGGGGAAGGTGAGAGCAATGATGCCATTTTTTGTTCCTATGTTGATAATTTCAGATCAGAAACTGCATTAATGTTTTTCTAATAAAGCTACACCTAACCAGTATCACAGTTCCTGAGCCAAAAAACAGATCAAAGAGGTAAACTTTTAGGACTGCTTTTTCCAGCACAGACTGAACTGCACTTCTAATCTTTGTACCAGGGCATGTGTGATTCTTGGTGTTGGTGTCCGCAGCTGAGCTCCTGCAAGCTGATGTGCTTACTGCTGAATTTTGATGAATGGCTACCAGTTTCTGTTACCAAAAGAGCTAAGAGATAGAGAAAGGCAAATTTTGGTGAAAGATGGTTTTGAATTTATGCTTCCAAATCCATTTTATTCTTTTGAAAGCCTCCCCCTAATCAATTTCATACGTTTAGATATGCACGCACTAATTAAGCCCTAATTAAGCATACACTCCCTCAGACACAGGATGGAATGACCTCAGAGTGGAAAGCTTGTAGACACTCTCCCTGGTAAAGTTCTGATTCACCCATGAGGATGCAACAAGTGTGAATGATCAGGCCCTTGAGAGCCCAGTTCCTCAGCAGGTCCCCCCAAGGCTAACACCTGGCAAAGTAAATGGAGAGCACACATTCTTGCATAGTTTAACACACTGCTTATTTTACAGTGGAGCATACACCTTAGGATGTCAATGAAGAGAGGCTTTTAGCAGTATTATTTGAAAAAAAAAAGTATTATTTTCTGTATCTCCACTGGTAGAGACCATGTATTTGTCTGTAGCACCTGTTCAGAATCTCACCAGAACAACCCTCCTGAAAAGCATGACAGGTGGAAAGGTCCTTCATGTGGCCAGATTTTTAGCTCTGTCCCATTTCCTGAGGCACTTTACTGATCAGTCCTGGATACTTCCCTCCTGGCTCTCAAGAGATCAGGCTTTAAAATTCAGAAATAATTTGAGTGGCTTGAGTCTGTAATGAGGACTGCTCTCATCCTTTCTCCCCACCTCCTCCCCTAGAAGGATGCTGCTGATTCTCATTTCCAACAATCCTGCTTGATATCATGGATAGAAAACAGGAAACCAGTTTCTTCAAAACACCATGGAATTGCTTTTGCAATTAAAAAAAAAACACCAAAAAACAAACAAGCCCAGCACACGTAGCATTTGAAATAGGGCTTTATGAATTATTTTTTAATGTCTGGAAGTCATATACAGCCACATTTAGAGTGTGATCCTCTCAGAGAATGCTGAGAATCTTTGATGCAGATTTCAGTTTCTCACTTGATACCTTTCAGGAGAAAAGAGCTGAAAGCCAACCCTGGACACAAATGAACAGCCTAGTTTCTTCATTCAACCTTAGAGAAGGACAAAATCTACACAGAGAGAATTGCCTATGAAAGTTCAACAATTCATTGGATTTTCATTTTTTTATTAACACACAGAGCTTAATTGATTTTTAAAACAGCTTATTTTAAAAATATGATCCTAACAGCAGTGTTCCTAATATATTTTCATTATGTGAATGCAGGACTGGTAAAAGGAAGAATGTAAGCTATTAAGGCACAGATGTGTTCCCATTGTTTATAGTCTTGAAAACACTTAATGCAGACTCTACTAGATCTGAACACTGTGGCACCTAGCAACTCAGGAGTACTTCAGCCCTAATGTACATTGGCAGGTATTTTATTCAGATGAACAGCATTGCACGTGAGGTCATGATTGGTTTGTAAATCCATACTGAAGAGCTCTACTGAACTTTGTAAAATTATACCAACCCAAAATACTCTTTTGCATGAAAAAAACTAAAGACAAGCCTGATGTATTATTATTTTATTCTACCATCAGTTATTGTGTTATGTTTAGTGCAAAATTATTAGTTGCCTAAGTCAGTGAATTGGCTATCTTTTTTTCCCCTCTTTTTCTATGAGAGATGCTTGATTTGGGTGGAATGTTATAAGAAAAAGGAGATAAAGGAGTCCGACATTGACAAGTTTATCTGGAAATGATGGATTGAACCATTGAGAAAGAAGAAAAAGTGTCTTTCATGCAGAAATTTACATAACAAACTCTGTTGCTATCAGAAAATGTAAGTAAACATTCCCATTCATGTTTTTCAAAGCAAAGCAAAAAGATGAAAAGTAGGCATGTAAGCTGATGACCAGATTCCCAGCTTCCAGAAATTAGTTCAGTGTAGCTCCACTGCACATAGTAATACTGAGTCCATTTATATCCCATTGGGACACCAGTCAGAAGAACTCAGAGGTACAACACTTTTCACATGCCCTATATTTCTCTGTCTTGAGATCTGTTTGGATGGGTTATTGGTAAACGCAGTTTCTATCACAGGATATTTTGAGTTAGAAGGGACCAACAAGGATCATCAAATCCAACTTGTAAGTAAATGGCCCCTGCAGGGATCAAACTCACAACCTTGACATTACTGGCACTGTGCTTTAACCAGCTGAACAAATCTCAGCCTCTTTAGACTCCAGCCAAATTTAAAATCTAAGAACTCTTAGAAGATGGAGACTATGTTCCACTTTCAATCATCTGTAGAATCTCTAGACAAATCTCTCCTAAAGTGCTATCAGGCTGTTTCACTAAAACCTCAAAGAAAAACTGATTTTGAGAACATTAAATTTTCTAAATGAACTGAAGTTGGATGTGAAGAAAAAGAAAGGGACCAATTCCCTTTTAGAGAAAAGTTTCAGCCCAGAATTTAAGGGAGACTGTCTCTCATTATAGCTACGTGTCTGAAAATCTCCTGTCTGAAATCTCTCCTGAGGCAGGAGAGAGAATAGATGGGAAAGGGGCTCTGCAAGCCAGAGCAGTCAGGGCTACAGTCACAGCAGTTGGCAGCATCAATGGGCACACAGGAAGAAAGGCTCTTGAGTAACTGGTGGTTGGAGGCTTTTGGGTAGGAGGTTGAATGGAGATGCCTGAGAATGGGATAACAAGAAGATGAGGAATTTTTTGCAAGAGAGCTCGAAGGTACACACTATAGGGATATAATGGAGAAGTAGGTCTTAGAACCAGAAGGTTAAACTTTACAAAAGAACAGCTTTCTGATATGGTGATTTTTTTTACTTTTTGTAATATGGAATTTGAGCTATGATTGAGGAGGAGAGGATAATAAAAAGAGCCTTTTCCCAGGCCTGTTAACCCCATATCTCTTAGGGGCCCTTTTCACTCAACTGAGTGTTTTAGTATATGATGATGGCGATATCCACTGGGCTTCATACTTTGTATATTATGGAAATTGAAAAAAAGTCATATAGGGCATTCAGATGCCTGAGCAGGGAGGTTTCACTTGTCTTTATGTTCTTTATCTTAGCTAAAAAAATATTTTATTCTGAGTTTGTCATGGTAGTCATAAGATTTTAAGAGAACCCAGGGAAAAACATTTTCCTTGTTTTTAAACCCGATGCGGTTCTGTTTCTCCTCACTGCAGGATGAAAACATTTCAAATTTAGCAAACCAAGGAACAATCCAAATGGAGCCTGAAGCTCTCCTGCATCAGCCAGTTGCCTTGCCTGGAGTTTCAGGAATCCACCTGATGGCACGCAGTTGCTCCTTCATCTGTTTTGTTCCCATAGAAACAGACAAAATAGTCAAACTTAGGTAAAGCTTTTTTTCTTGATTTTTTTCTCCTCCTTTTCTGAAAGAAACAACAACAGCAAAGATGTTCATGAAGTGCTTCTTGTTTTCTGTGACCTCGGGCTCTTTGTCATTGGAACAGGCAGAAAGTGAGCAGCTGGCAACAGAACCGTAAGATCCTGTGGAAATTACAAGAGGTACAGGCTCAAGTGGGATAGAGAGATTGAGATATTTCCTCAGGAAAGCATGCGACAATGAGTCAACAGCAGTAAAAGATCAGTAGGAGTTTACCAAGTGAAAAAATAAACAAAAAAATCATGAAAAAACCCACATGTAGGTGTGAGTTCCTGTCTTTGTAATTTAATGGTATTCATCGGCCCTCATGAGTAAGAAGCAGAATATATTGTTTGGGTTTCTTTCGTTATTCTGTGTACAGACATGATCAAAACATTTGCTGAAATGGAATTCTTCCTTTTGTTATTTATAACCATTTTCTGTAAAGCTACAGCCTCGTTGATTTGTGAGTGCTTGTGCTCACACAACTTTTGGGCAATATGCTGCTTTCACTTATTCCTACTGAAATTATTCTGGTTCTCTAATGGTGCAGAGGAGCACCATTAAGGTGTAAAGGAAGGCAATTTTGCTTGGCATTTAAATATGCCAAAAAGGAAAAGAAAGTATTTTTTCCAGGTGGGGCTCCCTCCTGCCTCAAAATTGGTGTATTTTGTCACTACAGTGAGTGCTGTGCAGCCCTTTAGAAAGACCTTGACAGGTTGGAGAGATGGGAAGAACCATCTGAAGTTCAACAAAGGCAAATGCAGGGGCCTGCCCCTGGGGGAGAATAACCCCAGGCATTAGCACAGACTGGGGGCTGACCTGCTGGAAAGCAGCTCTGCGGAGAAGGATCTGGGGGTCCTGGTGGACAACAAGCTGTCCATGGGTCAGCAGTGTGCCCTTGTGGCCAAGAAGGCCAATGGTATCCTGGGGTGCATTACGAAGAGCATTGCCAGCAGGACAAGGGAGATGTTTCTGCCCCTCTACTCAGCCCTAGTGAGGCCATTAGAAGTGCTGTGTCCAGTCCTGGGCTCCTCAGTACCAGAGAGATGTGGACCAGAGGTCAACAACAATGATTAAGGAACTGGAACATCTCTCTCACAAGGAAAGGCTGAGGGAGCTGGGCCTGTTCAGCCTCAAGAAGAGACAACTGAGAGGGAGCCTCATCAATATCTATAAGTATCTGAAGGGAGGGCGTCAAGAGAATGGATCCAGACTCTTCTCAGTGCCACTGAGCAATAGGACGAGAGGCGACAAGCACAAACTGAAGCAAAGGAAGTTCCATCTGAATATAAGGAAGAACTTTTTACTGTGCAGCTGACCACACACTGGAACAGATTGGCCAAAGAGGTTGTGGAGATATTTAAGAACAGTCTAGACACAATTCTGTGCCATGTGCTCTAGGACGATTCTCCTTGTACAGGGAGGTTGAACCAGATGACCTACTGTGGTCCCTTCCAACCTAACCTATTCTGTGATTCTGTGGTCTTCCAGACAGACATATCACATATGAATGACAGTGCTTCACCTGGAGTCAGACTAATCACAGAATTGTCACCCCCTGTCCATCATCCTCAAAGGATAACACTTGTTGGTTCTCTCAGCGAGACATTACATGAGCAGGTGGACATTCTTTTAAAGCCAGTCTCTAGATAGATTTGTCAACAAGATGGAAAGGCATCCATCCTAGAAGTTACTGTAATGAAAAGCACCATTCTGGGAGTTAGTTTCCATATTGTGGAATTTCACAATATTTTTTGATGAGTTTTCCTGATAATTTAGAATCTTATATATGGAAACACTAATTCTTGTGGTCTTCATGCCTTGGCAGCCTTGAGGTACTTCTGCTGCAGCAGATGAGGGAGCCAACTGAGCTGGTGATTGTCAAGAGTAATAAAATGGCTAAGGAAAACCAAAACCTCTTCTCTGTTCTTATGAGGAACATCTATTTCCAATAATGCTTTCACATTTTAAGGCAGCTAGGAGTGATTTTTTGACGGTTTTCATCAGTAAGGAACATTTTAGGATTTTACTTTAAGTACATTTGCTAACAAAAGCACTTTTCTTATTTGCAGTAAAAGGAAGTGATTTTACATGTTATAAGAATTCAAATAATGGTGAATCCTGCCTCTTCTTAAAATCTGGCAGATGGAAATCTGCAATTTCAGTTTGGAGCAGCTATGCGAGTTAAAAAAATGAGATAGATTTATTAATTTATTTTTAGGAGATAGACAAACGTAGATTCTCTGCTTTACAATTTCTTACTTATGTGCACCATACCTCAATTCACTCAGTTTCCTTGTAGCTGACTCAGAAATGTGAATTCTCTACTGAACATGGACTTGATGTAGCTTATTTTTATTTGTAAGTTGAGACTCAAGCAGGATAACAATACAAACTCTTACTTCATCAATTGTTTCATCAATACTGATTGAAGATTGCACCTTTTATATATAGAAGGTCACACTAAAAATTACTGAAGAAATGTAAGAGTTCATTTTTTTAGAGCATCACAATGAATAGACAAGGCTGACTCAAAGGTCCATCTAACCCTAAGAGGCCAGAAGAGATGAATAACTGATGGGGAGAGAATAGTGACAGGGCAGGCTTATAATGACAGCTCCTCCCAATACTTTCTGTTTTCTGGAGAGCTACACACACCGTATTTATGTGATCTATATTAAATAAATCCTTGAATGCTAC
The DNA here is from genome assembly GCA_013396755.1 of Sclerurus mexicanus. Lineage (NCBI taxonomy): Eukaryota > Metazoa > Chordata > Aves > Passeriformes > Furnariidae > Sclerurus > Sclerurus mexicanus. The sequence goes on from VWZF01002115.1 coordinate 18,748, forward strand.
AAAACTGTTAGATTTCAATTCCACAAACTTGTCCAAGCAAATGTGCCTTGCTTTTTAAGCTTATTCAAGCACTTAATACTTTCTGGCCAAAGACTTCAAGGTTTAAATATATGTTGCATGGAGGACTAATGCTTCTTCAGTTTCTTTGCATCTGAATCATTGTCATTTTTTGTTGATGTCTCCCCCAACAAATGAAGCCTGAGAGCTTCATCTTATATGATATACCATATACCACTGCCTTGTGCCAATTGATAAATTCTACTAACTATTTGCTTACCTAAAACTGCACTGTAAGAGAAATAGGGACTTAAATGGCAGAAAATCCTATTTAAACTAGAGACTGAACTGTCCCCACCAATAAATTTAGGTGAAGATAAAACAACTACTAGAAAATCAATATTTAGTTATCATCCAAGGATATAAGGTTGTTTTTATCTCTTTTCACATGAAATTGCATAGTAATACATTCAGCATTTTGTTGCTTGGCTTTTCCTCAACAAATAATTTCTTATAAATGCAAGCAGTAGCCCAGCTATCAGCTAAAGACAGACATAAAGCATCTCATTATTTGAGACATGAGAATCTAACAGCAAAATACTGCTGCTTTCAAATCTTTCCTCTGCTGTCTGTATTTAATAGTGTTGCTGTGAATATGCTCGTGGTGCTTTTGAAGGGTGCTGTGATGGCATCAAGAGATGGCTGAAAACAGAACTTGTCTTCTGCAGCCCCAGAACCAGGAAGAGCAGTGGCAGTATGACACGCCAGTCAGACTGATGCTATGTGATACTGAGTATATGCCATTTCTCATAATCCAGGTTTCTTTGTGTCCTTCAGTAGTGCTTTTGTGTGCAGAATTGCAGGCTCAGGATGTGTGCACATCTGCTCAGACCTAGGAGGTTTACATCTAGGAGTTGGATGGCAGGTTTGAAGTAGGTGGTTGAAGCAGGACAAGATTTATTCTCCCGGAGGTCTGGTATTCTGAATTATGGATGGTTGATCATTCTGAGCTAAGACCTTTTCTTGATGTGTTTTATGAAAGGTTAGCACTCTCCTTATAAGGATGGAAGAGGCCCTAGTGGTCTATACAACATGCATAGGGTTAAGGCACTGCCACCCACTTCATGGCATCTAACCATGTTTAACGTGAGAGAATCACACGAAGTTGTGTCAGGGAGGTTTAGTTTGGATATTAGAAAAAGGTTCTTCATCCAGAGCATGATTGGGCACTGGAACAGGCTCCCCAGGGCAGTGGCCACAGCAGCAAGCCTGACAGAGTTCAAGAAGCATTTGGAAAACGCTCTCTGGCACATGGTGTGATTGTAGGGGCTGTTCTGTGCAGGGGCAGGAGTTGGACTTTAATGATTCTTGTGGGTCCCTTCCAACTCAGAATATTCTGTGACAGGGCTAAAGGCTTATCTTTAAAGTTGCTGCCTGTCCAAATTCACTAGTGGTTGTTCAAAAATATTCACTGCATAAACATGACTATTCCAGCATTTGAGGAATACAGACAAATTCACAGAACCCATCTTACTATAGCTTAGAGAAGACTTCTAAATGTGGCTGTTAAGTGTGCAGCCAGAGCTGACTCAGGATTTCTCCACAGTACAGGTAAAATTAAGGTTTCGGATGTGAAGTGGTAAAATTCCCTTTTGCCTTGTTCTTGCAGGTGTTATTCTCCTTCCCACAAAGCACTGGGGAAGTCCTGTAGAAAGGGAAAGTGAAACAGTGCTGTGCCCCATCTCCCTGCACTCTCCTGCCTGGCACTTAGTCTGTGGTCTGGGAAGCAACATATCAGGCACTCCTGGTCAGAGTGTGGGCACAGAGAGCAGGAGTGAAGGTTCCAAAAGGGCTTCTAAGTGAGCACAGAAGCCCTGCATCTGTCACTTTGGAAGTCTCCCTACAGAATGCATCAGGAAATTTGTTGTGCAGTGGCAGTGGGAAGGCCATACAGATTAAAGCTCCCTCTTCCTCAGTGCTGGGACTTTGTGCCATGACATGGACTCTTTTAGTGTTTCAAATCTCTTTTGGGAGTGTATTCACTTTCCATGTGCACCAAAACAGGTTAGCTAGCCAGCTCATTAATACACTGCTATGCTATGGCTGGATCCTGAAGCTCTCATTGAGGCAATGAGCCTACAGCATTGCATGAGACCAGCATCATAAGCAACAGCTGCCTAGCTCAAACCACATTGTGAAACTTGTAGGCATAAAATGATTAACATAATTTCTAAAATCTTAAGAAAATTTAGCTATGGCTAATTATCCCAGGCACTCTAGAAATACCTTTTTCTTCTTTAAGACGTATATAGGTCAGTTAAGTGTTATCAGTAACTAGCATTTAATGAGAAAGCTAATACTTTCACTGCTTCAGTCATCAGATTTTCTAAAGCTGAATCTATTTTCAGAAATCTGGGTTGGTTTTTTTACATATGTATTATATAAACATACAAACAAGCAGCACAATCTACAGTACAGCTGAGTAACCTCCCTCATATTTCATCAGGAGCCTCTCTCACTCCTCCTTTAGGTAGCAATTTTTCTCCCATATACTCATTCTTTAAGGATTGACCAGTTTATCATGATTCAAGAGCAGAGCACAGCCAAGCAGTTTCAAAAGCATACTGAAAGCATTTTCACTTTGTACCCCAGGCCCTCTGATCCTACTTTGTTGGTGTGTATTGAACCAGACCAGAAAAATGGTCTGAAATGCTCTTGTCCCACATATATTCTGAGCAAGAGAGGGACAGAACATGACAACTGTGTGGGGGGAGAGAGCTGCTCTTTCCTAAGCACTCACTAAAATGCACTGACACCTTAATCAGTATGGGGGTGGTCTGGCTTCATGTTACAGACATAGTTCATACTGAACATACAACTTCACTGCCTAGTGTCTGGAAGATCTTGTTACGTGTGATAAAGATCCCAGCACTGTTAGCTTGGAAGTTGCACTGGGTTCCCTATCTACCTACAGGAAGGAGGAAAAAAAACAATGAAGTGCATTAGAGACTTTGTTTCTGCTGTTAAAATGCCTAGCAAAAATCTTCTGTATAAAAATGAAAACAGTTACCACCTTCTGCAGTGGCGGCATCCAATGCCACAACAGGAGAAATCAATTCAAGTTATACAGTAAGCAGTATAGGTGCCCACAGACCTTCTGTTCTCAGCATTCCCTAACCCTTGAGGTGACCAGTCAGTGATAGCAATTAGACAATGAAGCAAACACATCTTGAAAGAACTTATTAAACAGTACTATCACATCATATGATCATGGTCTCTTCTAATCTACTTTATTATCCTATTGTTCACTGTGTGCATATGCTTTATTCAATGTGATGGAAGACTTTTTTTTTAAGGCTTTGTGGAGTAAATAATTAAATATCTGACTACAGATAAGGGAAAAAATCAAGACACTGAGCAAGTTCAATGATGAAAAAAAAAACCAAAACAGAGCTGGAATGAATCCCAAGTGGTTTTCATTTATTCACTGAGTCGAAACAATTTCCTTGTAAGACACTACAGATTCAGTACACAATGCTGCTCAAGAGTGACACTGGCATGCTATATTTATGGTGAGCTAGGAAGAACTATGAAACAGAAAATAGACACGTTCTCTTCAAAGCTTAACAAAAGCTAAATATAATAGCGTGTCCTGACAAGTAAATAAATAAAAATAAATAAATTCATGTGAGCAATTTACAGAAAAAAGACTTTGCTATTGAGGTAAATGTTGCTGTTTATTACCTTCCACACACCGGTCCCATTTCTCCAAAGCAGTAAGCAATACGCTTCTGTTAGGAAACAAAACACTCATTTAAGTGGTGCAGATTTAGAAACAAAATAGTATTAGTTTACATTTATTTTTCTTTTGAATTTTCTGCAAAATTTAATTTTAAATTTTATTTAATTTAATATATGAGACCAAACAGTTTCAAAATGCTATCTTAGGAGCTGCTAAAGTTGTCCAAAGTGGTGTTGAAGAAATCCACTATTAACAGAGATAACAGCATTTTTCAGTCTCAGATCTTAAAATCAAAATACAAAGGGAAAAAAAACATTGATTGAAATATTGAATTTACCAATAGCTATAATTGAAACTGGATTAAATGCATGTAACCTCTAGGAAGAACTGATTAAGATGGCAAATTGTAAATTGATTGAAAGGTGAATTCTGTGCACAGAGGTGTGACTGTAGTTGCAGAAAGACTAAAGGACACAGACACATCCTGTGACAGGCACACACATATACAGGAACGTGCTGCAATCTCCTGTTCTATAGACGTCTGCAAACAGCCAGACTGGCAGTGCCAGGGCTGTGACTGAGCAGAAAGTGGCATTGACCAAAGAAAACCCCTGAGGAGACTGAAAAAATTTTCTTTGCAAAGACTTCTGAAAACTTTCCAAGTTCTCAAAAGCTGATAGCAAAACTTTCTAAAACATCTAAAATTACTTCTCTAAATTAAAAATTAGTAACTAGCTCTCTGTGGAATTTTGGTTTTTCATTGTTCCAAAAATATGTAATGGTAGTCTCCTAATCTTATTTCAATACAGGAAAAATATACCTCTACCAGAATGTGGAATAACTGGAAAAGTTGTCTTGTTTTGCTTTGAAAAGACATGGGAAGACTTTCCATTTTCCTCCAAAAATCAGATGAGAGCAAAGCAAATGGATGAGGAGAGCTGGCTACAGTAGAAATGCATTTATTAGAGAGAAGCAGAACTAGGTCAAATTGTGTGAAGAGTACATGCTTTATAAGGGAAAGCCCAAAAGTAAAGATAGCATGGAAAGGAATTCATTGCTTATCAAGCCTGGAGGAAGATAAAATGTGAAAACAATTAAATGCCTGAAAGATTACAGTATTATCAATATTAAGAATGTGTATTAAAAAGATTAGCATAATTGACAATGGTGTAAATTTAAAGTGTAAGGAACTGCAAGAGGCTAGAAATGGTCAACCAGTGTTGTGAAAAGAAAAAGCATTCTCTTTCTGCCTATGGTTACTTTTCAAATATGTTACATCATGATTTTTCAGTGAAATACAAGATTTTGATTAAAGCAATTTCTATAGTCTGTGCCTGTTTTCCATTTTAAAAAAAATCAAATTTTCACTGAAAACAATCTTAGGCTTTCATATTTACAGTGAAAATTTTAGAGGCTTTTCAGAAAAAGAGCCATTTTCTGATGAAGAACCTTTGGATACCCCAGAAAAAGGCCTGGAAGTGCATTCATGTTGAAATAGCAAAGACAGGAATTTAGAGAAATGAAAGCAGCTTTGGAAAGGACATCTGTGGAAACAAAGACAAATGAGTGTTTTAAAAAATATTTATGCTAGGCTGATTCAAACAACATTGTGAGGCTTGTGAGTCATGGAAAGCAAGAAAATAATAGGACCAAAGAGAGAACTGCCCCGGGAGATGGATAGAGCTCATACTCTCCACCACCCTCCTCAAAGTGATGACCCTCAGGATACTGGGCGACCAGTTAAGGACGAGTCATCCCTCAGCAAAAGACAAGTTGAGTAGTCCTACAAAACTGTTGTAAAACAGAACAGGTGATTCATGTAGGGCATCGCATGCATATGAGCTCCTGATTTGCTTGCCTCTGCCATAATAAGCAAGCAGTTAGGTCTCGCTGCTCTGTGTACCCAACCACATGAGCTGTAAAGACAGTACTGAGCCTAAGAGATTTGCAGTTAAATTGCTTGAGCAGACTAAACACAGAAGGAACATTTTAAATTAGCTGGATTCAAATGTCGGCTCACTTCAAAAATTAGAATTAATCTGATCTATCACTGTCTTGCACGGCTGTCAGCATCAGAAAATCACTAACTGGCAAGAAAACAAAACTGGCTGTCCTAGACCAGAACAGCAGAGCTATCAGATTTGAGGAAAGCTTTTACTTCTCTTACAAAGGGAAATTTAGGGTAAAAAAAGGAAATTAGCTTTAAAAGAGAAAACTCCTGTACCATAATGGTAAGAAAGAAAACTCAAATAGCATATGCTATTAATAGGGAAAGAGGATAGAAATAATAATGGTAATAAGAATAGTAATTATTTACATCAAATAATCTCATTTTTTTGACTGCTGCCTGTGAATTAACTTCTGTGAATACAAACATGGAATTACTCATTATTACTCCATGTAGTCATTGCTACATTCATGCTTCCTTGTTTTGGTCCCAATCTTTATTTCCCTCGTGAACATCTCCCATGGTAGACATGGGCCAGGGTAAGAAGAGCCAAGGTGCTCAGCTCCAGTGTGGAATGCAGGGTGAGTGGTTTATTCCCACACTGTGTCAGACTGAGGGCACACATCTCAAGAGTGACCAGAAGTATGGCATCATGGGAATCCCACTGCTTCTTCCTTCTGTTGCTGCCTGGGATGTGAGCTCTCCTATGAAGTGAGGCCACATCAGCCCCAGGTAACTTCTTGTCCGGTTCCCAAATCCAGCTGTGAGTCAAACAAGAAGCCTTCAAATGCCCTTTTCCTTTTTCTAACAAAGTGGAATCACACTGAAAATGAGGCTGGTACGTGCTGGGTTGTCATCAGGGTGCCTGGGGAGTGACATGCTGTCGGCAGTCGGTCAGCCAGACGTTCAGTCTGAACACATGCAAGAGATTCTTTCTTTCCTTCATTTATCTGAAGCTAACTTACTGTTCAGCCCTGAACTGCTCAGTGGGAAAAAGGTATGTAAGCCTCTGTTCCCCTTTCAACATAAGTCGATCCTGCAGTGTCTAGGCAGATGATTAGGAAACAGAAGTGTCTGCTGGCCTAGATCCCCTTGATTGTTTTGGCCAGGGTACAGAGAGTGATGCTGAAAGGGAGTAAACTTATGCCAAGTCCACGTTAAACGGCACAGAGTTCTAACCTCAGGCATATTACCATTGGACTCAATGATCTTAAAGGTTTTTTCCAACCTAAATGACCTATATTACGGCCTTGGAGTAGCACCCCTGCTCCTGTCTTTATGTAACATTTTCCTAACACTCATTCACTCCTGCTCAAGAAAGTGCTTCTGAGGTCCTTCTGACCAGAGATGTCAGACTGAGAGGAGCAAGGTCCATCTGACCTGTGAAGTGTGCAACGAGCATAGACCAACCCAGCCCTAGCTTTTGTACAAAAACGACGTATTGAATTTATTCTCCTTTCCTTCCCCTCTGCAGTACGCACTTAGGAATCAGAGCAATCAATGAAAGAACATGGCTCCAATTACAGCCTATTTCCTGACTTGCTCCAGGATAATACTCAGACTGAAACAAATGGCAAAGCTGTAGCTTACCCACAGTCTTTAAAGAATCCATATTTTCTGACATTTAGAGCAAATGTAAACTGCAATTCAGGGCAATTTGGTGCTGGCAGATGTTTGTCTTTAAAGTCTATGATGTGACAGCCAATGTATTGCATTATTAGTATTTTGCATCTCATGGCATGGAGTTAATTTAACATTATCCTTAGTGTTCAGGGAAAGAAGATATATATATAGCAGAAAGCAAAGCAAAAAGACATTCCTACATTAGGCAAAGACAAGAAAAGAAAGTTCAGCAGTTCTGCAATGTACATTTAGGCTCCAGCAGGGGCTGATGTGAGCTGGCACACCCATAAAACCTCAGTGCAGTACGATGCCAAAGTCGTGGTTTCTGGAAGGACACAGGTAATTCACCACAAACCCTTACTAGCTGACTGTGTTTTCCTTTCTCCTTTTCATAGCCAATTACAGGATGCTCATCACTTACCCTGCTGGGAAAACATGTGCTCTCCCTTTCTCTTTCCCTGGTGCCTCAAGCCATGATTCAATATGATAAGTGGCACCAGTAGCAGCTCCAGTCTGCTCTGCTTTTCCCCAGTCCCACCCTCTGGGACTGACAGACAAGAGGCACTCATCTGGTGTGAAGTATCCCCCCCACCAGAACCGGTATTTTTATTCAATGTTGGTCATTTTCCCAATCTTGTTCCTGGCAGTGTGGGGAAGAGGGGAACCACATGTAACACTTTTGCTGCCCAGGAAGATCATACTGTATTCAGCATATGCCCTGGATCTTTACTAGTGACTTCTAGAAACAGAAAAGCTGGTAAAATATTCAATGGCCTGTATTATCATAGGATGAGCCTGAGTAATAGCAATATAAACATGTAATGTGGACTATGTTTATTTTTTAGGGGAGGATGAACAACAAAGTCCTGTAACTATGCATTTACATTAAAATTCAAACTACCCACTTTTTTTTTCTTCCCTGCTAACTTTCAACTAACATACAAATAATTAAATTTTAATTGTGCCCTGTTCATGAAAAATGAGATTGCATAGTTTATGTACTAGTACTTTCAAAGCTCATTCTGACTTTCTTCAGAGGTGAACATTTGCAGCTGAAGAGTTTGCATTTACAGAACTGATCTGTGCAGCAATAACTAACTCAAGTACTTTAAATGATGAGAAATTGCAGGGAAGAATTTGCCATCAATGAACCTGGATGATTAAATGAGTAAGAATCTTGATTGATGTTCCATAATGAGAAAATGATTTGTTTGTGGAACAAGTTCTTCATTATAGATTATTTCTTCAGCTCTGGTATTTTCTGCCTGCACTTCAGTCAGCAGTGGTCAGAATACTGTGGTGCCACAGTCCCAATTAGCTTTGTGTGAAGAGAAATACTAACTGCTAGTGCTAATGTGACATTACTTTTTAACGGTGAAAAAACCCTCAGACTGATTAACAGTGCATTTTATGGCTAATTCAGACACTAATATTTCCTATGTCATGGTCTCTGATTGCTGCTTTTCTTTAATTAGCAAGCTACAGTACAATTATATGAATTACCATATACTAAATCACAAGAAACTTATACAAATTAAAAGTACATTAGTTGAGAGGTGGATTTATTAACCATAAACGTTCAAATTGATAATACTTCACCTCTAATTGTTTGTTTCAATCCCTTTTATTATTAGGCTTTAATAGGTTGTTTTTGGCACCTCTGTGTATTTGTTTTCTCTCCAATGCTGATTAATAATTTATGCAAATAATGATACATAAGCCTTGAAAGTTTCACAGCTTTATATAAGCATGTGAGATTTAGAGGTGCATTTAATGCTAATACAAATTATCAGCACATTATGTCTTCACAGATTGCTACTCTATACCTTTTTTCAGCCATTCATATTTCTAGCAGAATCTCTTCTAGCTCAATCCCTTGGTCATACAATCACTCGAAGTTATTAGGATTTCATCTCTGACTGCAAATGAGAAAACAAGGTCATTTTTTTAACTCTAGTGAAATTATTTAATTTTTCTTGATCATAAAAAATGCTACTTCGCTAAAAAAAAGGTAGTTAAAGATGAACATTTTGTGAAGGACAAACTTCAAATACAGGCAACAGCTCATCCCTAGAGATTATTTACTGTAGGTTGAATGGGAACCAAGAACTTGACTGTTGTGAAAGTTAATGTATTCATGCAGCCTGGGAATGGCCATAGACCTAAGTAAAGGCTTTTCATAGATTAAGGAAACATGAAGAAATTGCCCATCCTTAATGACTGAAGTCCTCAGGAGTGGTTACAGCTTCGGTGTGGCACCTCAGGGAGAAGCTTTACTGACACCATGGTCAGTCTCACAGAAAGGCAGGTGCTAAACACACTGCAAGAGCAGCAGGGCCTCAGAGAATATGGATCAGTCCAGGAAACTGAAAAAGCCTTCAAAACACACACACACACAAATCCCCACCTAAAACTCCCAACCCCCCAAAAAATCCCCAAACCTGTTGTACTTCTTTGGATCAGGTTAGTCCAGCAGCAGACCTCTGGAATAAGACGTGTGTACAGTTTGATCAAGAAAACACCATGAAGGCAGCGTAAGAAACCAATGGCTGAACATACTTTATTTGGGAGTTAACCCTGGAGCACAGTGAAACGAGGACATTATTAAAAAATGTGACAAATGCTTTGTGCTGCCTACACAGAAGCACTCCGAGGATTCATGGAAAAAAATTACTATCACGGATCACTGGGATATTCAGCGAATATAAAGACAGAAGAATAGAATAATAGTATTTTTTATTTATTTATTTTTGATTAAACCCCCAAACACTGTTCATAAGAAGATTTCTTAGTTGGAATAAACAATGAATCAAAAATGGTATTGAGTCACGGAAGTTAAGGATGCAACTGTTCTATACAGACTCTCCCGAAAATAGGTTTACAAAGCTCATCTCAATGCAAAGAAGCTCTTTCATTTACATAACCATATAAGGATCCTCAGCCATTGTCTCTGGACAGATTTGTCAGCTATTAAAGCACTAACCAATGAATGTTACACTTGGTCTGTTTTGTTCCCTTGAGTATGTGCATTTGCTGACCAGTCAGTTTTGTCCATGGCTTTTGTTAAGTCTTAGGAAAAAAAAGAAATATATAAGAAAGTCAGAGCACTGAGGGAAATTAAAAACTTCAATTTCTACTGGTAACAAAGAGTAGAAATGAGCAGATGGTACGTTGTACAGTTGTTCTTGCACAGCATATAAATATATACAAAAATTTCTATCTCCTTAACAAATATAAACCTGCCACACATAACTCAAATACCCTCTCCCCTCTTGTTTGTAGATCCAGCAGAAACAGTGGTACGTAGAATTGAGAAGCTCTGTGTGAGAACCAAACTGGATTTTATTTTCAAATGTCATCATCATGGCTAGGCTTTACGAACGAAGATATGCAAGGGCTCTACCCACACTTGCTACAAGCACTCTGGTGGCTAAAAAGGCATTGTAGTAGAACAGCGCCACTGAAATGCCCAATGAAGCAGAGGTTCCCAGCTGAATCACAGCATTACTCTAAGAATAAAGGAACACACAACATAGTGGTACATGTAAAGGCTATAAAATCCAGTCTTTCACTTCATATTTGCATCTGGTGGCTTGGTATCTGCTACTAACTCTATGACTCAAAACGCTAATAGGAGTATTCATACCAAAAATTATTATTAGATAAGCACAACACTGTAGCCTCATACTAAAAGCAGATTTTCAAAATCCCCTTGTGATATTTATGATGACCATAATATACTTAAACATATGCTCTTGCCTTTTCTTTCCAGTGATTAGGTTACCATGAAAATGTCCTTTTCAAGGCTGAGATGACAAAGTTGGGCTAAACTAAATTTTCATAGTAGTCTCTACTTATGTCTTTTTTTGCTAAGTAGGCTTGTTTGGATCTAAAGTTAAAACTTGAAGCAGTTGTGAAATATTTCATTACTGACATACTTTTCTACTGCTGGTTTTCGAAGTACAGTCTTTGCAGCAAGATGCATATTGTAGCTTTTTTAGGAGCTAAATTATTCCAACACAACAGAATAATAACCATTTTGTTTACAGAAAAGCAATATCCAATATATTTTCCATTATAAAATGAGTACAGAAAGGACAATTGGCAGTGTAGGACCCATCTCTTTAGATTCAGTATAAGTCTTCAAAAGTAAAATGCACTCAATTTTCTACTATCTGAATTTTTCTGTGGTCACCGATGTTCTCCCTACTTTCATTTTACTTACTGATGAGAGGCAATCATGTATTTAGCCCAGTCACTTCATTGTCCTGTTTTCATCATGAAAAATATCCTCATCTGAAGTGATTCTTTGTGAGTCTTGCTGGAAATTGTTCCATGACATTAGAGATAGTGTAGAAACCATACTTGACCTGCCCATTTTGAGTTATTTCTGATACAAAGATAAAGCATAACTAGCTCTATGCTTACTATAAACATGCCCTATTAAATCATACACATAGAGGGCAATATTCCATGCCAAATCCAGGTGCTGTCTCAGCACATTTCACATCAGGAACAGCTGAAAACTATACAAAACTTAGAGTGGAAATATTTTAAGTTTATTTTAGGGAAACTTGATGTTATTCAATGCTCAAAACATTTCAATCTAAAGCTAAAGACTAATTTTTTAATTGCATATCAGTAACAATGGCATTACATCTTCTCTTCACATAATGATGAAATGGGTAATGTTGGAAGGGATCACAGTGGGTTATCTGGTCCAACCTCTCTGCTCAAGCAGTGTCATCCCAGAGCACATAGCTCAGGATTGTGTCAAGATAGTTCTTGAATATCTCCAGTGAGGGAGCCTCCACAACCTCTTCGGCCAATCTGTTCCAGTGCTCAGTCATCCATACACAAAAGTTCTTCCTCATGATCAGGTGGGACTTTCTGTGCAGCAGTTTCTGCCCATTGCCTCTTGTCCTGTTGCTTGGCACCTCTGAGAAGAGTCTGGATCCATCCTCTTGACGCCCTCCATTCAGATACTTATAGACATTGATGAGGACCCCTCTCAGTTGTCTCTTCTTGAGGCTGAACAGGCCCAGCTCCCTCAGCCTTTCCTTGTAAGAGAGATGCTCTCGTTCCTTAATCATCTTCCTTGCCCTATGCTGGACGCACTCCAGGGGTTTCATGTCTCTCCCGTCCTGACAATCCCTGAACTGGACACAGCACTCCAGATACAGCCTCATCAGGGCCAAGTAGAGGGACAGGATCACCTCCTTTACCCTGCTGGCAATGCCCTTCCTAATGCATTTCGTCTGCTTTTCAGAAAAGTTAGAAGACAACAGGGTGATGGGTAAGCTCTAAGTAAGGGTTCAAAATGATGTAGACTTTGCTGTATTTATGATGTGAGCTACTGATTCCAGCAGTGCCTTTATTCTGTAGCCTCCTATAATATCCTTTAATGCCCATTTCAACTTCATAATATTGAAATGCAGCTAAAGTAAAACCTCATCGTTAATTTTCCTCATTGAAGGGAATATGGTCTAGATAAATAGATTAGCACACATTAAAAATTGCTGTGAAGCACAGTGGTGCTGAAGGAGCAAAGCAGATCACTTTTTACAGCGCTTTTAACAATACTAAGTAGCAAATTCGCATTTAGAGACCTTAATAAAGAGTCCAAGAACAGCTGGATCCTGAAGAGCAGACACACTGATTTTCCAAAAATATTAATAGAAATGTAATAATGTATGAAGGAATGATGAAAAGCACAGATTCTGTGTTCCTGATGGCTTTCAAATGGGTATTTTTTGTCACATTCTGTGATTCTCAAAAGTACCTGCATGTAGTTTAGAAAAGATCTGTAAATAAAAGCCCCCAAACACAACATTATATAGACATCTGTATTCACACATGCAAGACAAAGACAGGAATAAAATATGAAATGAAATCTCAAACTTGGCCAAAAATTGCAGGAGTTGACAAAAGGAAGCTGCTACATTAGTGTTTGATAGACAGTCTGTTGCTTATTTCAGCAATGCTAAAGCATCCTCTGAATTTTAAAGGGTTGAGAAAAGCTGGGTTTGAGAGCTATGTTTTATCGGGTAAAACTGTAAACTCTAAATCTATTGAAAAATGCATCTTCCTGGGACAAGCCCTACTATGGCTGAGAAAGAAATGGTCTGCCTGCCCTTGAAGCTCCCAGCGGAAATGGGCAGCCAGATTATTTGTGAGTCAGGTGCTAATGCAAGAGGAACTATCACCATGGGACCCTTAAACTGACACAGTAAGATAAAAAAAATAAGGCATTAGAGTCAGACTTTTTCTATGTGGGACACCCACTGAAGAATCAAACCTATTTTTCATCGGTTGCCCATACCATACATTAAGAACATTACTTACTAGTTTAAAGCAGATTTGAAGAATAAATAGAACTCATCACAAATTTTATGATAAATCAAATGAAATTATCATGCTCCCTTCACTCCTTAAGCTGAATCCCAATAGTTATTGAACAGTTGTTGTTCTTAAAAAAGAAAAAAATCAATATAAAGAATAATTCTAAAACCTCAAGAGGTTACTGTAAATCTCTGAGATTAATTACTTTTAAATATAATCTTGAAAATCAGAGGCCTAAGAACACAATGAAGGCTCAATATTTTCTGTACAAAATATAAAATTCCATCCAAGCCCATTTATCTACTCTATGGAAATAAATAAATAAATATTCTGCAATAACCATTTCTTTTTACAGATTGTTAACAAAAAACCCCAAACATCTGGATTAAAGGCAGGTCAGTGTCATAGTGTGTTTATGAAAATGTCCACTTAAAGAATCTGAAGGCACAATTTAGTTTGAAGTCCTTCAGAATTTGGACAGTACATATATGCTAAGGTATACACAGTGTACATATGCTAAGGTCTTGGGAAAGGATAATGGGTCAGAAGAAAGCTTTACAGACTTTAGTAGTGTTTGAAAATATTTATAATTGTACAAAAATGAAGGCATAGTATTCTGTTGCTAATGCTCTCTGAATAAAAAATTTAGTAAAGGGAAGAAAGTTATGTCAATTACTTTGGTCTCTAAGCACAGAGAAGAATCAAAATGGAAAGAAATAAATGGCCCCTGCTGCTTTTCAAGTACAATTACTCAGAAGATCAAATATAAAGTCAATTCCCTTTATACTTGAAAGGAACAGTTGCAAGTGAAAATTGTTTTCAACAAAAAAGCAATTCATTTTAAAACAAACTCATACTCCACAGTTAAAATGAAGTAGCTCAAAAAAGTCAGTCAAACAATTTAATATCAATTTCCAGTAGTCTTCGCACTACAGTTTGGTTGTTGCATGGCAGAGGTCAGAGGAAGAAAGTGAGAAACTGCTTTTAGGTATGACAAATTTCCTGAGCAGAAGGAAACCAAAAATGGTCTCAGAAGAATCAACAAATGTGATCATAACAGCCAGGACCCTGATTTTCCACACCAGCTGCTGTTCAGAAGATTATCTCAATAGCATCAGAGCATTCTAAAGGGTACCTCAAATCCCTTCAGCAAATTGATGAAAATAATTTCATAGACTTTTCTTTCCATGGGGAAGCAAGAACAATACCAAGGTTAGCCTTGATTCAGCAAAGACACTTTCCCACCACCTCCCTCCCCAAGTGACAAAGACCTGTGAATAATTATAAAATCTTTTCCTGATGCATATGTTTAATTTTCTTCTCAGGTAGTGTGCTGGAAGCCCAGCCATTGTTCTGCTTCCAGCCTCTGATCAAACCCGTCCATCTTTTGAACGAGTTTTATTCCATAATGTTTCTCAAAAGCTTTGCAGAATTAGTTTGCTTTACAGAGGACATTAGAGAATTCTCCTTGATACTTTCAAAGGGCATCCTTAAACTTTAGTTTTCTTGCCTTACCTTCATACTGCTTGATCCTGCAGAAATGGCATATGCGAAATACCAACAACTGGTCTCCAAATCCTACCACTATATACTCCTGGGCATGCTCTGGTATGCATGGCTGTGGCTGCACACTTCAATTAAGAGAAAAGTGTGGCTCAGTACGTAAGTGTACGTTTTGCTGGTAGGTTCTGCCCGAAGAGAGAATAGCTTTATCCTGGAACCAATCAAGTATCAAAGCAGGATGATACAGTTGTTTATCTAATCTCTATATTCAACTAACAGTCTAGCAAATCTCCTTCAAGGCAGGGAAATCCTTCCATTGCTGGGTGAAACAAAATATTTCCTTATTTAAATGAGAAGTGCAAGGCAAATGGGATTTCAGCCACCTGTGTTAACAGCTCTACACACTTGTCAAAGCAGCCTGCAAATTCTGGGAGGCAGGAAAGCCAAACAGAGTGCAAACTTAAATGCAAATAAATAATGTACCTGCAGGACACTTGTGGTGGTCCCAGTTACATTTGCACTTTGAAAATGTGCACAGAGCTTTGGTTTGGCAGGCTATTTACTTATTCATGCATGTTTCCTCCTTTCTCAATGCCTATTTCACTAACATGGTGGGTTACAAGTCAAAGACTACAGAGTAGGTGCTTAAGTAGCCACTAAGTGATTGTCATCCAGAATAGTTCCTTCTCACATTTGAGAGTGTCACACCAGCAGGTACAGAAACACATGTTCATTTAAGCACATCTGTGAAATCGTTAGCCAAGACTCCTTTGTAAGGTTTTCCTTCCCCTTTGTTAGTAGTCTTTTTCACAGAGTGATCTTAAATGAATTACAGTAATTTTAAATTTCCTCTCTGAAAAATCAATGATCTACCACAAGTAAGGAGAGATCTAATTTTTATGCAAAAAAAATAATGAAGACACTGCTGCTCAGAAAAGGCATTCCTTCGAATATCATGGCTCCACAACATACGTCGGTGCGTATTGTAATAAATCACAAGCCTTAAGTCAAACACATCAAAAAGCACTCCAAGAAATTAGGATACATTTATCTGCCTCAAAACTCTTGAAACTAAAAGGCAACTCTCTCAGAAGTACCTTGTTGTCATCTGTTCCACAGTACTATTGCAGTAATTAGTGGCATCAGCTTGTTTAGAAACTCTTTTGGGACTGTTCTAGCTTCCAGGGAAAAGAGAGGCACTTTGGGCTAATTTCTGCAATACAGGCAGGCTGAAGAGACAGTGTTTTCAAGGCAACTTTGATAGGAACTCAGTGTCTGATGGGAAGTGGGCATTCAGAGCACTCAGCATTTCCACAGGACTTTGGAAAACCCTTCTACCTAGAATTAGGTTCTAGGAATGCATTTATTTTTTCCCCACTCAGAAAAACAAAATAGTCTAACCCAAAACAACGCTGCAGTGCATCTTAAATCAGATGTCTTGCAATACAAGATGCTCTGATGTACAGAAGGTCTATTACATCTCTTTGCAAAACTTCCTTCAATGTCTTACTGATCAGAAACAGGAGGGAGTTGCTAAATTATTTTCTCTGAAAGGTTATGAAGGTTTTTCCATTCCAATGTCTAACTAGCTTTGGAAATATTCACAATGCAGTGAAGTATGCAGCAATTGGCGTAAAAGGTAAGACTAACATCCTATGATGGAAAAATAAGGTTCATGAATGTATTGTCTCAATATATAATCCTACCACAAAAAGAGATTGGTATTTAGTGTTTTCATGACAAACAGATCTTGAGACTGCCCCTGGATCTACATACAGCACTGCTCAGGGAATGATGTTAGAGGAGACTGGAGAGCATAGGAAAAAAAGCCTTTAGTCCATGAGAAATAATGAAGGTGAGTGAAGGAAGACAATTTTAATAATAATTACAGAAAACAGCAAATTTGTGAAAGGACAAAATGAAGAGTGTGAGCAAAGCAAGGCAGTAAATGTGTGCATGGGGCAGATGGAAGACTGTTTACAAGACAGCCTCTCCTCGTGATCCTGTAGAGGTGATTCTGGCTTTGAGACTCGCTTTTCTAGGCACAAAACTAATTACATTCCTCATGCATTTGCCTTGTTTTGGCAGAGGTTAGTTGAGGCACCAATGCAAACCACCTGGGTATCTCTAAACTACAAAGCCACTTCAGAAGGAAATGCAAATGTCATTGAAAGAATGGAATCCCACTGGAAATGTTAGGGTGGTGATAAGCAGTAACAAGTATCAGCAGCATGCTTGTCAGGTGTGCAGGGTCCAGACGGAGAAGAAATCTTTCATCCCAGAATAGGTCATCATGGCAGCAGCTTCTGCAGATCTGTCAGCAACAACAGCACCCTATGGGATAAAACTGGCCAAGGGCAGCAGGACAGAACTGCCTCCAGGAAAACAGAGCTGGCCCTTGGGGCGCGTGGGTGGCAGTGCTAAATGGCATGTCCATTGAAGCTCATCTTGCTGGATGCTATAGCCACCTGAAAAATGATTCCTTGGGGTTAATGCTCCATTGCATAAAGGGACAGTGTCTGTGATTACAGAAGCTGTAGTGAAAAACCACCAATTTCTTCTTTTTGGCCATGAATATTTCCTCTCCTCCATCTCTTTCCTAGGGCATAAGAACCGCTGGTCTGCTGTTAGTACAAGATGGCATCACTGATGGCACAAGTGATAGTGTTGCTCAGTCAGTTGTTTGCAACAAACAGTACACGAATAGATGACTTCAATAACCCCACCAGTGACAACGTGAACAACATGGGAGTGTTAGGTAGTATGCTCATCTACTTTCCATTCTTAGATTTATGACAGAAGACAGCAGAGACAAACAGGACAAGTAGAGTGCAAGTGTACCCTCTGCACACTCTTTGTGACAGCTTATAGAGACCTCAAAAATGTACCTGTAAGAGATATCTTTAAGGTGACTGCAGCAGAAAATGGGAAAATTCTGGCATTTTTTTCTGTTTGTGTTATGCATTCGACAACATAAGATCAAGAGAGCAATCTATAAATAGCCAACAAGGACTTGTGTTCGTGACATTATAGATCAGTGTCAATCGATATTAATCAGTTACTGATCAAACCAGACTTATCTTGTCCATATATATTTTGTCTCTGCTTAAACTGTATCACTTGCATTGACTGAAAATTAACAGATACGCTACTTTTACCTTATAACTGTTTTGCATTATATATACATACCCTTAAAGCCTAATCTTGAATTAGAAGGTCTCCAGCTCTCAAGGGAAATATATTCCTTGAACTCTGCCTTCATACAGTTAAGTACATTTGCCTGTGATGAACAGAAATAACTGAAGTCTGCTGGCATTGTAATTCACATGTGATTTGAATGTCCTCTGAAGTTACTCTCTCAAGCGTTCTTTTTCTCTTCTACAAATATCTTCACACTGAAAAACCAACTGTACCTGAATTACAGGACCTGCAGGAACTGTGTTACAGGAACTGTACCTGAATTACACATATCTGATAGTTCTTGAAGAATCTAAGATTAAATTTGTTTCATATGGATATATTTATAGTCCTCATTCTATAGAACTCTAAACAATTAATGGCATTGCACTCCAATGCTCTCAATCACTGACACTTGTCAGTGCTACCAAACCATCAGTTGCCTTCCTGGACTCCACTGAAACAGGAAATTGAACAAGAGATTAATCAGTAAGTTAATTCAGGCAACCAAATACAAGTGTTCCCTCAAAGGCTAAACACTTCCTCTCATGCTTTCATCTCTATCTCAAAGTTAAAATATAAACAGCTTCCCTACCAGTTAATTTACAGGGATTAATAACTAGGTGACTTTATAATTCACATCAATAAGACTGGGAAAACAGATCAATAAATCATGTCTTTTATCCGCCTGCTCAGGCTTCTTCTGCAGTCTGTTCTGCATCTATGAATGATTAGCAGCAGGTGTAAAATAGTTCCCTGAAAGTTGCTACTGGCAAGCCCCATTCATTCGTGGATCCTCCTAACAACAGTTCATTAATTTCCCAAGATTTCAGACCTAAGTCCTGATGTCCAAGTTACAGGTACATCACATCTGTTTTCACTAAAAGACCTTAAAGGACCTCAGCCAGTAATTCAAATCCTCAGCAGCTTTACCAACTATCTTGTACATGTTTGGGATTTTATTCTTAAAAGACCACTAAAGACCATCAGGTGCCACCAGCCTTTTTTTCCTTTAAAAAGGCTTGCATATCTTTTTAAATGCAAGTCTTCCTGGAGGACAACTGCGGAAATGGCAATTTCTCCTAGACATGTAGATGCTAGCATGAGGACAACTTTTATGAGCCAATTTCTTTGTTAGTGAAGTGTAGACTATTTCTTCATCCAATCTTCCAGTGTTGGTTAGGTAGTTATAACTATTTTATGCTCTTAATTTCTTTTTAAATTTTGAACAAGGACAAAAATGGTTGCACAGACTAAGTTTTACCAACATTTACTAGTGATAATGAAGTAAAACATGTCCAAAACTTGCCAAGGTATGAAGCAGCTTGTGAATGTAATGAAGCATTAAGTGAAGCTACTACTACAGCTCTATTGATCAAGAACAAAAACTCTTCTGTGGATCTCACAACAGTGGTCAACAAATACCCTTTGTTAAAATCTGCCAAGGGAAACAAGCCTCTGTTGTATTATAGCTAGAGCAAAGTTTTTGCTCTCCAGAAGATCTCCATGGGAGACTGCTGAAGTTTCAATACCCACTCATTACTCTAGGCTTGTTTACTTATACTGATCCAGAGCAGACAAAGAGAAGACATGCAACAGCACACAGAAGAGCAAGCCAACATTTTAATAGAAAGAATATAACTTTCAACTGCTATCTGGTTTCATGCTCAAAGCCTCTGATTACTTCATGCAGTTGTTCACACTCTGATTAACTATCATAGTTAGCTGAAAAATTACTCATCTACAAAATTCACAAAAGAACATCACTATTTCAGTCCTTATTAGGACTGATCCCGTTTTTAAGTCTGACTCAAACATTAAGCCCAGAAAAAACAATTCAGCTATCCACTTTAACAGAACACAGACCACACAAAACTCATCCCGGAATTTCTTTGATAAATACACAACTGAATATGAAGGCAGAAAGACACAGAAAACTTCTAGCGTCACTAATGCACTAAGTTGCTGATAACGAGTGGAGTTGAATCTTCATCGTCTTTCAAGAGAGATATTGCTGGAGCTGTGCAGTGTCTTATTTGAGTCCACTTGTGGTGACAAGTAAAAAGCTTTTCACATCCACAACAATCTGCATGCAATATTCTCTTCACTATTTTCAGTGTTGGTAAACCAAAAGTACTGAAAGGGAATCTGATACATCATATCTGTCCTGATATTTTTGGCTTTGAAGAGCACAGTATGATACATTCTGTAAATAAACAAACCACTATGGGCTTCAGTCCCATAGCAA
Source organism: Sclerurus mexicanus (assembly GCA_013396755.1). Classification (NCBI taxonomy): domain Eukaryota; kingdom Metazoa; phylum Chordata; class Aves; order Passeriformes; family Furnariidae; genus Sclerurus; species Sclerurus mexicanus. The sequence goes on from VWZF01002115.1 coordinate 39,328, forward strand.
GAGTAAGAAGTCTGAATCATTTGGCATTCTTAACCAAGTGCCAATTGAAAACTGGAAAGAAAGAACAAATGATTTCTTAAGATGGCAAGTATATTCTTCCTCCTACTTCAGCTACAAAAACAAGTACTAAAACAGAAATAGAGTTTCCAAATAACTTGACTAATATTGAGTCTCTAAGCATAATGACTGAGTATTTATTCTTGATGAAAAAGACACCATTTTAAATCAGTACTGATCAATACCGGGTACTTACTCAGAATCAATGGCTAGCACAGGACACCCTTTTATTTATTTCAGCTGGTATGTTGAGAGCTTTTACAGAGAATTAGCAGGTCACAACAAGACCTGCTCACTTGCTAGGACAATCCCTTGAAGTTGCTGTTCACTTCAGATGGTCTGTGCTACCATCTCACAGCTGAGATGGGTCATCTGTGTGTTTCTATTTCTGTCCTTACCCACTGCACAAACAATTGCACTTCTACATATGCTTAATTCCGGTCAGACTCATATGTTGCATGACTTTGTCTAAACAAGAGTTTCAGCCCTACTGAATTGTCCCTTCTACATAGTTGTCCATACCTGCAATTTTTTATTTCTATTCATTAGTATTTGCCATAACAGCTGTTTTTAATAAGAAAATAGTTCATTTTCTAAGTACAGAATTTTGTTTGAAAAAGAGTACTTCTTATGCTCTGAGCTCGTGCCAAAGTGGATCTTATGTGAAGAAATTGCACAAGGAATTTTAAAACCCTTACATGTATTATGAACTGAGATATTAATACAATATAAATACTTACATGACAATTGGTCACTGTTCTTGCATTCCCTTTTTGATCTTGAGCAGCTGTAAGAGCAGTTTGAAAGAAAAGCAATCCAGTGAACCTGGAGCTGAGTTAACCTTACAGTTGAGAAAAATGAAGGATTACTACATGAAATGCAGAATATTCCTTGGAGGAACAGTTTTAGCATGAATACAAAACTGTTGTTTTAAGTTTCGTGTTACAAATTCTATCAGCAAACCTTGCTTGAAACAGTTCAGAAAGATTCTTTCATTTCCTAAGGCACAGGTAAGGAGGTCTACTTTCAAAACTCTATGACTGTACGCAGTGGGGATTTATAATATTACTTAGCATTCTGCTGCATCAAAAGTCAATTAATATTCCCTGCCTAGCTGGAAAATAGTTCAGAACAGAATGACCAAGTAAGAGAACATGAAACAAAATACCAGCCTTTAATTACATAGGAAGACATTTGCAATTCCACACACTGTTCTCATCTTTACCTTGGAAGGGTGTGGCAAAGAACAGGCTATTAAAAATAAGTGTATATGGTTAGGTTTTTATATTGAATTAAAAATCGCAAAAAAGGAGACTTAGGTGTGCTCATGTCCACTGAAATGCTACAAACAGGCAGGATTTCCAAACATAAGTATTTTGTGCAGAAGTTTACTTTTCAGTTACAAAGGAATACATCTTCGTATATGAAAAACAGATCAATGACGTGCAGAGCGCCCAGGTGCTCAGGAAATAAATGCACACAATGGCACATTCCCATCTCCCTGCTCCCTATTGTCACTAGAGCCTTGCAATGACCATTCCACATATGACCATGATGCACAGGATTAATCCCTGAGGATGTCAAGAGCCTCACCCTTTCCATACCAGTGTGTGAGGGAGGGATTACTTTATACTCACAGGACCACGGGTTATTTCAGATCCTGCCTGTGTCCCTTTCAAATCCATAGGCACAAATGAGCCACCACATACCACATCTGTATTTTAAAGAGTTGAAATGGAGAAATGTGCATTTTTTCACTGCAGTTTATTGCCAAGACCTTGAAATGTTAGTTTCCCTTACACTTTAAGACTGGAAATCTATGTGAGAGAAAGCAGTGTAAAAACTGTGGCTCTGACTGAAACTTGGATGGATGCAATGATTTAGATTGTAGTTGTTTGTTATGTGGCAGTGCCTTTATCTTCATGTGTTCTTGGAAGGTACTTGTTGCACATTTCTGCCACAGTACACATGAGATCTGTAAGCACTCCAGTGAGTCTGTTAGTACTCTGAAGTATCTGTGAGTAACTGAAACACTGGATTTTATTTTTACTTTCCAGAATCACTTCAATGATCTCAACTTTATTGACTTCAACATTTTTGGAACTGTTTTTTTAACTTGCCTTGCTAAAGGCCAAAGTAAAATTCATTATGATCTACAGCCAGTCAGTAGGTTTTGGCAGAACAGGATATCAGAGACAGCTCTTAACACTTAGTAGAAGTTCACATTCCTCAAAAGATGTGCATGGGTGTACATGATTTACTGAAATTTAGCAAGCATATTCTCAAACAGTCACTATTGGGTTAGCTCACAGCAAATATCTTGTCATTCTTGTTACAAATCTCTGCCTGAGGCTGTGGGGCCACTGACTTTGCCTGAAAGTACAAAGCAGACTGTACTGACAGACCTCTTTTTTTGCCTATCTAGACAGAAGTGGAGCACATAGCAGTTCGGCTACGCACACGTACTGATCTGGAAACACTGTCTCAACATAGCTACAACATCTGATTTTAGTCTCAACAAAAGGCATTTTTGGGAAAGTTTAAAAGCAAACAGCATCTGACTGTAGATCAAGAACCACCCTCTGTTATCCTCTGTCATTCCTACACAAACAGTTCTCTGTTTTCTTGCCTATTAGAACAAAAAATAAAAAAGCTAAGTGAAGATTAGGCGCTTCTGAAATATTATCATTGCTATACATTCCACCTGATGATAGAAATTAAATACATACCAAATCAAATATTATAAATAGAGTGTCAAACAAGTTTGATCCAGCCTGTGCTGTTGTTAATAGACTTGACACACGTTTTGCATTATTTAAAGCACGATATAAGACTGTAAGATACAAAGCTGTAAGAGCTTTATCTGTTATTGTTACAAATGAAATCCAAGATGACTGAAAGGGAAAGTGATTAGAAAAAGTGTTTCTTTTTTCAGCTTATTTATTCAGGACACTTGACAATAGTTTCTGTACAGTCATATTCTTCACGCTGAAAAAGATGAGCTTGTACAGATACATAATCATTATGATAAAGCTTCAGCCAACACAGCTTAGGCTGTGTGTATAACTCCTGCTCTCTTTTTATCTGTCTCCAACCCCATTTAAGGACATGATACCAAGTAGCCTGTATTTACACTGTCTTGTTCATACTCTAGTCCTGAATGCTGAACCCGGGGAATTTGTGTAAATGAACTCCATAGGCAAGGTTAAAACATGACAGCTCTTACTCACTAGGTGTCCCCTAAGCAAACTTACTCCACATTAAAGTCACAGCTGAATGGGCCTTGCCTGTAACGACCCTTGGACAAGCACGTGCAGCCAGAAAACGCTCAAGAAAAAAGCAAACTTCACCTCACTACACAAATGCCTCCAGAACTTACCACACAAATCATTGCACGTGGCTCTGAGCAGAACACATTGCTCTCACTTTTGGAGTTCTCCTGATGTGATCAGTCAGGCCAGTGGCTTTTCACAGGCTGTCCCACTCCCCCTGGGTGGCCAGAAACCCCTCTGTGCTCTGCCACTGCCTTAATTTCTAGCTCCTTTCCTCTGCATGCAGGTGCCACAAAGCAACTTGCTCTGACTTCAGACCCGGAGCTCTCTTGCTCCATTAATGCCTGCTACCCTGCTAGTCCACTTTGATTTGTTCTACTTAGCTCATGGGTTTAAAAAGTAGCTTTGTGGTAATGAATGGCTGGTAGTCTACTTATCCAGCCTAAATTCACTTCACAAATAATTTAGGTGAAAACTTGTTCCCATTTCATATTAATTTCCCTTGAAATCTGTATTATGTCCCTTTCTTTCTTGGCAATATACCAGGAAAGATGCCCAGTGCCTGTGAGAGTTACAGCAGCCAAGAAGCAGTTGTTTCAAACCACAGGCTTTTCCTCAGTAACACTGCAACCCACACTTGCTCATTTAATACAAATCCCATTAACTATCAGTTCTGACAGTTAAACTATCAATAGGTCTGAGTAGATTTATCTACAGTGAACCTTTTCCCATCTAAATCAAAATATTAAAACTTAAAACCATAGAAAGGAAAAAATACAGACTTCAAATCAATAACTTTAAAATGAAGGGGCAAGCAAAACCAGTTCTTCTCAAGCATAAATCCTGACTGTAGAAGGAACAATGAAAATCACAAGAGTTGCTAATTTGAAGTCAGAAACTTCTCTGGGTAAAGTACTTTAACCCACATGAACTTAGAAATGAAGCATGGAAAAATAATATAACTATGATAGAACACTGACTCAGTAGTCTAAGACATTTCTCAAATAAGATTTAAGAAAAATGTTGTTAAAAAAACCCCAAAACCCAATTAGAAATATTCATTACGCCACTAGAAAAAAATGTTTCACTCTTGGGACTGCTAATTGCTCTGGGTAAACTTGGTACAAGAAGGCAGGAGAAAGCTGTGGCATGTCCCCCTCCAAAAGCTCCAGAGGTTGTAGTAGTGTTTGTGATTATGTGTTTTACTGATATTAGCAATACTGAGAGGAGGCGTAGGACAACTCATTAGTATGATTGGATATCTAGGAATTTTTATAGATACACCTCTACTGGGAAACAAACAAAAAAAAATCTTCTGTTAATTTTTGAAGCACAATCAATAAGCCTGCCAACTCTAATGCAATCCAAAGATATTTAAATTCAGAGCAGCTACTCACACACTCTCAGTGGTTCTGGAAGATAGCATGGTCATCTCACAATGATCTAAGCAGACCTGCCACACTACCAATAGTTCAACTGCCCATGCATTTTGATTCTGTAAAATTCAATAATGTTTTCTATAAAGAGTCCATGGCCAAATTTTCCAGCTTTTTTTGAATTACCACTAGATACTGAAGTTACCTACATATGAGCAAGAGCTTAAAATTTGGCACTCAGATTTTCTGGGAAGATACTGAGGTTTTACACACATGCTTTGCAGCTGAAGTCCAGCACAGCATTACACTTAGTTACATCAGCTAGGAATCTAACCAGCCCCAATCAATACCTGCAATTTTAGTTAGAATTTTTCATGCCATAGTGATCAGGCCTTCATTATAGCTCAAGATTTTGTGTTTGCTAGTCTTAAAAAGGAAAGGAATCTGATGAGCCAGTGCTGATTTTGCAATGAGAGTTCTGCTGTCAGTCACTGCTGATTATTTCATCAAGCAAGCAATTCCACAGGAATAGTTTTTTCAATTCTATCTACCTTTCTGGTACATTGTTGAAAATATTTTCATTGGCATTCTCTGAGAAATGTCTCATTTCTCTCAGAAATCGCTCATGACAAAACAAAGGTTTGCTTTCTATTCCTTTACACAGGGAATTTAGTTCAAACAAATTGGAAAGGATGACAAATGGCACTGAACTGCTAAAACCTACACTCAAGGAGCAGAATCAGACAAGACCACCCACATAAACATAGTAAGAACACAAAGAGAGACAGTAACAAATCAAAAGGTCAAAATAGCTGCACATACTTTACTGTGTATGTCCTTTAAACTGGTGGTTGCTCTTAGGCTACCTGCGAACAAGCACACAGTAGATTGCTGGAAAAGAGATTGCTCCCAATTTTGTTCTATTCACTCATATATGGAAATCTCAGGCCAGGGTGATTGCTTTGCTTCCTTATGTAGCACTTTGCCTTGGCCTTTATGGCTACTGTTTTTTTTTAATGCAAATTCACCTAAAACAATTGTCAGTGTGGTTAGGTAAAAACCAGTACATTTAAATATAAACATCCGAAAATCTGAGCAACAATATGTTTCTTTCTGTTCCCCACACTATGTTAAGGGAAAGGGCAATTTTAGCAGCTTGTGATATTTATTGGTACAGTTTAGATATAATATTCCTAATATTCTACTGAATGACTTGCATTCAACTGGGATAGCATATATCCATTTAATAACTGACTGGTGTCAAAGGCTGTTAATAAAGTAAGTAGTTCAGTAGAATATTAGGAATATTATCTAGAAATATAATTACTGGTGTTCCCCTTCACTGAGTAGAAATCTTCTTACAGTTATGGGCTGCCTGATTCAGGCCTTCCTTGCTCTTCTGAGAATTTTTTTTTCAGTTCCCATAAAATGAAAGGCTTAGCATTAGGTACAGACAAAGCTAACTGCAATGAAAATGTTAGTAAGTCACCAACTAGCTGGCCCTCTCTCTGCAAAAGAACCCATCTCTACTTTTTTAAAAAACTATTTATTGCTTAAGAAGTGAGCTATTATTTCACTACATTACACATTGGACACAAGCTAGGATGCAGGAATGTGTTACCTCTGGTTGAGAAGGCATTTAGTAACCTAAAGGGATTTCTTCAGTTTTGCAGAATGACCCAGTTTTTCTACAAAAGTAGAGCATACAGTATTAGTGAGGGCTGAGCACCACAGATCACCTTAAGCAAAGTATTTGATCTTGATACAATACGTGCGAATTCTGAAAGAAAAAAAGTTTGCTTAAATATTCAAAGTGATTCATGTATAACTGTTGAAATTTAAGCTTTCAAGCGGGCATTGCCAGAAATAAGGTGCCACACTGATATCCATTTCCAGCACCTTTTTGTACTTGGTTCTTAAAACATTTTACCTACATTTAGGTCCATTGTTTTCAACCTGCTTCAGGTTTGTTTTCATTTTCCCAAGTAACAAATTAGCAGACCTAGTACACAAGTTGTCCACATAATGAGATAACATTCCTATACATTTTACCATGGAAAAAGCCTCATAGAAGTGGAAACTGTAAAAGCAGAAATGGACATGACAATATTAGTTAACCTATCTTCTGACCCAGAGGGATAACTGTCATCCCTAATATTAATCACAGAATCACAAAACAATCTGCATTGGAAGGGATCTGCTAGGATTATCAAGGGCCAACTCCTGGCACTGCATACAGTAGTCCCAAGAATCACACCATGTGCTTATTCCTTGAGTCTATTTTTAAACCAACCTCCCAGACTGAAATACTGTAATCTCATTAGTGCCCATTCAATATCAGTGTTAAATTACCTGTTCTTACTTTTTCTGATGAGTTGCCTAAGTCTGCTTGCTTTCATTTAAGTCCATTATTACTTGCCCTACCTGCAACACATGGAGGGGAATTTAATTCTGTTTATTACACTCTGAAGTAACTCAAATCTTAGATCTCCTTGGTATTCTCATCCTTAAATCTGAAGTTACTGTTCCCTCACCACTCTGGATTCTGGCACTTGATGTACATGCTTCCTGATCTGCAGAATTCAGTGCTGAAAAGAGTTTGAGATTCCTATTTCAAGACTCTGTTTCTGATGATGCATCCACTCTGGTGTGTGTCACTCCAACAGCATGACACATTGAGTCATACTTAACTTGCAATCCTCTATAATACTTAAATCCTTTCCTGCAATTCTGCTGTCCAGGCAGTCTTGCCCCTCTGAAGTTGGCATTCATTTCCAATGAACTGTGAGATAATTCCTCAAAAGTCTCAGCACCCGATCATGTCTTTGAGCATGTTTACAGCCTTTTGAATAAATACCATCTGCATAGGTAAAACATTATCCATTCATCAAAATCACTGATGAAAGCCTTGAATAGTACTAGACTGAAGCAAGGTCCTTGAAGAATCATTTGAAGCACTTGAAGAATCATGTTTGATAATAGCCTTTTCATTTGATATTAAAGCATCAATTTTCTATTCTAGAGTAGATTTTTCTTAACAATTCAGCATTTCTTAATAGTTTCACCTACTGCATATTTTCCTATTTCTTAGGCATAATGAGGGAGCATAAAAATCTGTAAAAGTCAAATTGACTCCTATTGCTTCTCCCTTATTCACCCTGTCAGAGAAGAAAATTAGATTAGTTTGATGTGACTTGTTCCTAGTACATTCATGTTGGTTGTTACTCATCTCCTTATCATTTTCCAGGCACCTACAAACTAGTGTGTTTTTTTAGTATATTCTGGTATTTTTTTCAGGATCTAAGTTGCAATGTCAGCTGTATGATTCTTTGGCTGTTATTTTTTTGCTGTCCTAGCACAAGTCCCACCACACCAGTGCTGGCCACCGTACCTCCTCAGTGTCAGCCAGGTCCATCTGAGCTGTTCACCTCAGTCACCACAGACACACACTGGAAGCGATGACTGACACAGGGCAGGTTCGCGTGCAAGGGAACAGTGGCTTCAAAATGGCCTGAGAGGAGAGGATCTTGGGAGGGGTAAGGGAAAGCAACGAAGGACGACACACCATGAGGCACAGCCCACCTCAGGCAGAGCTTAACTACAAAACAGTTGATCCAATGGATGTTAGCCCTGGTCTTGAGGGCAGAATCTGTTACATTTCATCTCATCTCCCTTTGTGAGAGCTAACAGATAGGTTCTCAGACTTACAGAACTCAGTATTGCAACAATTAAGGTGCGATGAAGCAGATGAAGGAGCAAATCTGAAGAAAATAATTTCTTTATTTCACCTTTCTCTGAGGCAGATAAACTTCTGTGGTAAGCAAGTAAGTAGTATGCAGCTAATCATGCTCCAAGCATCCTCTTAGACAGACTTTACTACTGCCTTCCTAGTAGCCACATTCACCATATTCATATTTATTAATGTTGCCAACATCTGATTTACCTGGGTTTTGCTTGCAGAAGACAAACATAAGAATTTAGCTTACAGAGGTGCAGCAGCAGCAGATTCTATCACAGATGTACTAGAGAAACTTTACGGATAATGAACATGAGCGTATACTAACTCTTCCAACTTTGTTATTTCTATAGCAACTATTTTGAAATATCAAATTCAAATTACATAACCCTCTGCAGTCTTTCCAAGTCTGCAAAAAAAAAGAAATAAACTTATCTTTAGTACATACTACAAACTTAGTTGTTACCCCCGCCTTGAAGCAACTGGTCTCAAAAACAACAAACTATCTTACTTTACACAAAGTTCAAACTTACTTACAGATTGCACAGATCCAGTAATGCTATTTGCATTTTTATTACTACCTTGTGCAATACAGGAATGAGGCAGAAATGTTTATCAACTCTGACTTATTTTCCTAACTCTGGTTGAGTGTTGCATGACAAATCTGGACTGTTCCAAACACCAGTTTTGAACACCACAGACAGTTATGCTGAGTCTCCATTTGATGGAGAAATGGTCACTGCATATCTCAAGCAATGAATGTAAAGTTGGAATTTTAAATGTTTTTCATGCATCAGAAGACAACATTATGTCATCTGCTCCATCAAAGCTTTAAAAACTCTGTTGGAGAAATTAAGGAATACATTCTATTTAATTTAATACCTCCTATGATCAGACAGCTGTGTGATGTGATACCACCAAAATAACTTCTCAAGTAATGGAAATACTCCACATGTTAGAACTCAGAAAGCAGTAACAAATCTTAACAATTCAATTTTCTACATATGTTGGATATTATAGCAACTCAGAGCACAGCTTTGCAAACTATAAGAAAAAGAGGACACATGGCATAAATGCAACTTACAGTTCTTTAAACAGTTCTGAATAGCTTTTTTAAAAATGTGAAAAAACTACATCTGACAGCTTTATAATTGTGTTTTATGTAATTCTAAATTTTCTCCCTAGTAAGATCCCCCTAGATATTTTTTCAGATTACGTTTCAGGCTTCAATAAACCTTATTGCTATTAAAAATCAAGCAAATAATTTGGGGGGTATGTTATGCTTCAATTTAGCTAGCATTATCTGTCCCTTTTCATCTTTCTCTGGCCCACCAGGTACTAGCCACTAGAACAAGTGGAATACAAGGGCTTAGACTCAATCTACCATGAAACCTCCTAGGTTTTGTTTAGTATTATCCCTCAAAACTGATCTGAGCAACGAGAAAATACAACTGCATTCTTATCACACGACATATGCTTTCCAACAGCTAGTGATGCCTCCTCTGCGTTAACCTTCTTCATTTAGGAAGTGTGGTGCTAAATTGGTGTTTAAATGATCTAAGTGTCAGAGAAGTATAAAGAATTAGTGTAAACAAACAATGGAGTGATGGCTGACTGCCAACTCAGCCATCTGAAGAATATTTTCCTTACATTAAGGTAATTACCTGTTTGTAAGCTATTAAATATCAAGGCATCAGGAAACTTGGTTTTCCACCCTCAAAGAATGTAATTCTAATTCTGTCAAATAGCATGACATTACCTAAAGCCATTTTATTCACTGTATCAGGGATAGATTTAAAATCAAAAATTGTTAAATTATGAAAATTCAGGCCAGGTAGTGAACAAAAAAAGGCAAGGAAAAAGAAGAGTTTAAGAGGCCAGATATCTAACTTAATGTTTTTAAAATATATTAAAAGCAAAAGACAGACCAGAAAAAACACTGGCCTTTTATTTGATGAGGACGGTCACTTCACAAACAAAGCAGAGATGTTCAATGCTTCCTTTGCCTCGGCTGTCAATATTTGATGATAGGCTCTGCGGGTCCTAGAGCAGTAGGACCATGACTGTGAGAATGACAAACTCCCAGTCAACACCACACTTGTGGAATTTGCTGTTCCAGCTGGATCTCTGTAAATTAGTGGGGCCTGATGGGATTCATCCCAAAGTACTCAAGGAGCTGGCTGATGTGAGACTCCCCTCAATGATTTTTGAACAGTTTGGGGAAGCTGGCAAACGTTGTTCCAATTTTCAAGAAGGGCAAAAAGGATGATCCTGGTAACTACCAGCCTGTCAGTCTCACTTCAGTGCCTTGTAAAATGATGGAGAAGACTATTCTGCGAATTATTGAAAAATACCTGCATGCATCAGTCACAGCCAGCATAGGTTCATGAGGGGAACGTTCTGCTCAAGGAACTTAATTTCCTTTTATGATCAGTTTATCCACTCAGTTGATCAAGGAAAGTCAGCTGATGGAATCTTTTTTGATTTTGGTAAAGCTTTCTATACTGTCTCCCACAGGATCCTTCTGGACAAAACATCCAGCCCACAGCTGGAAATACATATCATGTAGTGGGTGAGCAATTCGCTCATGGGTCAAGCACAGAGGGTAACAGTGAATGGAGTGACAGACTGGTCACCTGTCACTAGTGGGGTTCCACAGGGCTCCATTATAGGGCCAGTTCTCTTCAATGTCTTCATAAAAGACTTGGATACAGGACTTAAGAGTATACTAAGTAAGTTTGCTACTGACACTAAATTGAGAGGAGCTACTGATTTTGCACCCTCTACAGCATATCCTAATGTTCAACAACAGTGCTGGAAAGTTGTGTCCGCTTGTTTAACAGTAAGTAAACACAGCTGCAGTACTGGATGCTGTTAGGGAAAACCTGGCCAGTATTCAGCCTTCTCCCACCACACTCCCAACACCCAGCACTCTGAGAGTACATAGCTGCCTATGGTTTCACAGAACCAGCAACTTCAGCATCACCTTTTGGAATTGCAACTGCAAGTTTTGAGTTCAGCGTCCCACACGCACAGATTATTTTTTCTCTAGGGGCATTACTTTGCCTTAACAGAGTAATCTATATTGATGACTGTGTGGCTTTTTTTTTTTATTTCCCCACTCAGATCTGTGAGGTCCTTCTGGAGCTGCCTGCCATTAGCACAGCATTCAACTACCCAAAGGAGCCAAAAGACTCCTTAACTAGAAAGAAAGTTTAAGGCAGCATAACAGAAAAATGTTGGAGCTTCGCAGTTAGGACACGTACTAGGGTAAGACCTGGTTTGGTTTCTGTCTGGAATGTGTTGAAAGTCCTTCAGTATCTGGTTGAATGCAGCCCTGTTTCAATTTCAACAGAATTCGCAATAAAAATGTAGTCTCATTATCAGCACTCTGAACCATTTACTTACTCCCACACACAAGTCAGATGCATGGCAAAGCATTTTGCAGAGATCATTTAATTAGTCATGAGTGCACCTAGGGCAGTGTATCCTAATTCTCACAGATTACCTACAGTTTCAAGTGTTTATTCAGAAGAGAAGCATTTCAGAAGGTCAGAAGGGAACATTCATCAGAGGCTTAGAAATTACTCCTCTGTCAGTTTTACATACAGTAAAAGAATACACAGTAATCTTCATATTTTCATCAGGTTTTATTATTTTTCTGATAATGAAGTTTTTTTCCACAGAAAGACTAAATTCTCATTTAAAGGATTTCTGAACTAGTATATTCTTTCATATTGAATCTAGTACTGAACATCATTTTATGCAATCATCCTAGGACTGTGAATATTTTTTTTATTTATCCTGACACTCAGAATTTGACTGCTTTTGTATGACTACATTTTATTGAAATGTACATAAGTTCTCTCTCTCTCCTAAACATGAGAAAGAAGACTAAGCTACATTAAGTTTTGGACACTCCTGAAGTATCACACTATTACCCTGAACATAAAGAGAATCTAATTTTCAGCATTTTCTACAGAAAATATAGAATCCCTCTATTTACAAGGATAGAGATATCTCCATGTGAATGAGAAAAATACAATAAAGGTCTTTCCCTTGTCTCGTCACGCAGGTATGTCATGCATGATGGAAAGGCATGTTTTCACATGGTACACTGGGGAGCAGCCACATGACTTGGGGTCCATTGACACAGGGCATCAAGTCACTCTAGTAAAGGTAGACAAGGGGCAGCACCACAGGCACAGGGAGACCCTTGAGATCCTGCATCTCTGTGACCTCCTCCTTCTCCTCCCACTTCCCTGCCATGGCTCTGCAAAGCCCTGGGGAACACATGAAGTTCCCACTCTGCCTGACAGAGAAGGAAGGGGGGAGAGGTAAGCGCCATGGCTGCCCCCTGCTCCAGCACTGTCTGCAGGAGAAAATTAGATTCTACTACAGCTTACACCTTACAGAGGGTATGGTTTGCCTGAAGGCTTCCTTCCTTCGTATAACTAACAAGCATTGATTTTCACATCATGACTCATTTATTGTGTCTCCCTCCATAACTTAAAGATGCAATAGTAATGATTACAGTCTGTTCAGCAGCCAACTTCATAGATGTGATGTCCTGAAAGGCTGATACAAAGATGCTTTGGCTTGGAACATGTCTATGCCTCCACATCCCTACAAATAGATTGAAAAAATGACTAAGGGTTGAAATATTCCTTGCTCAGTTAAAAAGCATTACTCTGAAACCCAAGATAAACACGAATGTAAGCATGTAAGAATGTAAGTAACTATTCAGATTCCTGTCATTTCAGTGACAGATAACTGAAAAAGAAAAAGGTGATATATGAACTCCAGTTAATAAAAAAGTATTTGGATGAGAGACAATGAAGAGGAACAAAAACTGAAACAGGAGTACCCAAAGCAGGATAGAAGTCATTGTGGCTCTTCCCCGAACTCACTGTCACTCTGCAGGGTATGTGTCATGACAAAGTCCTGAAAAATTAACAGTGATGCCAAGCAAAACTCTACTCTGATCTCATCTGCAGATATGTTACTGTTCTCAGTAAAAACTGACTTTGAACAGAGAACAGCATATACAGCGAATACTTCATGACCATGAGCCAGAATATAAATTATTTAAAGTGCATTGTCTCTACTGAAATATTTTGCCTGACTTGTGGCTGAGAGAGCAGGACCTCCACAAATTTAAAGAGGGAGTTTGAATACCGAACCACACTAACAACTGTGAGGGCAGTCTGAGTATCTACATAGCTCCCATAATTCTGTGCCACATGGTCTTTATGCAAAGTCTGTGAAAACTGAGAGGCAGCCTGATCAATGAATTGCTTGTCAGTGCTGATCAGTACTGCTGAGTGCATAACTGCAGGTGCCAGGGATATCAAATGACCTGAACCGAAGAGAAATGAGCTCTAATCTGCAGATAAATTTAAAGACACCAATTCCCTACTGACTTTAAAAGGGATTCAAGAGTCTCTGCAGCTCCAGACTAGACTAGTAAGAAACAGCAAGGCAGAAAAATAGGGAATAACCCTTGCACAAGCTTACCATTACCCTCTATCAGACTGAAGATCCTGAGTAACTCTAAACACCCTGCAGCAATTAGACAGACAGATTTGTGATAAAGTGGGCATCTGCATAGGAACAAAATATACTTAACCAGCTAGACTCCAGCATCTCACTTTCTGATTTATTTTTCTCCTCTTCAAAAAACCCTAATAATGTACATACTATTTTCAAGGGTAAAAGAAGTTAAAGTTGCCCCCAAAATTTAAAGAACTTCCCCATTGTTTTTCATATTCTTACTCCCTCCCCTAGACTCAAATTCTTTACTATTTCTAATTCTGCAGTTTGAACAGCTTTCCATAAAATTCATGACTGTACTACAAGCCTTTAATCTTGCTTTGTTTGACCAATTAGAAACAAACAGAGCATAAGCTACAAAGGGAGAACTTCTTCTTCAGTTGACAGAAGGCAAGTTACTCTCAAACTCCCAAACATGGACCTGCTGGTTTATAAATAACTTCCAGACAATCAATCACATCTAAGCCTCCCTAAAAGAGAACTGAGGGGAACAGACATGTTTGGACAAAATTCCTGTTCTGGATCATTTAACCATTAAATTGAACCAGAAATTCAATTATTTGGTTTCATTGTATAGAAAGACTGGGGCAGATATTTTCTATTGGAAAACAGGACACAATTATCTGTCTTGCATTTTTGCATCACAGAATCGTAGAATGATGATCAAAGAAGGATGATCACCTTTGCCTGCAAGAATAGGTTTTACAGCAGCATGTGTTCCAGTGTTTTGGTATTTGTTTTAAAAATACTATTTATACTTGCTTTATTTTATATATTTATTTTATATTTGTATATTTAACTTGCTAAGTATTAATAAACAAACATTCAGAATGGCATTGTAACTAATTTGTATTTTATTCAAAAGAATATAACACATATTGGAACCTAGCTGTTTGAAATTTCCTCCTGGTGTCCATATTTTCCTGGACAACTTTAAAAAGTAGTATTTTCCTAGCTTTGGTGCTATTTTTAGGCATCTTTCTAGAGGTTAACCATAACAGAGGAACACAGACAAGTCGGGTGCCGTGAGCTCACCTATGACCCTGTATATTCATTGCCTCCAGTTTGCCTGGATTGAAAATACCTTTAGTATTTTACTTGCACACTACTGGTGCCTTCAATATCAAACAAGAAGCATAACAAGCAGGAAGGTGTCAGGAACATACCTTTGTGCTCCTAGAGAGTGGCATCATGTACCCACCTACGCTGCATTGAGAATTGATGTTTGTATTAACTTAGTTTCCTGCTGCTTTAACATAGATAATGCAAGGATTAAGAAGTTGTTGTGCATCCATATTCAAACAGGTACTTGTTATTTTACGCTAAGCATCAGGACCAGTGACCAGCATGTAATTGTGTTTGGCAGGAGGGTGACAGGCAGTGAAGATGATGACAAAGCCAAGAACAACAAATATAGCTAACTGAAGATGTTGGCAGAGACTGGCAAAAAGTTTACCTGAACTCCTCCAAATGTAAAGGATGACTTAAATTGACACCTTTAACATCACAGAGGAATATGCACTGAGTCTCAGCAATTTCCACCTGAAAACCAGCCTGCTCATTTTTTTGCCACTGAATAATTCCAATAATACGTGGGAAAGGAGGGAGAGTCACACCTGGAAACATGCAGATTCTCAGGTTAGATGCCCATGTGTACATTGCTCCCATACCAAACTGTCTTTATGTAGCAAGGCTACGTACATGCACCACACAGAGAAAAATACTCATACAATTAAGACTGACATGGTTACACATTTAAAGATCTGTGTACCACTTTCAAGTTGCTTTGAAGAGCTAAAGGAAGACTGAGACCACAGATGCTTTTTTCCACAGGGCTCTGCTCAGGCCTCTTCACTGATATGGCCTCAACTCACCCCTCAGGAGCTAGGCTTATTATAAAACTGAGATCCAGGGAACATCTCCAGCAAAGATTCTGAGGCTTCTCATTTCATCACAGGATACCCCGGCTTTGTAAGGTACCCATTGGAGTGAAAAAAAAAAATTCAAAAGAGAACACTGTCTCTTGGCCCATGGTTTACAAAATACTTCACACAGATGCACACAACCTCCCCTGGCTGTGAAGGTTTTCTAACCTCTCAGGTTTTAAAGACTTCTATTAAACAACACGTGGGAATCCTACTTGCAAGGGGCAGTGCCAGTTTCCAGGGTGCCATGTTGTAATTTAATAGTGCTAAGCACTAGCTTGAATTTTAAAGCAAGCTTTTAGCAGTTTGAACTGCATTTTCCATGGGACTCTTTCACGACAGATGCTCTGAGCTTGCTGTTACACAGTCAAAGAACCACGCTTTTGAAAACGTTTAAGCATCACGATCAAATCATGACTGTCTGATATCATCACAGTTGCTGTACCATGTCTAGCAAAAATAGATTATGGAATGTCATATGATTAGCAGAAATAATCTTACAACAACACTATTTCTGGAGAGCAGACATAAACATTCAGAGCTGCTATCTACAGTTCCCCCAGCAAGCATTAGCAAGCCAAGTTTTCCCCGAGGCTTTTGGTGCTGAGTGGATAACTTCAACCAGCCTTTTCTTAGCTTAGTCCATTTCTGTCACTCACCTTTTTAATTATAGCAACAATTTTATCTTAATGCTTTTTTCATGCTTTTGTTTAGGTGCCAGAATTCAGCTTTTCTCTTATTTTCTCTGTTCTTTCATTTAATTAAATCTTCCTTTTTTGCTACATATTTATTTTTAACTTTTGCATTTCCATGGCAAGTACTCCCTCTGGCAAGGCTTACTGAAAGAATTACTGCACCATATTTCTTTCATAGCACTTTCCAGGTTTTTACTATGGATTTTCTATCCCCTTCCCATCTACATGCTTCCTTTTTGAAATATACAAATCACGCAGAAAGTGCACAGAATAAATAACAATAATAAGTATACAGGAGGAACACCACAGGAATCTGAGTCTCTTTGTCTTTCTGCAATAATATATAAACAATCACTTCCCATCAGGGAGATCCATATACAATTAGCAATACAAAGGTGTTGCTAATTATGATGGCCAAATATACAGCACTAATGCTGGCACAGGTGTCCAGCAGAAAAGAACAGAGATAGCAATGAACAGAAATAATGTACGACTTCTGCTCCATTCCTTTCACTGTTGCTGCCTATTCCACTCCTTGGCAGCCTCTCCTATAAACCTCCATTTCTCATCCTCTGTGCAGCACCGGCATCATTCATGCTCCCTGGGTATCACCCATTCAGACTTCCTTCTCTCCCTGGGCCTCCCATACCACTCCCATCAGGCAACATACCTGTGCCTGAAGCCAGCAAGAAACACCCAGAAGAAGGCAACCCAGAAGTGATCAGGGTCTGCACCACAAACTCCCAAGTATGAAGAGTGTAACTCAGGGCTAGAGTACACCTGAACACACACCCCAAGGAGCCCTTGCTATGCCTCAGCTAGGGTACTGCTCGAGAAGCTGCCACAGGTTCCATTCCCCATCTTCTGAATTTGTTTCCCAACAACAACACCCTCCTCACCAAATTCCTGCCCTGCCTTCACATATATGAACCCTCCCGCTACCGCTGAGTGCAAATGACCCCCTAAAGCACACCCAGGTGATCTCACTTACCTATTTGTGCTGTTGCCAGGATGCAAGGGTCCTGCAGGTGAGGCAGCTGGTGGAACACGTGTAAGCTTGGCCAGAGGGATTGACTAGGGGGATGCTTGAGCATCACTGTGCCAACTGTTTCACCTTCTCAGCAGTACACCGAATTCCGCTTCAAACTTCCCAAATGTTGCTCTGTAAATCACACATAGGCTTGGGTGATGACCTCTCCATCCACCTTAGAGAAGCACTTTCAACCAGCTTTGTGTTTGCTAGCATTTTAGCAAGGATACAGGCCACGTTAATACAAGAGGTGAGTTATACTACACCACAACCCTGTTAGATGTAGGAGTTAATGTCCTAGACACACATCTAGAATATTTTCAGTGTAGTAAGGAAAGATCAATCTCTAGTTTCCCTACTGTTTTCAGCAAGTTTCTGTGTTATGACTACAGCAACACCCATTTTTTCCAATGAATCAATATAAAGCATGAATGAAGGAAAATAAACAGTTCCTGATGCCCTACACAAACTCATTAGCAAATACTTCTGTGCAATTGTGTTCAAGGGAGTTTAGGTTTCCAAGGTCAATGTTCCTTTGGAAAAACATTGATGCTAACTTATCTGTGTGGTACTGCTGGCAAGAACAAGAGCTGAATATGAGTGAGCAGGGTCATGGCAGTAGAAGGAGACCCTCAAGGCAAAAAGCGATTCTCCGCACACCGGGTACAGACGTCGCTGAGTGGGATCCCTTCTGGCTGCTCTCCAGGGGAGTAGTAATATCCAGGGCCTCTTGTTGTTACTGCCGTTTAGTGCAGCGTCCTTCATTAGCTGGCAAAGCTAATCCCAGGTAAAAATCAGCTTCCCAATGGCAGTGAAGGGAGTGGAGTGACATTTATCCCAGGCTACAAGGCAATAAAAATAACACGAAAATACACATTTCCAAAGCTTTCTCACTTAGAAGAAATAAACTAAGCTATTTTGAGAGCCTCAGTCAAAACAGACATTCTCCATCCATAATTGAATATGCAATTTGGGTTTACTGAGCTGCCCAAAGTGCTTTGCTCTTCACCGGCTGAGCACCAGCCAGCAGTAGCACTTAGCCCTGGTTGAGCAGTCGCCTGGGATAGCTGCCAGCCCTATCTGCCCTGTCAGCCTTGGTCTCTGGTCACGCAAGATTTTGTGTAATGGACCACATGCCATGCAAGTGAACTATTTATCATAATCATATTTACAAGGGGCTTGGCTCCCAGAAGAGACTGAAGGCCTGAATAACATAACAGAAATTAAATAACAGGTAGTGTAATTTATTAGGGTTGGGGTTTTTTGTTTGGTGTTTGTTTTTCAATTGCATTCAAAAAGTTTGGAGCCAGATAAAAAAAACTGCATTGTTGGGGTCAGCAGCCACAAGAAATACCTGAACATTTCTGATGAGACTCAGGAGAAAAAGTAACTGAGCAGAAGGAACACTTACCAGCAGAAACCCTTTCTGCTTGCAGCAGGCTCCACAAAGCCCCATTGCACCTCTCCCTGCTACCATATTGTTTGCTGTACCCCCACCCATCCCCGAGGTACAGCCTCAGTGGCAGCTGCATGCAGTCAGTTCACTGGAGGCAGCAGGGCACAGCTATAAATGTATAATGAATGCTTTTATGGCTTCCCAGCAGGCAATGTGTGTGCCACCTGTGAGTCCGTGCTGTGATCTTATGTCCAGGGCAAAATGCTGGTAGGCTAAGGCAGAGATGAAGCCACTGTGGAGGGTGGGAGTGGGGTGATTCATGGGGCAGGCAGCAGCACAGCTGGTGGCAGGGCAACCAGCAGCCCAAACAGCAAAAGCAGATGCCTGAAAGTTCCTACTCCATCTGGAACTTAAATGCTATAGAAAATGTGAAAAGATAACTTTTTTTGCTAGGGCTTTTGCTGGTGTGCAGCTCTGGGGGCAGGGCAGGTGCCGGTCAGGGGAGGCACCCTGATGCCCAAGCTACAAATGTAGTAGGGAATTGTGCTTGTTGGCTTCATGAATCACCATCTGTAAAAGGCAGTATGTTCTCATGTGTTCAGATGGAAGGGAAATTCAGGCTATGACTCCTTGTCTGTAGCTGGTTGCCTCTTCCCTTAAAACACTTTGATACAGACTTTACTCAAACACACAGTCAGATGGTTCAACAGTGTCCTCTGCTTAGGTTCAGGTACTTTCTATTTCTTGACTTGCCCCTCAAGTCTCAGAATGTGAGTCTAGCCAAACACACTGGTAAGAGTCCATTGAAATAAACAGGTTTGGGTTTTCTTTTTTACTTGTCTTGTTTGAGGTTTGTCTTCACACTTCTTTTCCATGAAAACTCACCTAAGCTGATGTCCTGAGCCATAGTAGAGCATTATACTGTTAGTGTCACCTTCATCTAGCCTGATGGACGTGCAGCACACTAAGTGCTAATGTTCAGGCATTGAATTTTCTCCAAGAGATAGGCCAAGTTGGCTACTACAGAATTTGGGGCTCAGATCATCTTTCAGGTCATACTGGGTGATTGCTGAGCTTTGTTCAATGCCTATATGTAGTTCTTCAATATTATTGCAGTATAAATATCTGAAATGCATGTTCCCATTCTCCTCAACAGTCAAAGACTACATGTGATGGACAGGTGGGGGCAACACAGTCTAATGTGGCAGAAGCTGAAGCCTTTACAAGGAACTTTGCACAGCCAAAATTTTGTAAAAAAACCATCTGCATGGGAAATACAGACCTGGGAATTAAGGTGGTGTTTTTTCTGATCTCTGATTTGGTCTGAGAAACCACATTTGCCTAACCTGGAGGATCAAATCTAACCTCTTCCCATGGGACATTGGGAGGATCTCTTTGATGATTACCCTGTGCATCAAATGTGTCACACTAGCTGTGTGCTCTAATTTCTTCCAGGCGTGGCTGGACATGAATACAAGTGAAATTTCTGGGAAGTTCAGATGCTTAACACCTGAAAATCTTGCTTTGTTTTACAGAGCTGGAATTCAGGATTCCTAAGGCAAGATAAATCTGTCCTTTAGCTGCTAAGACTTTAAGCATGAGCAAAACAACAACCCTTGCTTTTTCCCTTAAGTATCTTAATAGTATTCCAGGGCAATCTAGGCTTCATACAAGAGAAACAAATATGTGTGTACTAATTCTTGGCTGCCAGTTTTGCGAAAGATGAGTAAGACTAACTTACTGCCCATCTAGTGTTTTATTGTGGCAACAGTTTATTCATTTTTAAAGGAATTAAATTTTTAAACTGATGAAAACAGAGCCTTGCCAGACATGACTATAATACACATCCTGCTCTGGCACATGTGGGCAGAAGCTTGTTCAGAGGCATTTTCCCAAACATTGTCAGGTCAGAAAAGAGACATTCAGCCTCTAACAGAGAGTGAAATCTGTCCAAAATCCCACTGGCCAGTCTCATCCTTGCTGTTTTACCCCACCAGTAACGAGACAGTGGATGAACTTGGGTTGTCATTACAGCTCTGTGATATGGTCCCTTGTACAAACCTGATGGCAAAGGTGTGCAGAAAATGGCAGCTGGGAAATGAATGCAGTGGCATCATGCAGAGGCTCTGAGATGGAGCTGTCAGACTTCATTTCCTTCCCTCATGGCAGTACTTCTAAGTAGTACAGTCTTGCCAGTTCAATTCTAGCAACTTATGTTCTGCATTCATGCCCATTATAGAATTGTATTTCTACATGACAGTAAGAACTGCATACAGACATAAAACTCTCCCTGCTCTTTCTATGCTTTAACCAGTGCACAGGATTATTTAAAAAAAATCTGTGTGAGAAATGGTGAAAACAAATCATGAAGATAAGTGTAAAAGATATTTGAGTTGCAAATCAGTAAAAAGACTTTGTGAAACACTTAATGTGCACTTGCTACACTGAGAATTGAGCCATTCATCCTGTTGTTTCTTTCAGTAGCTGCCCTGATATTATTTGCACATTACCTTTCTTTCTAGTGATACTACTGTGTGATCCAAACCTCATAGTTTGCCCTTGAAAATTACAAGTCATTTTCAAGAGCCCTTGCTTTGGATAGGTTACAAATGTATAGCTGTTCACATAGGACATTTTTCTAATGCAGCATTCCATTTTATTGATTCACATGAGAAACAGAAATTTTAAACAGAATGTCAATTTTGCTGCAGTGCAATTTAACAGCTTGATGCATTACCATCTGTTTTAGGGAAAATACATATCAAGCTGATGTCAGGGTTTAATGCTGTAATAACACTTTAAATTGTACAGCAATACTGATGGCAGATTCATTCTTTGAGCAGATCGATCTCTTTTGGAGGTGCTGTATGACAACAAGAGCGGACAGAATTATTTGGTCTCTTCAGCAAGAAAGAGGGGAAATTTGGTACATTAGCAGAAGGAAACCAGAGAGAGGCTGCTTGGCAACATAGTCAGCAGAAGAGTCGGTGGAAAATCAGCACATTGGCTTTTCTGCCGAAGGCAAGATAGCAAGCAAGGACACTGGCTGGTGAACTGTGAAGCCAAATTGCCAGGAGCAACATGTTGATACAACTCTACACAGCTGCTGTTCAGCAACTGATGCTGCCTTCCTCATTCTTCTTGTGCTTTTGACTAAATCTCTGTTGTGTGTTTTCTGGGATGGGGAGCCTTTTGTGGCAAGTCATCTTTATATTTTGCTTATGCAGTATCCAGCACCATGTTCATAACCGCTAATGTTTCCACAAATGATAAATTTAATAAGGTTTCCTTTTACTTTTTCACTGGTATTCATTTTGCACACTGAACTTTTGCAATAGAAATCTTTCCGGTTTCCATTTCAGCAATGACAACATTTTCCTTTAGTGACAGATGATCTAAGCAATAGAAAACATATCAACAAAGGTCTACTTCGACAAAAGTCAAATCTGAGAAGTCTGGAAAGCTTCCTGCAGCAGTTACTTATTGGCCAAGTTAACTGCATATTTTGCCTTCAGTTCCTGATGACAAGATCTTTCTGGTAGGGGCAGGGGAGAGGGGACACTATCCTGCCAGTGTCAAGAGAGCAAAACTTAGAATCCCCAGGTCTCCCAGAAGCCCTATGGGATGTGAGCAGTTATCCTATCCACCTGCAGGGGTTCATGACCAGCATGTTAAGCTAGATGCTAAATCACTTCTGCACATCCTCATTATACTTCAGTATTGGAAGTGGTAAGAAGCACAGAGGAATTCAGAGTAGCTAAGCAAGTTTTCCCCAAAATGTCATTTATTTGCCATGATTCTACAGATGCTTCTTCAAAATGTGAAATAGAGGACAGTTTGAATACACTCCTTTTCTCTGATTTATTTTTCTTCTTGTTTTTCCTTAATTATTTGGTTAGAAAGCAGCATATGGGAATGGGTGCTCACATCATGTTAAAAGGTACAAAGGAAAATAAAAGTCAACCAGGGCATTATTGCTAATACTGTTGTTCCACTTGGGCATTACAACAGTTAAATGTTGAGAGTTAAAGATGCTTGTAAATGATGTCATCCTCCTATCATTTGTTAGCATCAAGGACCATACATTTTGTATTTCTATTCACAAAAAATGATTACCATATAACGCCAGCTCTTGCTGTTCTTTAAATGAAAAAATATATGAAAAACTTTCAACTCGTCTAATCTGAATCTATCCAGAAATAAAAGCATCACAGCAAAAGAGTATTCATAAAGGAAATAGTAGTAAAAGAGAAAAATATCTTGCAATACTAAAGGCTTTTAGTAGCACTTTTTCTCTGGTGAGTGTAGGTGCTAAAATTACGTGCTATGCTGAAAACAGTTCAACTGCCTGAATGCAATCTGCTAGTAAGAGCAGACTTCTCCATGCCCCTGACTGAAATAATGAAGTAAGAGTTTTGCAATTACTTTACTATTCATTAGGGGAAAATATAATCAAGAAGTGTTATTAAAATTTTAGAAATTGTTCTTTAAAAGCCAACAGTTCAGTAGAAATCTGAAGGTGGAAGTGCTGATGCCCTAAGAGGTGCTTGGGACTTGACCTTAGTTGATGGATGACTACAGGGATGAACTGGTCTGGGTTGTGAAAGCTGATGGCCACTTGACGCCACGACTCTGACAACATGAAGCTTTCAATCATGTAAGAAGCAGAAAAAGTAAATAGAACCACAACCTTGGCCTTCAGGAGAGAAGATGATGGCTTGTTCAGGGATCTCTTTCGCAGAATCTCACAGGAAGCTGCACTGGAAACCAAAAGGACCTGGGAGAGTTTGTTCACTTTAACATCCTCGTCAAAGCACGGGAAAAATCCATTCTGACATACAGGTAGTCGAGCAAGCGTGGCAGGCAGCCAGTGTGCATGAACGGAGTGTCAGGAGGTGGAGGAGATAGTTGTAGTGCTGTAAAAGCTCCAACTTCAGTAGGATGCTGAAGTTCCCTATCTACTTTTCATATTAGCAGTGATGAAAGAATAGCTTGTGCTTAGAGACACTGCCTAGTTCATTCCATGTATTAAAGCTTTAAATAAAGATTTGCATCCTAAGATCTGATGAAAACATTGAGGCTATTATAGTAAAATATACTTTATTAAATACAAAATATTTTCCATCTGTCATCAATAAACATATAGACAGGATTTATATAGATACATCTACATTTTCATAAATTAATGTACATATGTTCATCTTTCTCAGTTCTATTTTACCTAAGATATTTACATCATGCTGTAACATGACCAAGTTGTTACAATGTAAAATTAGATAAAGCTCCCAAAATTTTATTGTAAAAGTTAAATATATCAACTGTTTTCCCTCATCTACAGATCTTCAGCATCTTTTTATAATTGAGAAGTTGTGAATTTGTGACTGTGTTCTCACTGCTCTGAAAGGTGTCACCAACATCTTCTCACTTTTATCTTCTGTCAAAAACCTTCCACCCAGTCATCTAAAGGCATAAAGCCAGTAAGTATGCAGTATTCAGTTCTGGCACAGGCACCTGACAAACCCTTTTCTATCTCTGCCACTAATTCTACCACACTTTTCACTCGCATGCCTCAAGGGCAGGCCTGTCAGCATAGGGACCTGCCTTTCTTCCTCCAGCTGGACACTGCAAAAATAGAGATCCAGATGATTTGCTTGTCACAGGCTGCATTCTTTGTCTCAGACTCTCCGGGTCTGTTGCACAGCAAACTGCTGCCTGCTACACACTTCATCCTCCCATGATACTATAGCTAGAGTTTCTTAACAAACTAAACCCGAACTCAAGGCTCCGAGAGCGAGACGCCTAGAGAACCAATGATGCACACCACAACTCCAATCTAAAGGCCTGAATTCATTCAGTACTTTTCTCATAAAATCTAGGTGGGTCACTTTTGAGTTGGCAGTTCTGTTGCATTCTGCCTGTGCTGCAATCCTACCTCTCCTGCTGCTCTCTGTAATTTTGCCCTACCTCTCAGGCTGCCCAGTGAAGCTGCTCTGGAAGGTCATTTTTTCAGCTTCTTGAAAGTTTCTGCTGCAAAGCATTCTTTCTCTTTGGATGCCAATACTGTTGATGTGATGCCTGTACTGCCAGAAAAAAATGCCTGGCCTGCCATAAGGGAACACCCAGAGCCAGACCTGGAGGTTATGAAAGCCACATATTCACTTATCTGCAATATCTCTAATACAGCCTGACTTATGCCAGATAAAAATCTGGATTTACGGGATCTCTGCAAAAAAAAAATAAAAATGTGTGGAATCCTTTAACTGGGAACTTCTGTTGTAATGCAATACACTGCAACATTGCAGTCATGGGTACTACTGTGAGGAGAGTCTACCTGAAAAAAAACCCACAGAGAGCCTTGGAACACAACCAGACTCCAGGAGCTAAGCAAGAGCTGACTGTAGGCTTCAGGTGCTTCTGAAAGCTCCAGCCTCTTTCCTGCCCTCTCTCCTTTTTGACCGTCTTCCTCCTCCCAAATGACAGAAGATGAGCTTAGCATAAACCTGTAAGAACGCTGCCCTTCCCAAAAGTTCAGCATCTGAGCCATGACTCTTGGCACAAACCTAAGTCTCACAGAAGCATCAAAAAGGTCACTATTGTCATTAGGGTTCACTGGAAGACATCAGGGGTGCATTACCTGCAGACAGTATATAATCAAAGGACAAGTGCCATTAAGTTCCTGGCTTCTCTTCAAACTCTTCAGTGGAAAAAACTGTTCCAGATACACATTTATGGGGGAGCAGCCCAGTGACAGAAGGCTAGAAATAAATAAAAGAATAAAAGCCAGATCCAGTACAATTATCTTTTTGCAGAAGAAACAGAACTAAAAGCAAGAGGCAGCATCAGCAGAGTTCTTAAATTCCCAATATGCAACAGGGCTACCATGACCAAGGAGCATAAAATGCAACTGAAAGTTGAGCCATTTAAGGCAAAATACCAGGCAATATACTCAAACCTGATCCTGCAGTAAAATTACTTCATCATCTAGAAGCTGTATTAAATCTGCAAACACTCCTCACAATGGATCAAATCCAATCTGGCAGATGATTTGGTCATACAGAAATCCAGGACAACTACTAGTGAAACCTCAATAATATTCTCAAGGTTAGCAAATACTTCTTGACACTGTCAATAGATCATATGCAACAAAAATATTGTACATTTTGCAAGTTTTCCTCTGGTTTTGTCTACTGATAGAAATCAGGTTAATGATGGTAGCTACCCCCACTACCCATTGTTCTAACAAATGTATCTTAGCTTTTTGCTTTCTAGCACCTCCTTCTGCTTGTCATAAACTTTGCAAATGGTCTGAATTGGGAATTCACAGAACTAGAGTTCATACTAGTGAACAGGACCCTATTTAACACTGAGACAGAATAGACGCCCTTCTGATTTAATTTGTACATACATAGCACCAGTAAATTTCACCTGTACAGCACACTGGTAATAGAAACCATTATGGCCAAAACAAATGCTTCTAAATCCTCAGTGGCTTTCATTAAAATGTAAAAAAAACCCAAGAAAGAAACATCAGGAAACTAAAAAAATTAATCTGTTTGCCAGTCTTGTGGTTTCTCTTTTCTGAGGAGATGTCCCAGTGTTACTTGAAATGCAGAATTAAAGACTATCTCAGGGATTTACGAACGGGACAGAACTCTAGTGAAAAAGACAAGTCCACTTCTCAAATGCTCCTTTTACTTTCCAAGGAGACTGCCAGTGTAAAGAGGAGCAAGATTTTCATTTGAGAAAATTTATCTATAAATTAAAGACTAGGTTTGTTTTTGTTTTGTTTTTTTTTAAAACTTCTTGGTTGGTGATGTCTGTTTTGTTTTGTTTTTAAAGAATACACATTTGAGGAGCATATCTGATCTGGAGTGATTATTAAAGTTCAAATAAGAAAATACAAACAAAAGTAACAGCTTGAGTTTAGACAGCAGGCAAACAAGAGATTTGAAGATTTCTAAAGACACAGAGTCTTGCCATTGGTTCCAAAATAGTGAGGCAAATAGCCAAAAAAAATAAAAGAAAAAAAATTAGTAAGTTACTAGAGCAACCTGCTCACTAGCAATGATGAAAATGTGTTTGGGGAGGATTTACTTGATCATGTTAAAAAACCCCACAGAAGCCTTTAAATTAATTAAAAAAAAATAAAAAAAAGTCTGTCCCTAAGGTTGCCTCATAAAAAAGTACCACTGTTCTACCCTTGTAGTTCTTACGTAAGATTTTGTGTAAACATCTCTCTAAAACTGTTTTTTCCTGTAGGAAGCAGGAAACCTATGGAATGTATATGAAGATCTGAAAGGGAATTAACAGCTACAATCCTGCTTAGTCCTATATTATTTTACATCATATGGATTCCAGTTTAATTCATCTGTACCATCACCTGGCTGGCTGTTTTTCATCCCATGAAAACCTGCCTCTGCTAGATGCAGTTTTAATTTGAGCTATATTTGTATTTCATAATGTAACATGATCTGAGATTATTTTCTCTGTAGCTTATCTCTTCATGTATGAAAAATACATCCCCCTACCATACTCCTTAGCCTTCTGTCTTCTACCACCACAAGAGAGCCAACATCTCCTTGTCTATCACTCCCACCCCACCATTTTCTCAAAGCATTTCTTCAAGACTTAACTCCTCAAGAGTGTGGCCTAGGAACTTAAAAAAAAATTATTCTGCTACTTACGGGATGAAAATAATGCCAGAGTCTAGCCTTATTTATCTTGAATATATACATTCACCCAAAAGGTACAAAGTAACATGGAATATAGGAAAAATACATTAAAAGGGGAATTAGAAAAAGTAGTACATTTTCTAAACCAATGAAAAGGGACAACTGATTTATTTAAACTGCAGAGATCAAATAAACTAAAAAGAAAAAATGTAACACCTACAATGACTCCAGTGAAAATCAACTGTTAATAAAATAGCAACTAGCCATTGTCAGAACTATATGGACTGTCTTTTCTTCTGGAAGGCAATAAACTACTCAGTAATTCCCTGAATATGTGACTTTGCCAGGTGGCCTCCAGGGAGGACTCATTTCATTGCCATGGACAGCCTGCAACTTCTTTTGCTTCTTTTCAAGCTGCTCTCTCCTCTCTTTACTTTCCTGAGAATAAAAAGATATGTCAAAAAAAGCCCAAACAAAAAAGAAAACAAAAAAGAACTTACAAAAAAAACCTTTGCTAACAGAAAAGTTACAATTATTGTTATACATTTCTTATGTAAAATGAAAAGTAAACATTCAATGGAGATTTGCCTTTTGGAGTTCAATGCATCAGTCACAGATATTGCATAGTGGAATAGAAAAGGTTGCACACTGGGTGTCATTTACAAGTAGTTTTGTGCACTGACTAAACAAAAAGCTCAACAGAAGAACTAGTGGGTTAGGTGTTGTATTGGTCTTGTATATAATTCATCTCATATTAGTTACTTATTGTCTTTAAGAGGATACCTAAATCACAATGTGATTGTTCTTGTTGTAATGAGAACACTGATGCCTCATTGTAACTTTTTGTACTTATTAAACCACACTTGCCATGCACTAGACCAAACTGGGAATGAAACAATTTAATTTTAAACAAAGATCTATCTAACTTATAAGGACTGCAAGGTTCTAATTCTATTTTCTGTTGTTTCAAACAGCAACGGGCAATTAGGATGATGAAGGATAAGCAAGATACTTGTGACATTCTTTTTGTGTCTGATTAATGATTTTCAAGAGATTTGTCATTCTATATAATATATAGAATATAATATTTCCATTTATAATAAGCATTCTTCTTTGCAAACATGACTGCCATTCACCATTTCACTGTTGTGACGACCAGCATCCAAGGGTGCATCTGCATTAGCAATTTAGTACACTGGTGAGTTCTCCATAGGTGCAAATTTTCCTTATAATCATACTTGCAGTTTGTGGTGCATGCTGGTACACACTTCTGACAGACTTAAAGTCTTTTTAATTTTGGTGGAACCAAGATTGACATTATAGACCAGAGCATAACTTACTGTGCCCCACTTCACGGGTGGCTAATAGGTCTTGGAGCAGCTGGCTTTCAGGCGTTCATTCCTTGGACCAAAAATAAAGCATACATTGACCCAGGAAGAGAACAAACATTGCTTTGAATTTTTTAACCATGTCTCAGTGTTTGGGTTTGAAGATCCAGTTTTCATCAAAGAATCCCAGTCCCAAGGAAAGAGTCTTTAGGTGATTTAACTGTTTTTTAAAAGTTTAAATTTGACACCAAGGCTTACTGGCTTCTTTCCTGCCTTCAACACACATAAAGCTTTTTATGTTCTAGTCCTAATTGCAGTGCATATTCTCACAACATATAACTGATATAAATCTGCCATAAAATAATAAACAAATGTTATTTGCGCTAACAAAAGAAGAGTAACAGAAACAGTGAAAGATTAAATCAATAACTGTAGCTTGTCATACAGTACATCAACTCAACTGTATGCCTTGATTTCTGTGGAAGTTTCCTACTCAATAGCCTGGTAAGATGAATACATTTTTCACCTACCAACTTCTGGGAAGAGCATTCTGTAGTAGTATGACTGCCACATAATAATTGAATTTTAGATATTACAGAAGACTTACAACATTTAAGAGGAATAACAGTAGCAGCCTTATTTCTAGCATATTGCAATAGAGGACATAAAAATTCCAAAATAGAAAATATTTTCAGAGAGATCTTATTAAATCACATGAAACGAATAACCCACATCAGCTATTTCTAATCCAGAAAAGCAACAAATCCATGAGACTCATTCAGTACATCCTTTCTTGATATTTTTAAACAGCTTTAGAATCCCAAAAATAGAAGTTGTACATGCTCAACCTCAAGGTACAATTTCAAACTTCTTCTAGGGCATTAAACCTTACTGTGTTATCTTTGAGAATTATTTGAGAGCAGCTTTACTTCTCCATCAACTCATACTAGGTTAATGTATACCACAGAAAATGGACAACATAACATATCTAGGCTACTCACTTTTATCCACAACAAACAAGTATCAAGATTAGTATCACAGAAATAATGGAAACTAAACTGATGTGTCATTATAAACTTTCAATGTGATTCTTCTCCACATTTCACTCCTCAGAACAGGTTCATGTCAATGACAAGTGTCAGACACTGGTATTATGCAGTAAGTAAAAAACAATCATTTGTCAGACTAGATTGGCTTGAAGAGTTTTTGGTGAGTAGCAAGAGGCAAATGGTAGGAAACAAAATAATCAGAAGCTTAAATTTCCCAGGCAATAATAAAGCATCTCAGCTCAAGATTAGCCTTTTTATGTTCATATTTTACAAGTGTTAATAGCCTTTTTCAGGGCATTTATTTTCAGACTTAAAAAGTAATCTCTATGCACTTGTGTTATCAAACATTCACACAATGACCTCTAAAAGCAGAAGTAACAGAATTTAACATAAAATTAACATAACAATAATTTAACAATAAATTAACATAAAAGCAGAATGCTTCATCTACTTTAAAAGAACTACAAGGAGATTTTTTATGTCTGTTTTACCCATGCATTATGGTCAACACGTGGTTCAGGAAAGCTGAGGATGAATTTCACATTTATTTCTGTTGAATGTTAATGAAAACATATTAGAATACTTCCTGCCATATTACTCCTCTTTTATTTCCCTTCAAACCAAAATCCTCTTAGTTGAAAGGCTTCCACAATTCTTCCTTCAGATCTGATTTTTGTTTATCTACCTGCAGACAGATATCATCTTAGTTCCCTTGCCAATACAATGACAACTTTGCAGCCAAATTTCTCTTCTGCAGTTCACTAAAAGTGCATATTTTCTCTATAATGGTACAAAGCGAGACAATATACTGGCCAAACACGGTAAGAGAGCCATTGCCCAATATGCTTTCTAAACTAAAGGTGTCTAAGATGAACAAATCCTGTGCAAATTCTGAAAGTAAAAATGTGAAGACTTGGAATGAGACACGTCAGTCAGCACTTGCACACAGACACTAAAAATGAGATCATTTTAGAGGTATCTCTCCCAACCAGTTCAGTACCTATCTCATCCTCCTACACCTGCTTGTTTTTCAAACCACTCCTCTCAAGTAGGCACCTGTACACCCAGTTACATCTGGTCATTCCTCCAACTACTAAAATTCATATTAATAATCCCACTGAAGTGATGACCTCAGGAATTCATACACAATTTGAATAGGGGACCCTGTGCTAGGCAGCATCTTTCATTCCCAAAAAGAGGAATAATTTTTTTACTTCTGTACAGAGTCCAAGACAGCAAAGCAACATTCATGCTTTAGTACAGCTAGGTTAATCAGGATAGTCTCAGTAAGCAGAGAATACCAGGACAATGCATTAGTCACTGCTCAAAGTGTAGTATTTCCTTCCTTGGCAATGAGGAATCCTGACTAAGCAAGAAATAATCTATGATTGGACATTAATCATTTGATTAAACTGAGATGGAAATCACCTGACAAAAGGGGCCAGAGAAAATACTTCTTAGCAATGATTACATAAATCAGAGGTATTCCAACCGGGACCAGGACAAAGATCTTAAAAGTTCTAAACCTCAGACTAAAAATGTTTGGATACAGAGAGAAGGGAAAACATGCATGCTCTTGCTTTTTTATAGAAAGGTGTATTTCTGAATTAACCAAGTAAAGGATGATTGTCCTTTTTAAACCTGTCCCGCACCTGTACATCTGTCTGTCTCAGTTCTCATCTCTCTGTCTCTTCCCTCATCATAAAAAGAAAAAAAAAATATTTTTTTTAAGCTATTGACAGTACAAAGGAATTCCTGTAAGGACCTTAAACCAGCTGAGTTGCAAGATCCCATTCTTATAAGAGGCAATAGAGACCATATGTACAGGACATGTGCCAGAAATCACATGGAAGAGAGACAACAAAGAAACACTCTCAAACTAAGAAAACTTTGAGAGTCAGTATGAGCAATGACTGTGTCACAGGATGAGGAGTTAAAACACAGGTCCTTCTTTTACTAGCAAGTCACATACCTTTAAGAAAACAATATGTGCTAAGAATATTAGTAATCTCTCTTCTAGATTGTCTTTCTGCAGCAAGGGAAAAAACCCTGCGTTGTTGTTGAGACCAAAGTACTAGATTAGTTTACTGCTTAACAGCTGGGACTAAAGGACACTGTTGTGGGAAAAATATAATTGGGAGCATCAGAGTTTCACCTTTTCTTGTAAATGGAAATGATTTTGACCCTTATTACAAGTGCTTTTATCAGCTGTAAGGTATACAAGTCTCCACTTTCAATGCTTCCTTGGATGTACATGGACTCAAGTGTTGCAGGTGGTGATGCTATTTGCCTTTGCTGTGGTGAGTTGGCCCTTCAGAAATGGTTGTTCCTGACACGGCATGGCAAAAAATGAAAGCTATGAAATTGAAAACTCTATAACATGTACATAGAGGGAATATATTTTTCATGTCTGCCAAATACCAAGCCTACCGTACTTCACTATCGTTTTGTTCAAGAATTCTGGGGAACAAGCGATGCAATGTTGCCACCGTCTGGCCTCTCCAGTAACAGCATGAAAACCCATTACAATACACAACTGTTCACACTCGTTACGACATTAAACTTTTTGGTTATGACAAAGTTCAAAAAAAAAAAAAAAACCCAACCAAACATACCAGCCATCTTTCATATTCCTCCATAGCCTTTTCATTTTTTTCTTCCTTTTGCACCTGTTGCATTTCCTGCTTTTTTCTCTCTAGGAATTTTTCTACTTTCTTCTTTTTTATATATTCTTCTTTCTTTTCATTCCTGTACAATGAGAGGGAAGAACAAGAGATCATTATGTAACAGACTAAATGCTGCACCTCTGACTAACTAAATTGAGTCAATAGAGATATTTTATACTTCTAATAAAAGTTAGAGAATATATACATAAAATCTTCCAAGTCCATTTTCATATATCACCAACGGACAAATGAACCTACTACTCTATTTGTTATGGCATCACCTCTTCTGTACTGCTTTTCCCTTATTTAGTATCATAAAACCCCCATAGATTCTGAACTTCTGTAGATAACTGTAAGTTGCAGATGGTCTGTGAAAACTCTTGGCTTGTAAAACAGAGTTTCTCCAGTAGATACAGCTCATTTCCTCCCTTCCTGCCTACATCTGCACTCATACACTGTATTCCACAAAACTTAAAGATTTACCTTCCTTCTTATGGCTTAGTAATGAAGCACAGACTAACCATATGAGATAATACTGCAACTGAGAGGTAAGATTCATTGAGTAATGTCTCTGACTGGGCTTAGTAAGCCTTTTAAGGAGAAGAGCAATTAAATTACTGAACTGAAAGGAGCTGTGCGGCTTGTTTTCAACGTTATACTTGTTCTCCATTGGGACTGAAGAGTCTGATCCCAAGCGTGCCATTGTCTTCCAATTACATGCACATCAAGCACTCACAGAAGACCTATTACATTTGTAAGCAAAGACTTTGGAAGCTATGATACAGCAAAACACAGTGGAGCAGTACCATTTTTCAACTGCTGATATGCTGACTCTCCTCTTCTCTGCAATCAGTTCCTCCTCTTTCTTCTTCCTGATTCTTTCAGACTGTTTTTCCTTTCTGCTTTGCTCCCTTAAATACTCAACTTTTCTTTCTTTCCATTTCTTAAATGCCTAAAAAAACCAGAGATTCATGAGAAACCTTATCCCTCACCTTTTTGTCAATACTCCTCTTGTTTATTCTGTATTATTATTTTTTGTAATTTCTACACATTCCAATTTTGAAATATTTGTTTGTAGCATTTCTCAGCAGTGGGTATCACTATACCTAAAAAAAATCAAGCTATGTTTATAGTAAGTAATAGTTAATTGCTAATGTATATATGAAGTTTATTTTACATTCAGTTAATAGACTCCAAATATAGAAGCCTGTTTGTCTGCAAATGTAACAACTACATATTTGTGACAGAACAGAACCTATTATAAGCTTGCTTCGAAAATAAAGCATGTCTAGATTTAAGATTCTAGTTCATTTCCATCTCTTTCTGGACTAATCAAAATTATTTTCTACAAACTCCTGAAGCACATTTGATACATGTTTTTGTATGTATTTCACCTCACCACTTGTGCTGCTTCTGCTTTCTCCTTATTCTGTTCTGCTGGTTTCTTTTCCTCAAGTTCTTCAAGCTTCTTTTTTTCACTTAACTTCTTTGCTTCTCTTGCTTTCTTTCTTTTCCAGGCTTCAAAAGATGCAGTTGATTCCTCTCTTTTAAGTGCTTCTTTCTAGATTGCAAATAAAAGTCTACATTTAAATACACTTCAATATAAAAATTATAATTGAAATAGTATGATTTAAACTCATTGCTAAATGGAGCAATAAACAAATAGAAATTAATTTGCTGACAACATTTCAAGTGTTACAATTAAATTTTAAATATATATAGCAGGTTTTTTTCTATGCTTATTTTTAATTTAAGTGAGTCAACTGAAACAAACTACTCCAGAAAAATATGTGAATAACCATATGAAATACATGTTAAGTGCTTGGATGTGAAACGTAATAAATACTTAAAAGCCAAATCAAAGTATGTGTATGGTACTATTCAAAATACAAGTCCTCTGTAGATAAGCATCTCTTGAGAGGAGGGAGTAAATGCCTTATGTTCTAATACAGAACAAAAAACTTAGCACCTTAAGAGCTGAGCATCCCAAGATCTTGGCAAACAAACATGAAAATTAATCTAAGAAGCACACTTTTAACAGACCTTATACAAATGTGTAGGGAAACATCAGACACATAGCATTTGCCACAACCACAAAAAGCAGGACATGCCATTTACTGTTCCAAATCACCTTGTGCTATTTGGAGACCAGATGCCTTACAACACCAGAGTGATGCACTTAGGCAGAAAGCACAGGTAAGCACACTTCAAAGAATTATAGTTTGTCAACTTCTTTTTAAACAAGAATGTAAACAAACCCTTTCAGTATCGTTCCTCAGATTTTCAGCTTTCTCCTTTTCAGTTCTCCTTAATTCCATTAGAAAGCGCCTTTTCTTTTCCAACCAATTCTGTAAGAATCATTAAAAGACTTTTAAAGTCCTTTTAAGGTATAAGTAAAGAGCAGCACCAATACAACGACCACCAAAATTACTCTTAATTCTTCCACGTACCACATAAATGACTATCCCATGTGGAAGACTAAGCTGTTACTATAGACACATTGTGATTAAAAGTCTAAGGTTTTAAACTCATAGCTATGAAATCTAAAAAAAGCTTAAATATCTTTTAAAAAATCTTCACAGAAACACCAAAAAATGTAAGCATTAAATAAAATTAAAAAGAAGACGAGAATAAAGATTGTTGTCACTTGGTATACAGGAATATCATTTACATTTGCTCTCTCTCTTGCAAATACCTATAGTTAAAGAGAATAAAATCTTACTGGGAAAAGCGAGAGTTCAGGCAAGCATAAAGGGTTATGAGCCATCTGCAGAATCAGACTTAAATTTTCAAGTTTTAACTATATATTTGATATGTAGCTTAGAGATACAAGTGTCCTAAATGAAGGCTATTTTACCTGTAAAAATTATGGAGACATTATGAATTTGAAGGTCTAAAATTTGTTCTAGTACAATAACAAGTATTAAAAACACACATCAATATGAACAGGGTCTCTTAATTAAAGTTGTTCTCAAATAGATTAGTAGCAAAAATCTGTTGGAACCCATAAACTAATTGTGAAATTCTACATTAGATTTGTATAGATTTTTCTTCTGGAGGAAGTACTGGGTTGTTATCACTTTTCCCGACTGCCAGTTGAATAGAATATACCAGGAAAAGAACTCCCAACTTTTAAACTACACACTTACTTATATTAAAGATGAAGTAGAATTAAAGATATGTGCCTGAAAATAGTCTGACATGATAAATTATGAATCACAAATATTTCTTTCATATAGCTTTTTAGTTCATAATTTGAGGAAAAGGCATAGCCAACTGAGTAAAAGGATTATTACACACCTGTAAGCCTATGCAAGAAATCTAGTAAGAAATATTGATTTCAAGAAAATATGAGGTGTTGAACCCTAGATCAGGTTCTTTGTATGCACAGTTTTGTTTGTTGGTTTGTTTGCTCATTTTTAAGATCTACCTGGAAAACAGCTGCTCTTAAACTATCTGCTTTGTCAAATTCTGTTCTTTTCTTCTGTATGCATTTATCCTCCAACACCTTTAATGTTCCCAGATATTGAGATGAAACAGGTGCTGCTGATGGAACAGCTTTTGCCTTTTTCTTTAAGTGCACAGAAGACAGAGACCTACGAAAATACCAGGACACAAACACAATAATGATCTTTCGATTTATTGTAGCTGATACCAAGTAGTGTTCCTTTTGTTTCAGTATATACCAAAAGTTACTGTGATTCTTTTTTATATGCACTTGGCTGGGGACTGAAAAAAAGAAATGGACTAAGAACCTCTTTTTCTTCTGAGGAATTTATTGTTACCAAAACAAGCCATTACTCAACACATTCAGGCCAAGAAAGTTTACAAATTCCTTACACTTTCATCTAAAAAACAGCTTAAAACCTGTAAAGACTCCAGTGGCACACACTCATCACAGACACTGGCAAAAGATTTGGGAGTCTGATTGGATATAAACCTGAGCAAGAGTCATAATAACATGCCACTTCCACTAAACTGTTTTTCACAGATGGTCAGAGGTTGTTAGCAGTGAAGACAATGCTGACAGAAAATGAGAATGAAGCAGCATGGTCAGGGCACTTACACACATCTTACTGTGACACATGGGAGTCTTTCTCCTACCTGTCAGATACAGAAGCCTTTGAGTTTTGCAGAACTCTCTCCTTTCTTTCACTTGGTTTCTAAGAAACACAGAGGAAAAGTAAAGTTACAGAGTCTCTCAAGCAACAGAACTAGATCAGGATGAAACAGATTTTTACAAGCTAACAGG
Organism: Sclerurus mexicanus; assembly: GCA_013396755.1. NCBI lineage: Eukaryota > Metazoa > Chordata > Aves > Passeriformes > Furnariidae > Sclerurus > Sclerurus mexicanus. The sequence continues at coordinate 76,335 of VWZF01002115.1, forward strand.
GATGTTAAGAGCTGGACTTGACCTTTACAGGTCCCTTCCAACTTGAGATAGTCTATGGTTCTACAACATTAGAATAGGCAAGAAAGCCACTCTAATATAGAGAGGGTACAGTACAGTGTAAGAAAGCAAGGACAAAAAGCAAGCAAACAAACCCAAACCAAGCAACCAAACCTCCAGAATGCCTGTATAATTTTCAAATGGCACCTAGAAATGTATACATGTATTATGCAAAAATACAGTCTATAGCTTAGAAATACAAAGAGGAAGAAACCAGCTGGGAAGTGTTTCCTTGTTATTCTGTCAATAGTCTTTTAAATCTTTTGAATACTCAGTTTTAGCAATTAATGTATCTACATATTTTCTTTCTTATGATAAAGCATAGAGTGCTTTGCATCATATCCCTTATTCAAGTGACAGCACAAATTCCATCCTCTGCCAACATGCACTGCTCACTGCAATTCAGCTGGCCTCATAACAGAGATCTGACATTTTCTCTTGGACAAGGGTACTTTCTTAAGACTGTAAAACACATTTCAATACCTTTTATCTGATTTAAACAATCTGTGCAAAAGGTATTCCCTACATCTTCTATAAAGCTATACAGAATTTGTAAGAGCCTCAGCTCTAGAAGCCAGAGATAAGCTGTCAGCTTCACAGACAGCGTTCTACACATTTAAAGTACCAACAGTAACTTTGCAAAACTCCACCATGCTTCTAGGACATTGCTCCAAACAATGGTAAAATGTGTATGAGAAATATCTTGACAGAGTTCTTTGACACATTCTTTGCATCCCCATGCTCAGATTGATCATTCACTGATACCTCCTGCATTGTATCAGTTATTTGCCCTTCCACTATTTTCACTGTTCCATCTGAACTGTCAGCTGTTGGGTTCTCCAATTCCTTTGTTTTCTCAGGGACTGTGGTCATAATTTGTTCTACCACAGGAGATTTTCTACCACTGTCTTCCAGTTTCAAGTCACTGGTGCTGACAGTCTTCTGATCTTGATCTAACGGGAGGAAAAAAGATTAAGAGGACACATTAACAAGAATTTCATTGTTTCTGAATAATTTTATTTCTGTAAGAAAAGTATCTGTCCATGAAAGTTATTACTAAATTTTATATAGTATAACGTATTTTCTGTATACTTCCTTCCAAGAACTATATATTAAGAAGCAGAACATTCACTTGTATTTAAATGTAAGACTGGAGTAGCAACTGAAGTTTTAACTAACGTCAGAGAATGTGAGAACATGACAAAGGCAAAACTTCCCATCTGCCTTGCTGCCCAAACACGGTTCTAGGTGCAGAACCAAAAGCAGGAGTCACTGCAATGACAGCAAAAGATCTTCCGTCATCTAGCAAACTACTAATGAGGTCTGCACAGCACTTCGGATAACAAAAACTACTGTCATTGTGTGAGGTTTTTCAGGGGTGCGGGACACGTGAGGAAATAACAGAAAGATTCTGCAATGGGGATTTAAAGAAAATGTCACCTCAATCTAAATGGATGCCTAAGTGGTGTAATTGCTATTTAGGAAACACATTATTAATAAGACTTAAAAACCATTTTTGTCAGATCTGAACTGCCACTAATGCAGAGATCTAAATTTGTAAAACAATTCAGGCACAAACCAAAAAAGTTCCTAGTAAAACCAAATTACAGACTTCCACAATTTTCCAATAGAACTCTTAAAAGACATAGATTTTTTGGATGAGAAATTAACTCCCCATTACCCAAAGAAAGAAATATCAATGAACATAATCTAAGAAATTTAACCTAGATTTACAATGATGAAGGTAAGTTCAAGGTGACAAGGAGAATTCTGAATTTATAACCAATAAGCCAGTATCACTGCACTACTTTGATTCACATGAAGAAAAGGAGTAGTTCAGCTTTTTTTCTGCCAGTCTAAAACTACATAGATACACCAGCCAGGCAAGAGAGGTCTCTGCACTGCTCAACTGGACATTCAAATACCCAGCACTTTGGTGTCATCACATGGAAAGGAAAAAAAAGGAGCTGATACCATTAATCCCACCCTAACTCTAACTCAAAGTTGTAATCTTGAATCACAGGTAATGAATCAGCCATACATTTATCTCAACATCAAACAGGACAAATTCCTCTCATATTAGGAATTGGATAAAAAAATATGAAGTCTTGTGACATTTTATATTTGTAAAAGCACATATAGTGAATTAGCAGAATTCCAAGTTCTGCTTTGCATATTAAAAATACATTAGCTATTCTTATAATGAAACATTAATGTTTGGGGGTTTTATGTGTTTTAATATACAAAGTGTGTCAGTATCTTTAAAGTAAAACATCATTTGAAGTTTTAACTTTGTAATGATGAAGACTATCATTCAAAAATGTTTTGGATACAGCTCATTTTCTGACATTTTGTTACATTAGAGCTTCATGATACTTCAGTATCACGACTTCATCACTGTATTTGCGAACAGTGTAGTCAGACTTCCCTGGCCACAGAAAAGGGGTGGCTGCTGGACGACCTTTCCACTGAAGGGTGCACAGATGCTGTGGACACCATATGAATATGGCTTTCTGTGCTACACACATGCTGTGGAGGCAACTCGGTAGCCTTCCCACACCTTTCACAGACATGCACTGATGGAGAGTTGGACTTTAAGGACCTGAACAGCTGCTTTTCTTCTTTTGAAAGGAAAACAGGAACCTCCTGCTACTTGATCCACAGTGTTTCAGTTTACATCCTGGCAGATGGAGGTTATGTATTTTTAGAAGCTTTGGCTGCAAGCAAAAGCAGCTGATCATTAACACAGAAAATAACCCAAACGAAAACACTTTAAAATACTGTCATATGGCTAAGCAAGTAGCAGCAACAGCATTCAAATGTGTCCTTTTCACCTGATGCTGAAGCATTTCTTTGTTTGTGTAGGCATGGTTTTGCTCTTGGTTGGTTTGTCTCTTGATTTCTTTTTTTATGTGGTTCATGAATAGGCAACTCATCACTTGCACTATTATCACACAGTACTTCTTCAGCAGCTGAAAGCTCTTCATTATTTTTTCTGTCATTACCCTCATTTTGACCTTCCAGACATTCTTCTCCACCATCTTTTCTGTCATCATGTATATTTTCACCTTCCAAAACCATTTTTTGCTGAAGCTTCTTTTCATGAAAGGATAAGGTCAAGTCATCAGCAGCTTCATTTTCCAAATCTGCTGGTTTTTGTGAAGCATCATCATTCAAGAGAGGTCTGTCAACAGCAATGGCTTTCTCAGTGCTTGCAGCATCTGAATTGCTTTCAGTAAGTTCTTCCTCAACACCTGAAAAGGGCATATTATCAACTTGCATTTGAAACAAGTGGAAAAAAAACGCAACACAGAAATTGTATCTTCTAGAACTTTAAACTGATTTTCATATTTTCATGGAACACCCTTCTGAATTCAGTTTCTGAGCATTTCTCTTTCTCAATACCACAAGAAGTGAAAACAAGTCAACAACAACAAAGCTAGGCATGTTTGGTAGCTGAACTCATCCTCCCCTTCCTTTCACTTCTGTTCCATCTAAAATCTACTAGAAGATACACAAAGGAAGTATCTGCTCCAATGCTGAGGTTCACAAGTCTAACAAAAATATTTTTATCTTCCTGTAGTCTGTTATTGGCTTAATTTCAGAGTTCAAATGCTTGAGGAAGGTGACAATATAATGATAGTAATGTATTTACTGCTGGAGGAGTTTTTTTCCTAAATATTGTCAGCAAAGGGAAATCAAAGCATCCCACAAAACTGCTAAAAGATGTTTCAGGTGTGAATTAATAACAGGACACAGAGGAAGTCCTTTTAAAAATACATTATCGTACTTAAGATTCCTATTTTCCTTAACATGCAGTACCATACCTGGAGGAAAAAGAGTCATTTGGCCAATCCTGTTAGACTAAACATAAAGTTGGCGCCCAACAAAGCCTCTCTATCACTCCCCTTCTCAGCTGGACAGGGGAGAAAAAATATAACAAAGGTTCATGAGTTGAGAGAAGGACTGGGAGACATCACTCATTGAATAACATTATGGGCAAAACAGACAGATTGGGGGTATTAATTGGGGTTTTTTACTAATAAAATCAGAGCAGGACAATGAGAAGTAAAACAAATCTTGAAAACACTTTTCCCCTACCCTTCCCTCCTTCCTGAGTTCTACCTCCTCCCCCTCTCCAGCAGTGCAGGGAGACAGGGAATGAGGGTTACAGTGAGTTCATCACAGGTTGTTCTGGCTGCTGCTCAGAGGGAGGAGTCCCTCCCCTGCTCCACAGTGGGGTCCCTCCCAAGGAACACAGTTCTTCATGAACTTCTCCAGCACGAGTCCATCCCACATGCAACAGCTCTCCACAAACTGCAACATGGGTCACTTTTCCATGGGGTCCAGTCCTTCAGGCAAAGACTGCTCCAGTGTGGGTCCCTGACAGGATCAAAAGTGCTACCAGGAAAACCTGCTCCAGCATGGGCTCCTCTCCACAGGTCTGCAGGTCCCTGCCAGGAGCCTGCTCCAGCAGGGGTTTCCAGTGGGTACACAGCCTGCATTCACCTGCTCCAGTATGGGTCTCCTCCACAGGCTGCAAGTGGATCCTTGCATCCCTGTGGTCTTCCATGGGCTGCAGGGACCACAGATTGTTGTCACCATGGTCTGTTCCATGGGCTGCAGGGGATTCTCAGCTCCAGTGCCTGGAGCACCTCCTTCCCCTCCTTCTCCACTGACCTTGGTGTCTGCATAGTTTTTCCTCTCACATGTTCTCACTCTGCTCTTCTCTGGCCACAGCTGCATCTACACAGTAACTTCTTTTCCCCTCTTAAGCTTGTTATCACAGAGCTGTTACCACCATTTCTGACTGAACCAGCCTCGGCCAGTGCAGGTCTGTCTTGGAGCTTTCTGGCATTGGCTCTATTGGACATGGAGGAAGTTCTGGCAGCTTCTCACAGAAGCCACCCCTGTAGCCCTTACACTACCAAAACCTGGTTATGCAAACCCAATACAATTACCAAACATCAAATGCATCGTGGTGGAAGAAAAGCAGACAAATCAAACTATTCCTGGTTTATATATTCTGCCAGGCAAGTATGCACCACAGTGTCTTGCAGCCATTAGTCACTGATTGTCCACACGGGGAAAACAGGAAGAAAAAACCATTGGCTTTCTCCCTGCCCATGTCCACTTTCATTCACAGTACTGTGCACTACTACAGGTGTCAAGTAAACAAGCCGGCTTAGGAGAAAAACTGGGCATCACAATGGTAGGAGCCAGTACAGACTGTGTCTTCTCTAGCAGGTTGGCACCACAACTGATTTCATTGGGAATTCGGCTCCTAACTTGGAAGAGAAAGACTCAGTGATTTAGAAGTTGTTAAAATATTAAATCTTAAATCATATTGACTTACAATGATTTGCTGGGCTCTAGCAATGAGTTAAGAAGGGGAAGAACACAAAGAAAAATATTTAATTCTGTTTTACCATTTAACATGCCATCTTCATCACTCTCAAAATCGTCAGAGTACTCATTCATTTGCTCATTTGATGCATGAGCAGTAATTGCTTCCGGTAGCTCATCCTGAAATGGGTTAAAAAATAACTTACAAAGAAGGAGAGTTTTACTTGAAAAAGTTCATCACTAATTCCCTCCTCCCCCACATACATAAGTAAAACTAAGCAACAGAGATAAGTCCATATAATTATTGGGAAGGGAAATGCGTCCATCCTATCACCATTCCCCCAATATTTCTGCGTTAAAACCCCCAAATCTCCATGTATTAATTTATATTTCTTCTTCATAAGAAACGTATCTTGCAAATCTCTTTTCCATTTTTGGCAATTATGACGTATCATCCTGTGACACTTCCTCCCCCTTTTGTATGTTTCCATCAGCAAGAGCACAAGACAGGTGGGCATGGACAGCCTCTTCATTTACTGCCACAGGGTAAGAGCCTGAAGCAGGACACAGGCTCAAAGCAATGGAATTTTTTACTCTCTGTTGCAGGATATCACGAACACACCACTTTTAAACGGGTTCTGAAAGCCACTGGCCTTACTTATAGCTGGAAAGTACATTAGGAAGCGCAGCAGCACCTCCCGATTCAACGCCCTGAGCCGCAAAGCGCGGGGAGCTGGGGAGCAGCGCTCCGGCACCGGGCACGGGGCACGGGCCCTGCTCTGCGCCCTCGCTGTCACGCAGGCCGCCTCTCCCTGCCCTCCACACCGCACCGCTGCGCTCCCGCGGACACAAACCCGCTCCCCCGCCCCGCCTCTGCCTCTGCACACCACTGTGGCTGCCCCTGCCCCTGCCGCCTCCCCGGCTCCCGCGGAGCCCCTGCCACATTCCCATTCCCATTCCCTGCCCCTGCCCTTCCCCTGCCGCCGCCGCCGCCGCTCACCTGCCCCGCCCGGCCGGCGCCGCCTGCGCCCGACATGGCAGCGGCGTCCGCCTGCCGCCTGGCAGTGCCCGGCGCCGCCGTCCAGCCCTCCGAGAGCCCCGGGAGGAAGAGGAGCCCCGGGAGGAAGAGGAGCCCCGGGAGGAAGAGGAGCCCCGGGAGGAAGAGGAGCCCCGGGCAGAGCCGCAGAAACAGCCCCAGCCCCGGCCCCGCCGCCGTCCGCCCCGTCGCCCGGCAACGGGCTCTGCGGGGATTGCCCGTGCGGCCGCAGCGCCCCTGCCTGCCCGGCCGGGCACACAGACACACAGACACGTACACAGACACATGCACATACACATACACACATGCACATACACATACACATACAGCGCTCACGCGGGTTCGGCAGCCCCCTGAAACTTCCCACCCGGGATACGAGCGCAGTGCGTGGGAAACATACTCGTTGTAGTGCTTTCTGGAATAAAGATCGCATAGCACCTGTGTGTTAGCTTAAGTGACATTTTAGAGATGAAGGGGTTTTACCGGCGTAGCAGTAAATCAGCCCCTCGCAGGGTTTGTGTTTCGCCAGGGTGCCCCGGGAATATTCATGTCCCCCACCCGAGGGAAGCTGTCCACCTCACGGCCCTTTACAAACGTGGACTTCTCTCTTCTTTCTCCAGTCTAAATGCTTCTGGTCACTCCTTTTCTAAAACAAGACTAGTGCTCCAGTTGTTTTGGTGATGCTGAACAACTTCTGACATGTTCTCTGTTCTGGTGTTATATTTGCATGTATTAATATCTTCCCCAAAATGCACTACATTCTCCTAAGTTGTGCGGAAGAAAATCTCTCCGACAGAAACAGAGAGGGAATATGTAGGACAGAGCCTAGAGCCTCAGGACTTGTTTTCCTCTTGTTTATTTGTGTAGAGTTATGTTTTAAAAGCAGTGCAGCTATGCAAAGGCCACAACACACCGGGGGGAAAGAGTTCTGACAAGTAACCTTGGTTTTAAACAATTACTTGTCCTTGATTAATTGATATTTAGGTATCATCTGTGCGCAGCTCCTTACTTTGTTTACCTGTATTTATTTATGACCAAATAATGCTTGATCTGCTGATGATTTATGGCATTTGTTGAGAGTTATGTTGGATGCGCATTTTTGTCTTCTGTTTTACTCACTTGTGAAAGCCTTAAATTGAATTTGTGCTATTCCATTTCTCTGTGAAAGGTGAAAGCAGACATACTTGTTAAGAATTTAAAAAGGAATAAAGAAGAAATGCTTATATTTTTTCTCTGTAATAAGGTTAGTGATCACTGTTGAAGGCTAAATTATGCTCCTTTTACAATCCACTGAGATGCACATTTTGTTCAATTCCAAAAGGTGGCAGCAAAATATTTTAAAATTATTTTTTCCCCCAAATGTCCATTTTATTCTAGCTTCTTTTTCGTTACCACTGATGTATATGGGATTTTTTGAATTCATTTAGCCTTGCATACACTGTAGAGAAGGAAGATTTCTTTTCAATTATCGTGTTATTTACATGAGTCAGACAATGGGTCCTCATATCACCTGCATTATTAAATATTCAGTGCACTGACTTGGCTGGGTGTGGGGGGAAAAAAAGATCAATACTGTCAGCACTGAAGAACTCAAAAAGTGTGAAGATGTTTTTGTCAAAACACATCAACATCAGGTCTGCATCTTCTAGTCTTCCCTGAGGCAAAAATCCCATTGAGACCTGCTGAGGTGAACAGAGCTTATGCCTAAATATGAATCTAGTGCTCTGAGCATGAGACTTAACAAAAAACCAAAACAACACAAAACAAAACACACCCCTACGATATACAAACAAACAAAAAACCCCACCCCAAACATGGAGGTTTATTGAGGAAAAAAGCTGAAAATTTAAGGAGATGTATGGTTTAATTTGAATTTGCTCTTTCTCTCTTGAGTAGTCATGGAACATTCAGAAAAAGGCTCTAAATTATCCTAGCAATTATATTAATTTGGCTACAATAAACTTAGAGGTAACATTTAATTCTGCTGAGCAAATGTATGTGAGTCTCTGCCACGCCCAGAACCTGAAGAAAAAAAGCTTTTCAAAACAAACATCAGGATGCAGTGTGATTACAACCTGCAGGAATGATGTTACATTCAGAAAGCAGTCAAGTTTGATGAGTTTTTTTGTATGGCAAGCTCATATGCATATAAACAACTTTCAGAAGTGCTTTATTTTATTCATGTGGCTAGAGATTGTAAAACAGGATTGGGGATTCCTTCTGAACAAATGCCACATAGATTAAAAATTCTAAAATCGTACACCATAAGTCACCTTAAGTCAAAATATATAAAACCCCTTATTGTTCTACTTGCTTTGGTACTTCTCCAAGTCAAAAGTTACACTTGAAAGGAGATTTAATATCATGACAAAATCTCTGAGTTGGGTGTACATTCCTGTAGAAGGTGATTTCTGTGTTGGTTGCCAGGGTCTCTGCTCATAAATGAGTTCCTGTTCTTGATATCAGTGGGAAATGGACATCTAGCTGTAAGTGCTTCTGGCTCTTGGATCTTGCATACGTGTTGGTTTAGCAGAGTAAGAAGTAGCCTTGATTTTAAACAAGGAGCTCTTCCATCTGTGGACTGCCATCATAGACATTTTAAAGCACAAACATCAAAAATTAATCTTCTTACATTTTCCTCCCAGTTGATATGAAATAATCTATTACAATGTGCCATGTTTTGCAGGGTTATACCTGTCCTGGGTTATATATACTGGGTTTTTTATGCTTGTCTGGAAATAAAACCAGAAATATAATCAACTTTGCTCCTTTAGAGTTAGATGTACCAGAGAAGTTATATTCATTTCTCTTCAAGTCACCCTGTATAAGTATGTCTGTGCTGGGCTTGACCTTTGCTATCTCAGGTGGTGAGAGCAGCATTGCTGTTTTGGGGAAACATTCAGAGCACAGAAGAAGCCAGGTGGGTTCCTTGATGAGCTTATAGCCTGCCATGCATATTGTCCCCCTTCAGCTTCTGGGAGGCCCAAAGATGCCCAAACCAGTTTAAAATCCCTCTGGATTAAGTGCAAAAAGAGTCACCCACCCCTGCAGAGAAATGCACAATAGGACTTCAGCTATCTCCTCACCTACATAATTTTGAGTAAATTACATTCTTTCTCAGAGAACAATCTCTTCAAACCATGACATTGTCAGTCTAACTGGGAAGGATTTGACAATTCACCTTAATTAACTTAATTCATATTGGCAGTCCATTACCAGTATCCTGGGATTATTCCGTAGCTGCTCCTGCAAGAGCTGAAGGACTTGGCTTGCTCCTTCCAAAAGTATCTTTTCGTACCTCTCAGTCACTCCTGGAAAGACAGTTAGGTAAAGAAATTCTTTACCATCTGATTTTATTTATTTTTTAAACAAAAAAGCAAGAGTTAAACTAATGCTCGGTTTGAACAGCTAAGCAGATAAGAGTTGGAAAATACCAAAACCGAGGATGCTAATGTATGCTTCCCTCCTTTTCCTTCTGTATTTGGACTATTATGCAATGTTTAATTAAGCAAATGAATTTAAATAATTATTAACTTTATTTAAATGGCCAACATCTTTTTCAGGATAAAAAGGCACATTTCTTCTTTGTTTATTTTTTTTTTAAATAAACTGTTATTATTCAGTGATTAGCATAACGGCTTGGTCCCCAGTACTTAGAGAAAAGGGGTGCTATTCCAGTAGGTTATAAAATAACTATCTTTTTAATCAAAATAACTTTTCTAATTACATCTGGGACCACAAACTATCAGATTGAAACATCAGTTTAAAACTGAGTTTTGCATTTTCTTGATCATTCCTATATGGAAGGCTCATGATACGAAAACAAATATTTCTTTGTTTACTGCCTTATTTTGTTAATAGCACTTGATGTGATTTTAAGGAAAAGTATTGGAATACAAAGGAAGGAGACACAGCTGTCTCAGTGTTGTGCTTGGTCATAGAAACTGGCAGCAAACTTTTCACACAGACAAAACTCATATGTTTTGGTGACAGCAGATTAGACTTCCTGTAAGGAGAGTCCAAAAGCGCAGACCTTTTCACGTCAAGGGGAGTAATTTGTGTGCAAATGGCTCAAGCTGCCTTTGTATATACCTTTGTGTATGTACAAATTCTTCTTTTAAAGTCAGCAGATGTGAGCTTGGTTGAATGCACATCTTTGAGAGAAACCTCACAGACCTGCAATTGTGTTAAACATCTCTCACCCCGGAAATATCTCTATGTCTCATCTTGTACTAATGCTATGGGGCAAGCCAAGAGCTGCTAAGTGCTGAGCGGTAACTCAGGCCTTTAATGCTATGGCACATTTCACAGAGCTGGGAACAAGGCTTGTCAAATTATCACCTGTGCATTTGAGGTGTCAGGACTCCAGCTGCTTCCACCTGCAGGATCACCAGAGAGATGGACACAAGACCTTGGGTTAAAGACTTCAACAATGTCCCGCAGACTTCCAGCCCCAGGGGACAATCATTCAAATTAGTCAGAGAAAATGGATGCAGTAAAAGGCCAATTTCAATTGCTTTGTGGTCAGAAATATTGACTGACTAATTCTCATTGACAATAATAATGTCTCCTCCTGCTCTTTACATCTGTATTCCTCCCTTGTCTCCTTTTAATTTTTCGTGCTGTTCTAGTTACAGTAGGTCAGGAAGATTTAAAGGAGAATAGTCCTGCCAGGTCTGATTTTGCTACTGTTATCCTAGTGAAGATAGAACTTTACAGTGCAAGTAGAGATCTATGATTACTTTACTTTAGCAGTGTAGCAAAACAAAGGCCCATTGGAAGCACATTGAATGTATCACGTAATCTTTTTAAATTTATAACTGACTATATAAGTTAGTATCTTTTTATATCTTTTAAATGTATTGATTTGTCTATCTGTACTTCTATAAGAACTTTACATCTTCCATATCTGAGCACTTCAAGGGAGTTACCAGCTTTCCCTGCTACACTGCTGAGAGAGAGAATTACTATACCTGTTTTGTATTTGTAGAGATAAAGAGCTGTGTTAGTGACACAAAGGCATGCAAAAATTCTGTGGTGGTGTAACCGTGGAAAATTTCTAAAATCCCTGTTTTTTAATAACTTATGCCCTTAACCAGTGAAGAAAATTTAGACATCAAGTGAGAATTTGTGCCCATTAGAGGCAGTGCTGCAGAAGAAGCAGAAGGATCTGAAGAACACCCTGGTATTTCAGTTCTTGGTAAAAGGTTTAAGCACTCGCTAACAGCTGCCCTTTTTGGTTCTCTTTTTTTTAGCAAAAGACCTGTAAGAGCATTTTTTTCTGCACACACTAGAGACCAGGTACGTTTCTAAGATAACGTAGCAGAGAAAGCTACGACATCAGACCCACTCCTGAAAAAATACATAGATGAGTGTAGCATCTACTTGGGCATTTCCTATTTTCTATTTAGAACAAAAATGGGTACATCACTGATTATCTTGTGGATTGGAGCCCTGATTTCTTATCTTCAGATGCACTGTACTCAACTGGTCCTTTAAAAGAAAGTGATGTTAAGGGAGGACACTTACATACCCCTTTCCCCTTTCTAGGCCAACTGCCACATATCTACTGGTCATGGTCAGGGCTGCAGGCTGAGTTCTACAGTGGTCACACCAGAGAGATCTGCAAAATACAAACTCCAGATCTTGTGCAGTTCCTATGGATGTCATGATATGTTAGGATATTTTTAGTGTGGATGAAAGATTATATTGACTTTCCATTATTAATATTGTTGTGTGCTTTTATGTCATCTCTGCAAGGGCTATGGAAAGAACATTTCATTCAGACTTGCGAAGAGAAAGCGTTGATTAATCCCAGCACTTGGAAACAAATAATCCAAGTTAGTAATCTGAAACATTAAATCAAACTCTGTATTTGCAAAGGAAGCTTAACAGTTCATCTTTTTTTGTTCTCCATGTTTCCTTCCTTCCGTCGTGTGACTTAGTTTACAGTCCCTGGAACTGATTTAAAATTTTGCAGCTGCTAAGATGACTTGGCTTCAGTTTAACAGCAAAAGTCGTCAACCCAAATCTGGGCTTCCAGTGTTCTTTCTTTCCATTTCCTATTTATTTTTTGAATCAGTCATCATTTTGGGGGATTATCTAAAGCTACCCTAAGACTGGTTCTCTGTGCCAAGGCTCTTCAGCCTGTTTTGTCAGAGGAAAATCCTGAAAGAAAGCTAATGGGCATGCCAGAAACATGTGAAGGATGGGAAAGGGTCTGAGTGTCAAACCTCTCTGAAGAGGGGCTCTTGCAGAGCACAGGATGAAGTCAAAGAGAAAGAAGCATCATCTCAGTGCAGAAGGCAGCTGGGCTGGGCATGGCGGGGAGAAGATGGTGCAGAGGGGTGGAAGATGATAACTGACCTCTTTGTATCAGAGTATTTTTGATTTGTACCCTTCAAGAATGGGATAGTGCCTACTCTAACTACATTTTCATGCATGCATAGATTCAGATTAGCTGGTGTAAAGTGCATTTTCAGTTACATAGGTCCACCCAGGCTGTTTGGGGCAGTGAAAAGGAGAACTATTTGGCTTCAGGAGTGCAGGATCATGCTAACTGCTGTGCTGTTTCCATTTCTGAACTAAAACTCAGTTAGCAGTAGTGCTGGTATCCCTTGCCAGCAATGTTCTAATTATCTGTAGTACATGCAAACATTTCTGGGTACAAACCCAACGCACTGAAGCATTGCAGTCAGAGATTAGTACTTGAAAATGGTATTCTAAAACTGAATCTGGAAGACAACTTGTATCATGAACTTTTATCACCTATTTTTGTTTCTTTCTTAGTTTCAATACTTGTACCTTTAAAGGGACAGTGACTGATGCTGAATCGTAGAATGATAGAATGGTTTGTGTTGGAAGGGACCTTAAAGATCATCTAGTTCTGACTCCCCTGCCATGGACAAGGACCTTTCCACTAGACCAGGTTACTCAGAGCCTTATCCAACCTGGCCTTGAACATTTCTGGGGATGGGGCATCCACAACTTCTCTGGGCAATCCTTTCTTGAAATTAAAACTTACTATTTAAAACAAGTGGTGTAAAAACTACTTGCAGTGTCACAAGTAGCCCATACCTATGTGCGCACACATTTATACTACAATATCTATCTAAGCACTTGGTTGCTTATCTATCTGCTTAATCACTGACTCTTAGCTATAAACAGGAATACTGCATGAGAGGAGCCAGCATGATCCTTTTCATCTGTTGCCTATGAATTATCCATGATATAACAATGGCACTTCCCCCCCCAATGATATTTTCTGAAGCTTTATAGTTCTGTAACGTTTGCAAGCCTTAGATGCAAAATTGACAGGTAGCATGAACAAAGCAGAATGTATTTAACCTGCTACTGAGAATTTTTTCCTGATAGTAGAGCTGTGAGCTATGAAAGCCATTTCATGACAAAATACAACTGGGAAATGCATTTTGTCTTGTATCAAAACATTTTTTTTTGTGTAGATGAATAATGGAAAAGTAGATAAGACAGGGTAGTGATCACATGCTGATCTTTTTATGCAGTGTTTCAAAGTTGAAATGTTTAATAAAAACTCTTTTTGCTAATGATGTGAGAGAACCCATTTGTATTGCAGCAAATTGATAAATGGATTGTGCAGTGTTTTTCTTAGACAAAATGGTTACTTTTTCTCTTCTTCTGTTTGTTCTTTTTTTCCCCTAAACACACAGCTATTTACCTCATAATTCAAGTAAAATACACCAACTGTATATCCAAATCATCTAGGGAGACACTGCTGCAACTCAGGCACTATTAATAAGCTCAGTTCACTTCAATCTGACAGATGCTGATGGCTTACTGCATGAGAATACCTAGCACAGATCTAATGGGATTATTTCTAGGACTACCTACTTAGTTTCTGTTTCTCATTTTCTCCCTCAAACCACCAAGCGATCCTTGAAAATCAGTGGGGACCTACCAAAACCAATCTATATTCTTCTTGTTCTAATCTCTGTGGCCAGATGCTGCAAGAATGCCCTCATAAGTGTTCTGGGGATTTTTCATATTTTTCGTACAATGCAGTCAGTGTCCAGCGCATTGGGGAAAAAAAAAAAAAAAGACAAAAAAAGGAGGAAAATCTCCGGCAATACGGTGTCCATTATAGATACTTAAGCAAACTGAATTGAGTGCAATAACAGGCAGTGGCTTTCATATGTGCTAATCCCCACACTCGAGATACTGAAAGTATTCAGTGGTGGCCTAATTCTGCACTACTGGTATTAGCAGCAGGACTGTAGTGATCTGTGAAGGGGAAATACTGTTTTTTCTAATTCTGTACAGTTGTATTATCTCAATGAGAACACACTCTTCAGGTATTGAGTTCCTGTCTTTTATCTCTGCCTTAATGCTTTGTAATGAATGGCTTTAGCCAGGGCTGGATTTAGCATGGCAAAGTTGTCAAGTGAGCACAAAAAGGTGCTAAGTGAGCCTCCAGAAAGGAGTCAAACGGTGACCTTACACAATTCAGCACCTCCTCTCCTAGCTGTTGTAGCTGGCTTTAATCTTACCTAATACGGATAAAAACACTGATGGAATCTGGGCTGCGGAGACTTCCCTACTTGTTGGACAAATCCTGTTGATAACTGCATATGTATTAAGCAGCTGACCTCTGCTAAACTAGAAACTAGCTGGCTAGAGAAAGCTATTCTGTGTTTCAGTCAAATGCAACATGTAGGAAAAAAAATTCCAAAGGTATTTAAACATTTAAATAAATGAAGTATGATACCTAAGTATGATTGTGAGTGGCAGGGTGGGGTGTGGTTGTGTTTTGTTCTTTTGACTTGGAGCTAAATGCATTAGTTTGAAAAATGCTGGGCTAATCCTGCAACGCCTTTTAATGAGAATCCTCCCTCAAATTTATGATGCCACCCTACTTACTCTGGATAGATAATAGCCAAGTAGACAGAAACAAAGCTAAAAACAAAATAGTGTTAAAATTACATGTAACTTCCCATTCTTCAAAATGGGGAAAGAAAAACTAGCTGTCCCTGGTTTTATTTTCAGGTGGTGCTTTTCCCTCACCATAATAATAGTGCTGATGTCATTATAGAGAATTTCACTTATTCAGAGTGTGATGATGCCTTTAATGGATGATTCTTACAAACCACCAAGTGAATTAGCAGCAAGTAAAAATTAACTGCCTTTTAAATTAGTGAAAATGAGACTTACAGCAGAGTCCTGTGATAAGCATTTAAATATAGACTATGTAGTACAGTACTTAGCCTCAGAAACACTCTCCACATGTACTTGGGTGTTTTTTTGTTGTTGTAGCATTTTTCCATTTCTGCCTGAAAAAGATTACTGCTGGGCAACAGAACAAAATGCAGTTTGACACCCATTTTTCCATGTGGACGAACAATGCAAGCTAGTGACCATGTGATTGTTTAAACTAGTCTTTAAATTTGAAAATTCAATCAACCTGGCTCACACATAAGTGAAAGCTACATGTACATTTCTATGCTACAGGTTCTTGGGTGTGCAGTCGATGTATAGGTTTTTGTCACAGTTTTGTTACATGGAAATTTTAGTGTTATGTTCTGGGGAGGTCTTTATTTGGAAGACTATTAGCACACATAATCTTGTATATACTTACCTACTATTTTTTGTGTGATCTCAATGTATGCCAGTTACCAAATGACCATTATATTACATGTATAATATACAGGATATAATAAAGATAGTATTTTTGGTACTGAAATCATATGCTGTATGCATTGGTTTTGCACAGATACTGTGAGTGGGCTTTTGCAGTATCAGGTACTGAGCTAATGCTCTCTTAATGCATACTTCTGTGTGTGGTGATTTAACCCCATGGCTATGAATTCTTGTGAAGTGGACATTTGTTTTGGATTACATCTTCTTAGCCTAAGAGAAGCAACTATTACAGCTGGTACCATTTTGTTGTAACAGAGGAGTCTACGCTAACAGACCCATAGTTGTTAATTTGCAGATGTGAGAATGTAGCAGTGCAAAGCTTGATTTATTTGCTTGCCCAGTGCTATGTTCTATATTTAACTTTGGCTTCATTTCACATGGGACAGAAAACATAACATGTTCCATGGGGAATCATCCAAGAGTGTTGAATTCGGATGTAGTACTTAAATCTCTTTTAATTTAATTTTTCTCCTCTACTCTTTATTACTTTGTAACTCTCACTTGCTTAGAAAGATTTGCAATGGTAGAATATATTTTTGAAGGGTAGAGACTTGTACTTAGAAACCAGGTTTCAGATATCCATATTCTTTCTCCTTTCTTTTAATGGAGTGAGAAAAGATATAATGACATGCTAAAGGTTCTTGTGATGTTCACAGTCTCTAAAGTTATACTGAGTCAATTATGAAACGTACAGCCTATTAAGGAGGACTGGTGGAATATACAAATAGTTCAAATATTCAGATTTTTGGCAGACATAAATGCTTTCTTAGTCTGAGGATAATCAAGTCTAAATTATGTGGACCCTGCATCCTTAATTTTATAGCAAATACCTATGTAAACATTCTGTCGGAATACAGGATGAAGTCTTTGAATAAAGTACAATACTTTAATTTTCTAGGTTAGAGAAGTTAATCATCTTAAGAAAGGAACTAAATTGTAAAACCTTGGTCCTGCACATGAAAGGGACCACTTAGGTTTACACAATTGCTATGAAAACATACCCAGGGTCTAAGCAAACATTCCTTTCTTCTTTGACCTTGATAACAGAGTGTTTCCCAAGTTACCCCCAGAAAACAGAGATCCCAGTTACTGGAAGAAATCTCTAAGCACTGAACAGTGTTTTGTCATTTTTCCGTGAGATTTAGCAAAGGCTTTCTTAAAAAAAATTAACTTTTGGAAGTGGTAAGCACTCAACACAAAATGGATAGATCATTTCATCAATTTCTCAAATAACCTGTAATTAAAAGAAGATACTGACAAGTTCATCCTCTCTGCTGACTGTCACATTACTGGTAATTGGCTGTGGTCCACAGAGAAACCATATTTATGTGAGTCATAATTGCTTCAGTGTTTTCCATTCTAAGCTGAAATGGTGGATCAGAACTGCATTGCTTCCAGAAGACAAGATGCAGCTGATGCTCAGGAACTCTACCTGCATTAAATAGTAAGACTGTTCTTACTAATCAGCAAAGCCTGAAAATATATTGTTGTATGGCTTTTGGCAAGTTTAGGCTTTTGGCAAGTTTAGGTATCTGCCCCTACAGCACAGGATGTCAGAGCATATTACTGAAATCAGTGAACCTAAAAACAGATCATGTGTCTTTACAGGGAGATCTTTCCACTGTTGCCTCCTTCTTCCACGCAGGGTTTTAGGTCTTTTGGCCAGCCATGTCCTTCCCAAGATTGTTTTCTTACTAAGCTCTGCTTTTTTTCCAGGAATTGAACTTCAGAGTGGATTAAAGAGGTCATGCCTTTGTAGAATTAATCAGAGACATTTGACCAGATGCTGCTGCCCTTCTAAATTAATGAAAAGTTTTTAACTTGTGTTTTGTTTTAAAAATCAAATCCCTCAACACATTCTACAGCTCTTCCATTAATGAAACACATAGACACACAAAAACCCCTTCTCAGATCTTAAAGGTGAATTTTTGGTAATTGATTTTTTGTTCACCTGTCACACAAGGTTGCTGTGCAGTACATTTGTAACTTGTATTTCTCTCCAGAAAGGCCTTCTCAAGAAATGCACACTGGGCTTGGAAGGACAGAATACACCATTCTTTAAAAATATCCTTAGAGACAAAACAACCATCTTTCTGGATTTAGAGTGCGAGAAATGGAACCATTTATTTCATCCCTTTAGCAATAAAGATTTTCTTTAATTCCATTCTGTTTATACTAACAAAACTAAATGTTGGATCTTGGACTGATTTTCCACTTTGGTCTTTACAGTGTACTCGTGGGTGGTAAGGGACTACAGATGTAAGTTTTGATCCAGGTATTCTTGCAAATTCTACTATATCACTAGTTGCACACTCTTCACCACTGCCCATGTCATTTAGTGCAGTTGAGGTAATCAAATTTTATGGTTAGGAGTTTATATGAAAGGTCCATCTACTTCAACATCCCATCTCAGTCACTGAAGGCACCTAAAGAACATGGGAAGCCTGTAGTGGTATTTCCTCTGAAAGTTTTCTCACCCTGTAGCTGTGTTTTGCTCAGAAGGTTCCTGAGTTATGAGTAATGGCTTTCTATTGATATTTAATAGCCCTCTGTGGATTCTTCTGCTAATGATCTGTGTGTGGAGTGACTCTTGTCCCATACGTCCATGCTGATCCTTTGAACGTTGCTGTGTCCACTGAGTCCGTTTGTACTAGGAGTGGAACAAGCCACGATGGCAGGTTCAGGAGAACAAAAACACTTGTTACTGCCTACCCACAGTAAACAAAGGTAAGTTTAGACCTTAAAATTATTATTAAACACACTGTGATTTAAACACATTTCCCATTAATTCTCTGGTACATCTGGAATTTAATTTTACTATTTCAATGTTAAAAATATGTAGTTGAATTTCATCAGCTTTCCAGCAAACTAGTTGCTAACAGAAGGAAGAGATCCCACACGGGACTGAAAATGCAGTACGCTAAAATCAATGCCTTTTTCAAATCTGGCATAGACTTTTTCATAAAGGGGTTTTATTTCAATGTGACCACAAACCAGAAACAGAACTGAAATGGAAGACTGCATATGAACATGAAAAACAGAAATGTTTTTCTTTTTAGGCATAAATTCCTCTGTTTACTCCAGGTATAGACAAGTCCATGTTTCTCTTCCTCCATTGTGATCTGTCCTTACATATTTTGCTTTAATACAAGAATAGTAACATCTAAACCTTCTCACATGGAATACAGGGAGACAAAGCTCTAATGGTTTTCAGATCCTTACTGAGCATTTCTAATCTCTGATCAGAAGCAAATCACTAAATCACAGTAGGGACAAATGCTGATATTTTATTTTCACCCACTGAAAATCTTGTACTTTTAGCTTTTTTTTTTTTGCATGTTGTAAACATCAAAACATTCTGTACACTCTGAACACTAAAAAGTTAGAGATGCATGACTCAGCTTTGCTCTCTCATTCATTCTGGTGGAACAACCTTTGAAATTTCGTGTGAACAACAAGCTTGTCATCTGACCCCAAGTCCTTTTCTAAGAGCTAAATGCTATCACACCAGTCATCCAGAGCACTATTCATCAATTTGCAAATGAGCAATAGCAATCGGTAATTTGTTGCTGTCGTAGCCTGATTGCAGCTAGGGAAGACTATTCTTGCTTTCCCCCTGCTTCAGGAAAGCCTGCCTGCTGGACTGTACTGCTCCCAGGAGTTATTTCCCTACCTTGGAGGAGCTGCTGAGAGGAAAATGCTATGTTGCACTCAGTCTCAAACTCTGTCACCTCCTGCTGTCCATCTGTGCTGGAGATCTTCACCAACCCCGCTGAGCCCTTTTCCCCAAAGTGCAGCAAACAATCACATAAGTGTCTGGTAAGGCAGGAATCCCTTTGTGGCCTAATGTGTTAATTAGAATCATTAATACTAATTAAATAACGTGGAGGGATCTAGCCCAGCAAATTCAGTCTCCAGCTTAGATTTTATGGCAGAGATTTTGATTTATGAAATTAAAATAGTCTCACAATTCACAAAGCGTCAATTCTCTCAGTTAATAAAATACATGTAAGCTGAGAATATCAATGCAAATGTGGAGTATCTGGTGTCTATATTGCCATTTTAAAAATGTTCCATTACGAAGTTTTTCATGTTAGCTGTTTCACCAGCAATCATTCTAGGTTATTCACATTAATATTGTTGTCACTTCTTTATCAGATGATGTGTTTTACTGTAATTTATTGATTTCCAGAGTTCCATCTTGTCAGCTATATACAAAATATAGCTCTAATCAACACTGGTATCAGATATCACGCTGCTACTGGTATGAGGCTGCTACTACTATTATGATGCTACATTTGCACAGGGAAGAGCTCTGTTTATTCTTATTTTCATTCTACTCCTAAATTTTAGTTTTATTCTAAAATACTTAAAAGTCTCTAGGATTTTTAAATAACTTGGAGCCCAAAAGATCAGTGTTAAGAATCCCAGACATTGCCCATGTATTTAGACTAAGTTTTGAGGCCTTGCCTTATATTAGGTGATGCTTATGTTAAGCTGCTTGGCTTGTCCATACTAAAGCCTCCTTGAACACATTCAACAGTCAAAATTTGGGGGATTTTAAGTGTTAAAAGTTGAGAACGAATATTAAATATCATGTCTAATTCAGGCAACCACTCTTGTGTGCTTTAAACAGTATTTGGAAGAGTGTTTAGGAATTGATATAACTTTTAAGTATCAGAGGACAATCATGATTGTAGTCACCAGGTTATTTTCGATTTCAAGCTGATCTAACATCAGCCTGGCCTAACGTGGAAGCCGGATCCTATTTTGAGCAGATGTTTAGACTGCATGACCTCCACAAGTCCCTTCTAATCTTAATTATTGCATTATACTGCCCATTTTGATTTTGCATTAATATAATGCCATCAATTGCAATAAAGCTTTTCATAATGCAGAGCTGTCTGAGCTCAAAATTGAAGTCAGAAGCAAGTATTATTTTTACAATAAAAGATTGCTCCTTTTTCTCCCCTAACTCTTTTGTTCTGCTAAAAAATAGGGCCATTTCTATTATCTGTTCACTTTAAAGGGGATCCCATGAATGTGAGCAGAAAATCTGTGGAAGAAATGAACACTGACACAAATAAGAATGACAGATCTGATCTGACAGATTTTTGCAATTTTAGTTATTTTTTGTCAATAAGTATGTGCAAACCAACTCTGTTTTCTAAATGTGTGGCCACTATTGTTAAGTATTTGTTGAGTAATTTTTTCAGAAAAAATCAGATTGTAGATGGTTACCAAACTATTCATATGGAATGCTCACTATTTATAGCATGTACGTGGTCACTCAAATAAGAGGGGACAGATTCTGCTCCCCAGAAGAATGCATCTGTACTTTCTCTGTACAATAGCTAATGATGGAACATAGTCATTAACAAGTAACTAAATACTTCCAGAATTAACATTATCCTGATAATACATGTAAACTCTTAGGGAGCACGTAACATTTTCAGAACTATTTCACCAACTGACAAAAAATAATAGCATTCTCTCAAATAATGGCCAACTGACATCTTTGTTTGCATTTACAGAGTATGTCCTGATTACTTTTTGATTTTTTTTGACCAGCTCTTCAGGCATTCCTAATAGCATTTCACAGAAAATATTATCAACACTCCTTTGCGCATTTAGGCTTAGCTCTATGAGTTCAGCATCTGCAGCTCTTTACAGTAAAACTATTTAGTGCCATTGTCCTCCAAAAAGATACACAGTTTATGTCAGGGCTGCAATGGGTGCCCGTACTTTAATCTTCTTGTTGGGTTTATGGCTCACATAGAATATGTGAAGGACAAACATAAGTATGTCAGACAAGAACAGTTTATGAGAAACACAAAACCTTTAAAAACATTGCACTCACTTGCGAGAACATTATAAAAGAAAAAAAAACAGTATATAGAATACTGTTGATATAATTGCAAACAGAAATGTTTTAAGCACATTCAAGTGCCAGTTTCCACGATCTGTTTATATCAACATTACTCACTCCTTTTTTTTTTTTGACTGGTATTTGACTTGATTCTTCTTTAAAATTACACTTAAGAAGGCAGTGAGGGTCAAAGTTTAAAAACTTTCTCGTCTGCTTTTCTCTCCTTGTAAAGTTTTGTACACAATCATACTGTGAAGTTTGATGTTGCTTTTGAACTTGAACCAAGAGATTCCATGTTTTTTCCCCAAGGCTGTAGTTTTCAGAGTCCTGATAGTTTTATTTCTTTTTTTTTTTTCCCCAGGCTACTATTTATAACTATCTTTTTTATGGAGCTAATATAGCGGTAGAGAGGGAACTTTTGAGTATAGAAGTAATATGGAAGGGAAGCCTATCCTTCCTGCAAAGGTTAAGTGTAAGCCAAATTCTCAAACTGTGAGTGAGTCTATGTGTCTGTGCAGGTTTTGAAGGGGAGGAGGAGAATTTCAGGGAGGAGACCAGGACTGGAGGTGGTAATGTGACTTTTTCTCATGACAAAATAAGAATGCAGAAAGGATACATGCCCAGTTGCATGGAAATGCTCTTTGTTCCCATACTCCACGTATGAAAGAAACCCATTGAAAGCTCAGATTTGCGCCTCAATGGGCAAATAACATGCTATGAGATTTCTCTTTCTGAATGCTCAGCTGCTGATGAATATGCTAGTTAATATTTTTGAGAGTGTATCTAAGAGCCATGTGTGTAGAATACAATTCAAGGAAACAAAATAATTTTTTGCAGAGCTCATTGCAGTCTGATATGTGCACAAGACAGAAAAATCTATTGAGCTACTTGCATTAATAAATAGAAGGTGTGCTTGATTTTTAATAGCTGCATGATAAATTAAGTAGCATTATCTGATCTGAAATAGCTCCTGAGCTGTGATGGGTGGCATTAGTGTACAGGTGCTTGCACTTTTTTTTCTTATATTCTTTTATTCTTTTCCTGAGAGGTTGCAACAGACATTTTTGAAAAAACAAAAATAGAAAATAGAAGAAAAGAAAAACAATTTATTTCCAATAAAAATATGAGTACCACAGGTGTGGAATGACTGGTTTAATGGCAAAAGTATCAGTTTCACAACATCTGTATCAACTTAAGTGAAAATGGACCAGCTGGAAAAAAATTAATCAGCATGAATCATAAATCCAAAAGGTCACTGATCTAAAAATACACATGGCAAGAAAAAGATAAAAATTATGTATGCAATCAAAAATTACCAAGTAAAAATTAAAATCCTTCTAAACATTCTAAACTTAGGACATTAATTAATTTGAAAGTAGTGTGGAAAGGGGCAAAAAGCCACCCTATGATGTCACTTTCATTATATGGAACACAGCTAAGGAGATAAAAGAAGATCATGCAGAGTCCAAGAGAAGATTAAGCCTCTTTATCTCTCTGTGGGAGGGGGAGATCATAAATACAGGTAGTATTTTGTGTACAGAGAGGAGGCAGGAACTCTGAATGCCTGAGTTTTAATGTGCCCTTCTATTGCTTAAGTGTACTTCTGCATAGCAGGGGATATGAATACAAGTGCTGAGGATCCTGAAGTCCTGTGGTAAAATCTCATTACAACATCACGCACTGGCAGAAGCACTTTTGCAAAGACTGACATGCCACTTGATTGTCAAAGAAAGGTTGGACATATGGCCTCACAGGGAAATGACACATGCATATACAGTGTCATTAATAATAATAATAATAATAACAATAATAATAATAATAATAACAACNAACAACAACAACAACAACATAGTGCCATTAAATTCAAGGAAATAAGACTGATTTGCACTAATACCTATAGCAGGCCCAGAATCTTTACAGAAAGCTTTGATAATTTTTCTCCTATCTGCCAGTTGCCTTGGTTCTGTTTTAAAATCTCATGTGCATGCATCTCCCTCTCTCCACCTCTCTTTTCTTTGGATCTTGTAATATCACCTTTTTTGTGATATCACTTCATAATTGCAAAGTTCTTAATGGGCTTAATGAGCTTATGTTATTTCTTGGAGTGTTCATTTCTGCTTGATGTCAAGTGGTATCTTTTTTTTTTTCTGGTAAGTTTATTGACTGCAATATTTTGCTTGTATTTATTTTTACAGTTTTTTTCAAAGAGAGTTAGGAGGACACATAGAAGGAAGAACTATTGCCATAAAAACTCCTTGGGGTGAGAGATTAAGAGACTTTGCACCATTTTCTAAAGATGGATAAATTCCAAGTTTATTTAATTTTCCCTGGGAGTTCTTTTCACTGCCTCATCTCCTCTACTGTGGGCTATCAACACGGTCGTAAATCCAAGATTAGACTGGGTGGTGAGTCACCGCATCAGCAAGCAGGAAGCAAGGCAGAAGCAGAGGTCAAGCAGAGGACTGTTGTGTTACAAAGAGGGGAGAAGGTGATGGGAATGTACCATGAAACTTAATGGAGGAGCTGTAGGAGAGAAGTTGAAAATAACATTATTTTCAGGCTCAATTTAGCATCTACTTCAGTGAGGTTATGATAGACATTCACATATTTGGTGGAGACTGAGAAGATACGTTCAGATTAACAATGGTTGAGTAATATAACACCAATATTTGCCCTGTCAAGAATTCATAAGAACAAAACTGTGTTTTCAGAAATAAAGCCAATTATCCTAATTATGTACAAGCATATGTGTTATTGTTGCTGCTTGTTGATACAGCTATCACTGGCAGGATTCCTCCCTCAAGTGACTTTCTGAACAATGTTCCCAAACTGGCACATTTTGTTGTGGGCATTATCATGTAAAACAAATAAAAATGTTGATTCCATAATTGTTTGCAGTATTTACTGCACAATTTCTAAAGCCTAGGAGACCAGTGTGATGCTACTGTTTTTCTATTATATCTAGTTTTCTCAAAAAAACCCTTGAATTATTCATGTTTTCATGACACAAAATGTCTTTCCAATACAAAGCACAGCATTAGATCAGTCAAGATCTGCAGCATGGTAAATAATTCTTTTTTTCTGCTTGTACTTTAGGACTTTGATTTTTTTTTAAGTAATTTTTATAACAATTTCTCAGACTGTAAAATTTTTGGCCAAAGTTCTTGCCAGTGAAATCAGCTTTCTGTCTCCAAAGCGGAATTGCCTCTGCAAGTGACATAATTCTTCATGCAACAAGGACAAGAAACAACATCAGCACTTCCAGCTGAAGATGTTAGCTGAAGAAGAACAAGGGATAATCTAGTACTTCTCTCCAAAACTTACTAGTTCTGGCTACCAAAAAAGTTCCAGCCGTGTTTGAATTGTCACTGTCAAAAGTGAGAAAGGACACTTCCTAAAAAGAAGGACTCCTGGCAGCGCCCAGTAGTTATGAATTTATCTGGGAGATGGAAAGGGATGTTTACCCTTCAGATACCCAGGAGGAGATATGGGCTGGTGTCCAGAATCCATGACAAGAACCCACACTCAATTCATGAACAGGGTAACTACAGTCAGCAGTCAGTGTTTGTCTCGACCTACTTCCCTTTTAGTAGTCTGGTGGGTACCACTGTGTCCTGTGTCTCCAGTGACCCTGGTAGCCCTCTCTCTTGTCACAGACACCTCTCATGAAGGCTCTCAGGAGTGCCTTCATGTTTGTGGTGTCTTGAAATGTGGAACAGTTCCAAAGAAATGTAGCCCTTTTCAAATTTTCACCAAGATTTTTTCCTCACTTGTTGTTTTATATGGTGTGTGTATTTGCCTTTTTCAGAGTCCCCTACTAATTGACCTTGATTAGAAAATCAGAAAAAATGGGGCAGCTTACATCCTCAGTGCTTGTCAAGTGTATTTAGTAGGGAGTGGGAACACATTATACAAAGTCTGAACTTGCCTGAATCCAAGGAGAAGCACAAAGGGTTAATGCGTAACATGGCTAAAGAGAAACAGAAGGTACAAGACAAATATTAGAAGAATAGGCTGCAAGACAATAAGCTGTAGGAGGTCTAGGAAGTGTATAACAGTACTTCCATGAATAAGACAAATAACCAGAAGGAAACATACACTAGTCTGTGGGAAAAAATACAGGATATGTCAGAAAACACTTCACACATATATTAATGTTAAAAAAAGCATCAGTGTTCAAGTTCATAAGCTCTGAAGTGTATTACTGTTTGCACATTGTTTATAATAATTTAACTTTGTTTTCAAATCATGAACTAGCTAATGAGCATGACATTCCTATTTATACATATTTACAGGCTCTTACCGTCCCCTCTACCCTGTTTATAACAGGCATTTATGAGTTATGAAAAATCCAAAGCCAAACCAATTATGCAACCAACCAGAAAAAAACAGCACGCTGTGCAATTATGACTGACTATTAAAGGGATCTTTACAGACTTACTGAGCTCTTCTAATTGTGCCAGGGTATTCAAATCAGCAGTCCTTACTGCTGGGAATCAGGAGAGCCAGCATGGGTTTATGAAAGGCTGGTCCTCCTGCTTGACCAACTGAATATATTCTGTGACAATGTGACCCACTTGGTGGATAAGGGAAAGGCTGTGGATATTGTCTACTCAGATTTTAGTAAAGCCTTTGACATCACTTCAGACAGGGTTCTCCTGAAGAAACTGGCTGTTCGTGGCTTGGACAAGTTCACTGTTCTCTGGGTAAAAAATTAGCTGGATGGCCAGGCCCAGAGAGTGGTGGTGCATTGAGTTACACCCAGTTGTTGGCTGGTCACAAGTGGTGTTTCCAAGGGCTCAGTGTTGGGACCAGTCCTGTTTAGTGGTTAACATGGTGACGCTAAGTTAATGGTTGGCCTTGATGATCTTAGAGGTCTTTTACAACATAAACAATTCCATGATTCTAAGACTATGAGGTCCCACATGGCTGTGAAACAGTGACTAGTGAGCAATTTCTTGCTGTCTCCTTCAGCATAAAATACAATGAGCATCAGACTGAATTATTTAGCTGTTCAAACAAAACTCCTTAATTCAGTTCCATAGGCAATTTTCAAAAAAATGTTGACCTTCTTACCACAGATTGTTGTGGATACTAAAGTTTTACAGGGTTTAAAAATGCAACAGCACAAATTACTGGAAAAGCAATCAATCACAGACAATGAAATAAATGTGAAAGCCTCTGACCCAGGAAATCCTGAAGCTGGGAGGGTGTTCTGGAGGAGTGCCACCACGTGCCTGATCTCCTTTTTATTCTTCTTGTCTCAACATTTTTTGCTGACCAATGTCAGAGAAGTATGAGGCTAGTTAGTCCTTTTGTCTGGGCCAGTGTAGCTATTCTTCTGTTCCTATGTTCTCAGAGGCACAAGGTGGTGAGCTGAATTGGGTTATGCAACACACTTTTGCCTCTCCTGAATTTATTTCAAATCTGCCTGTTGTTCCTATTGCCAAGGTCCTGCCATACATGATTGACAATCCATCCGCTTGCTGGGCTTTCTAGCCCCAACTCATTAACCTTTGGTGACTATCTTGGACAGACAGAGCCAAACTTTGGATATGAAAAAAGAGGAAGGCTGTGCTCCATGCAGCTGTGAGGCTATTGTGCTATGCCAGAGCAGATTGAGGCCATGTAACACTGCTGTGGGAGGGATTATAGCTGCTGTACACTTCCTGGCCTTTCTTGCCCCCAGTGAATCAACATCTGGGCTGAGGGCTGGAAAATGAACAAAGTGCATCTGCTGTAACCAGAGTCTCTGTGCCAGAGGACATTTCAACCTTCATGAAGTTTGGGATCACTGGTGATTTTCCTGGATTTGTACTGCAGTATAGCATGGCACATTCTTTAACACTAACATCCTGCTGCTCTGTTTTGCGGTGTTGATCATCAAATGTCTAGGACATGTGCTGCCATCATCAGCTACTCCACCTTGTGTCCACCACAGCTCCACTGACTACCTTGGGAGCAGAGTCTGTGGGAGGTTTGGAAGTGAACAGGCTCTGCTTTGTTACTTATGTCTTTGGGGCCCTATTGGTGACTGAGAGACTGAACAAAAACATGAAAGGGTATCATGAAAATCTGCAACAGAAATGTGAATGTCAAAGAATGTGACAAACATAGTGGGCAAGAAGAATAATGAGATTTCGAACCTGAGCTCCTTGTTGACATCTCACAGCGTGGCTCATGATGTCCCTAAGGAACTGTGCTCAGCAGAATGGCTAGGGTCAGTAGAAAGGGTGTATACCACATGTTTTGCCAAAATGAACTTTTACGGGGAGGACACTTGGCACTGGCAAAGGCAGCTCAGCAAAGCAAGTATGCATTTGTCCTTTCAGTGCAACATGTACAAGTTGTAATCGGCCCAAAGTTCTGCCAGAAGAACTTTCTGGTAAAGACATGACCTCAGTCCTCCACAGCAAGAAACACAGGCTAATATTTGTGCAACAGAACTACGTGTACAAAAATCTCACTTGCAACTGTATAGGAATGTGAAGCTGAATAACCAGTTAGATGGTGTGCTGACTGGTCATACAATCCTGAGAACTGTGCACTATAACCCAGAACTATAACCCAGGTTTCTAGAACATAGAAATCATGCTTTCTAGAACATAAGACTGAAATTTTGGAGAAAGCTTCATTTGCTTTTTCATTTCTATCTTAATTTTCCTCCTCAAGAAAGGGATAGTTTTTCTCTGGCTTCAGTAACACTCTGGTCATTTAATAAAAAGGTATAAAATGTTCACACTGCTTTTAGTGTTTATGACAAAAAGGTATGATACTATTTTGTTATGTAGTTTATTTGAAGATTTCTGTTTTTCAAGGAATGGTGTAGTTGCAAACATGATTTCCTCCTTTTTGTGTGAGAATAACTGTAATCTGCATCCATTCTGTTAGGCAGCAACTTACTGAGTCATAGGTACTGCCTCATGCACATGGTGCAATGCCTTTTTATCTGATTAAATAAAATTAAAATGGAAAACCTTTTAATCAACATGAGTACTAAACTTAAGTGGAGAAAGGACTTTGTGATCAGCAGAGATATCCTGTCCCCCTCCTGTGATTAGAAGAAGTGACACGTCTTTGCCACTAGCTGACTTGTGTGTGTCACTTGTGTTGCCAGCAGCAATAGTTTCATGTACTGATCCTAATGAGTCGCGACATTTATTGTTAATTATACTGACATGAATTTTTCTTTTGCACAGATGTTGTGCATAGCATTAATAAAGTACCAGCCAGATACATCACTGTATTACTGTTTTCAAGGAAAGTTGTTCCATAGAAAATATATTGAAAAGCAGCTTCTTGTTAGGAATGTAGTTTCAGCTCTGTATTAGGATGAGCATCTCATAATTATTTTGGAGTAGCTTTGGAATCTGTGCTAGGGTAACATACACGGAAATGACACACTGAAAATCAATTTATGAAAACAGAGGACTGGTATAAGAGTGATATAAATACATACCAGACAAATGACTTTGTTTTTTATCACACAAAGCTAGAGATGAAGTCAATATAGTGAAGACGTGAATTTTAGAAAGTGAGGGAGCAGTTCAAGCAGGCAGTAGGAGGCCTTCGGTCTGCTGTTGTATGATCTAACAGTTTTAATCAGAGACCCATCTACTTTGGCATGTAGAACTGAAATTCCACTTTAAAAATACAGAAAAAAATATAATCAGCAAGGCTGTTTAGGGGATTTAATGTAAAATGATGGCTTTCCATTTTCCAACTGAATGGAACATATAACGTCTTAAGATAATGTTGCATCTTACTTACTTACTACAGTCAGAGTGCTGCTGGAAGGTGGTTTTCCCAACTGGAAGATTTTTCTCTTGAAATTCAGAAGCCGCTGGTTCTGTTATGCTTTCAGTATTCCTGCTTTCAGTATTCCTACCCATACAGGATGTGGCTGTCCTGGCTAGCTAAAAGAAAAATGGAAAGCAAGGACATTTTTCCTTTATGTAAGCTGTAACATCGGAGAATACCCTCTCCAGCACATACTATGGCCTCGTGGGTAGGCAGCGTACATCTCTAAAGGAAAATAAAAGATTTCAAAGTATTACAATAAAAAGCAAAGTGTAGTCTTATTTTTTTTTTTTTTTAACACATACCCTCTGCTTTTTTTCTGTAGATCTGGAAATAATTGACCTGGATTTCAGTCTTGGGTTACATGTGAACGCACAAAAAAATAGTCTGGCTTTCTGTAACTACCATTTTTGCTATAATTGCTGCTGTTTTTCACAGTTGCTTTATGTTGATTTCTGTTTTTTAAAGATTTTATCCTGCTGTCCTATGCAATAACATATGGAATTACAGCCTCACAGACATTTAGTAAGGAAAGATGCCATGACTGTAAATCCCAACAATCAGATTTCTGCACAGATGGATATCTAGCTTTGTATATCTTATTTAGACCAGGATCAGCTCTTCCCTGAGATGCTATTCATGTCATGGACAGCTAATACATGAATAATAGATTCAAAATAATAGTATAAATAACTCCCCTCCCTAAGCAGACACAAACCCCAGCTGGAATATGCCTGAATAAAATCTCTTCTCTAAATCCTTTTAGAAATCCTCTAAATGCACCAGCTATTTGCAAGACATGCTTTTCTTAGAGATTCACGAGTTTATAACTTAAAGTAGTAGTCAGGTCATTTAGAAAATATTCTAATAATATTCTAGAGAATATTTCCATTTGAAAATGGAAAATATCTGATTTTTTCAAAATTTTGAGGTCATCTCCATTTGGAGGTCATGGAGGAAGAGGGGAAGAGCCCCAAAGCAGTGTAACCAAACTAGGCCAGTCAGCTGAGAAATGACACAGTCTCAAAACTCTCCTCTGCCTGACACAAATAAGTAATTGGAACTTCATAGAAGTTCATAGGAACATGAACTAAGCCTAAGGACTAGAATATGTTCTTGTCTGGCTGTTAGGAAGTATACAAGTGAATTTTTTTTTAAGACTAATAGACTTCCATAAAATGCTTGGAGATTGCCAGCATAGGAATTTTGACAGATTTTTTTTCCCTAGGTTTGTTGTTTTCTTTTGTTTGGTTTTGCTTGGGTTTTGCTTTGCTGGGTTTTGCTTTGCTTAGTTTTGCTTCGTTTTGTTTGTCTGTTTTTTAAAGAAAGCCTTATTTAAAACGTAAGTAATATTTCTTGGCTTGACTTTTGTCTTTGTTGCTGTCAGGTTTATAGCATTAGACAAAATGAATCAGATTATTTCTCACAGCTCTGTACCTCTTTATAAAGGTCAGCGTTTAGCTACTGATGTTGGAAATGTTGGAAAGAAAATACATGTGGCATTTGGTGTTATCGATCTGTTTATAATGTATCGTAGTGGCCTCCAGTGCTTTAATTTCCTTACTTGCCCACTTTTAGGTCTGCTGTCAAGGGAAAGAATGCTTTATGTCTCTCCTGAGTTTCTCTGTCCTTACCTTCTGCCTGCATTTCAGCACTTGACAAAGTCTTTTTATCTTTGGACTTGGACTTTCTGTATTCAGGAGAGCAGTTAGTTAGTCTGTAGCCCTTTTTACTTCATCTCTTATTCCTCAAAGAATTTATCACCCTATCAGATATGTTATTATCCAGTACACACTTACTGTGAAGAGATGAGATGCTGAAAATAATGTAAAAATTAAATATTCATTGACTTGAAGGTTAATTTGACTAGGAGTGTGTAGGAGGAGTATGCTTGCAAGCTCTATAGCAAGGAGGTTTTCAAATTACATAAGTGGCAGGCTGATTTCAGAGTTATAACATTTCATCTGACCAACAATGGAAATGGAAATGAATATATGAAAAAAAAAATAGTTCTTGCAAATATAATGTCTCAATTATGCTAATGGAGCAAACCAGTACAATCCATGGAGCAAATCCATAACAATGGAGTTAATCCATATTTACATAATATACCTGGAATCAGCGTGAGCGTTCTACTGATTTGGTCCTTGGCAACTACACTTGGAGTTCCTAAATACCTGAGATAAAAGGCTGAATTTTTGGTTGTTTAACTTCCATGGTAAAGCTGAGAGTGTTGGCAGTAAGAAAGCATTCAAAAGTTATTCATATTGCCTCCCATTTGGAATTTGCTCTGTGGAGTAGAAAGGTGCTTTTGTGGGAAATGTAGAACAATATTCTGAATGCAAATTGAAAAGGAGAAACTTCTTAGAGTTTTGCAATAACGGAGACTCCAGACACAGGAATGGGACTGAAAAGCAAAAAGAAATATTAAAACACAGTACCATGTATTGACAAATGGATAAAAAGAGAAATGACTTCCAAGGCAAAAAAATCTGAAAGCCCAGAGATCCAAGAGGATTAAGTAAGCCTTTCAATTTTGGTCTCCATTCCACTGGAGACCCTAGCAAGTTAGAAATTAGGGTACAGTTAGTGGTTTTCCCAGTCTGTTCTTGGGTTTGGGGGTGATTGGTAATTGGTTTTAGTTATATCATTGCTATTGGTCTAAGGGAGTTGTAGTTTTTTTCCATTCCTCTGCACTATCTTTTAACACTATCTTGTTTTCATCTCAGAAGCTTGTATTTTCACCACTGACATGTCTGACACACAGTGCACTCATCACTAGAAGTCACTGCTTAATTTAAAATACTGTTTTTCTTAGTATGTGCAAGGTGTTGGCTCCACTTCTCCCCAGGGATTACCGAAGGCTGTTGAGTGCCGTCTCTGTACATTGCCCAGTTTTGTGATGCTTGAGTTCATTAATGGCTGATGTTCTTTCACTAGATAGTTCTCTCACGTTTTCCATTCTGAGTGTCCCTACACATGCTTCCGAGGCGTCCTGAAAAAGATCCTGAGCAAAAGATCAACCCTTTGAAAACTATTTCGTGCTCATCATAGAAGTTCAGTCTTGTGTTATGTTCCCTCTAAAATAAAAATTTGAGTAGAGCTCAATAAAATCTCATCTAAAGTTTTTGCCAAACTGTTAACGGTGACTTCTGCCTTCCTTTCAGTGTCTCGTATTCAGACACATGCCTGTGCCTTTATCTCTATGTATTAACTAAACATGTAGGGCATCCTTTTGTAAGTCACTCTTTAATAAGAATTTAGAAAGTAGAAAGAAAATTACAATTAACTTAAAGAATTAAAATGAAAATTAACATGAAAAGCAAGTAAGCTTCACCTGAACTGGAGAAGAACTGTGCATGCTTTCATTTGCCTCAGTTGTATTGTTCTCAGGATAAAGTACAGTGATATGACTTTCCCCCATTCTTTTTAATTCTTTTTTTACTATTCAGTGCAGGAAGGCCTACTATTAATTTCAGGACCTAATGGTCCTAGTTTGGAAAAAAACATGAAGAAAGCCTAGGATAACAGAAAAATGAAGGCTATTCTGAAGGGCAAAAATGGAGAGAATAATCAATGTTCTAAGGAACTAAGTAATAAACTACGAAGTTACAAGGGCATTTAATGATAGGACAGGGGGTAATGGGTTTAAACTGGAAGACTGTAGGTTTAGGTCAGATAAAAGGAAGAAATTCTTCACTGTAATGGTGGTGAAGCACTGGAAGAGGTTGACCAGAGAGATTGTGGCTGCCCCATCCCTAGCAGCCTTTAGGGCCAGGTTGGATAGGGCTCTGAAAAACTTGGTGTAGGGTAAAAGGTGTCCCTGCCCATGGCAGGGGAGTTGGAACTGCGGGATCTTTAAGGTCCCTTCCAACCCAAACCATTCTATGAATCTGTGATTCTATGAAATAGACATAGAATCCATTTTAAAATGCAAGATACAAGGCTTGCTGTAGATACGTGAATGAACTAGCAACCTGTTTAGGGCATTGTAAAAGAACATAAGAGAAGAATGATTTTCTGAAGTGACAAGTACCTCAGTAGAAACTGTCCCCCAGAAAAAAAAAAAAAATGTTTTATTAAAGGAGGAGCTGGGTTCTGTGTGAAATTAGACATGCTATCACACTGAAGCTGCTGCAGTGTTTCCTGTTGCAGAGGTGAGGCAAGTGTTGCTGGCAGCCTTACCAAGTTCCATTGCAAGGATCGCATGTGCGTCATGAATCTCAGTGTCCTGGCACAGCCAGGAGGTAGCTAGTTCTCACTTCATGGAAAGTCCAAGTTATGCCTAGAATTAATATACAAACCTGAGAGAATACAAACACATTTATCACTTGCACTTTGAAATCATACTCAACCTAAGTACAGAATATTATGTGATATTATGCTCTTTTAAAAGACACTATATACTTTTAAAAGATTATGTAGCATAAAGATATACTCTTTTAAAAGATACTATATTATGGTCCTTTAAAAGAGCAAAGGTAACAGAGAAAACACATCAGCTTTTGCTGCTTTTGAACAGAGGTACAGCAGTAGGCTGTGAAGAAAGGTTAAAACTGACACAAATAAGGGCAACATAAATGGAAGCTCCTGTATAGCCCAGTGCCTGTTTTGCTTAGAAGGGGTATGAATAAGTGAAATGCAGAAATGGTGCTCAAGTGAACAAGAGGACAAAAAATCATGCTTTAAAGTTGGGTAAAAGTGAAGGGAAAATGAGACATCATTATATTTTTAGCATCTGATACTTTTGTGTTTTATTTGTATTTTCTAATGTAACTTTCTCGAGCACCATTTGAAAACAGTGTATCTGACTCTTCACTGCCTTGAGTCTCTTGGCCACGCTATTAAAAAAGGTACATTACCTTCCTCTGTCATTGTGGTTTATTGTGACACAATCAGTTCATGATAAATCTTCTTACATTGCTGCAGTATCTGCAGACAAATACTCTATGGTCTGTGTTCCACTAAATGAAGAGGTAAAAAAAAGAAAAAAAGTTAGCTCTGTCTATTCCACTGCCAATTATCTCAGTATCAATTTATAACAGATTTTTTTTTCTCCATTATAAAACATTATTGTGGAGAAGAACATTGGTATTGCATTGAAAGATTAAAGGTTTTGTTTTTTTCCAAGTGGTGGAATAGAATGGAGGAATGGTCTTTACCCCTGAGATGGAGATTGGGGATTCAATAGTTCTATTTAGAATAAACAGTGGTCCTACACATGATATGCATAAAGGGACATGCCCCCTCAGATTCCTTGAGAGAAGGTAACAGATCCACACCAAAACTGGAATTTTCATATGTTTTTTTTCTCCTTACAGTATTGCTGATAGAAGTAGAAACTTGTTAGACTGTAATTAAAACACATTTCCTATCTGCAAGTTTCAAAAATTCCTTTCCATACCTGCAATGAACACTCTTTGGAAGTCATATGAAAGGACAGTTTTAGATGGATTCCAAGTTAATGTACAAAAAATTTTGTGATGGGAAGCTAAATAATCCTAAAAAAATCACAACTCTCTTCAACACCCCCAATAGAAAAGCAGAAGCAAGTCTGCAAACTTCATTAAGTATCCTGTAGTTGTATTTGGCTTTTCAAAACTGAGCCAGCCTTGCTTTCCCATACATACTGACAAACAGGTAAATACATCTGGAGAGATTTTCTTCCTAAATGGTGAACAGTTCATGCTGTGTAAAACCTTTGACATGCATTCAGCACTTTTGCTCATTATTTTTCATTGCATGCCCTTTTGTGTTAGAATTTTAGTTGAAATTGTCTGGTTTATCAGCAGGGTATAGTATATGAAACAGAACAAGAAAGGATTTCCTTTCTTATGGGATGGAAAGTAGTGTAGAATATAGTCTATATTATGCATTTGCTTTGATTAGACACCAGAGATGTTCACATACATTTGCAAAGCTAGAGAGATGAATTTTCAAAGTAAATGTATCCCAAATGACATTAAGAAGAGTGATGGCACCAGTGATCAGTGAGAATATGGAAGAAATGGATGGAGAGGTTTTCAATGAGAAGAAGAAAAAGGGCTTTTTTTTTTTTTTTTGAATCTGAGTGAGAAAAATTCTGTTCTCATCAGAAGAAGGAAAAGTAAAGCAGAGATTTTTTTCCTGGCAAATCTCTTTTTAAATTTCTGGTCTGGATAAAATGCCTTTTAAGATGTAATCAAATCAATATCTTTTATTAACATAGTGTCTCAGAATGAGACAGAAATTTTGTTTGAAATTCTCTGCCAGTAGCTAAATTAGCATGATTGAACTGAGAAAGGTGAAAGCCATAATTTGCACACTTTATTCAGGTAATCATTTAAATTAAAGAAAAGTGAAAGAGGGACTTACATTTTCCTCTGTTACAGAATAATCATGTCGTCAAAAAAGTATGTAAAACTTGAAATGCCTGTGAATTAACAATGTGGAGTTCTTTCCCTGAAGATAAAAAGTACTGGATATAATCTGTAGGCTACTACTGACAGAGACTGGCAAAAGGTGGTAAAAAAAATCCAACCTTCATATCTCTTTTACTTTCAATACTGAAATTGTCTTTAAAAGCCTTTCTGAGTTAAAGTGCAAAGAGGAACTTTCAAAGTATCTAAAAAGGGGAAATCGACAACCCCCACATTTCTTTAAAAATTATGAACTTCTATTTCAATAAAATGGAAATTAAATTGAATGTGGAATTCCAAAGTTTAGGACCTGCTATATCCCATTAGACTGATTATTTATTTATTAATTTTTGACCTGCAGAATTCTCTTTTAAGATCTTCTTGAAATGCTAGAAAAAGAGAATTCAAATGGAAACTAAAATGGCAATTCAGCCCACAAATGTATAAGGGTGGAAAACTCAGAAAATTTTATTGCTGGGGTTTTACAGAGTTGAATAAGTCTGATTTAGACATAGAAATTTTCCGTATAACAACTTTGTATCATACATAAAATGAGTGAGCCTTTACCTAAAGCTTTTAACCCCTGAAGAATTTCATACGAGTGAACCTTTACCTAAAGCTTTAAACCCCTGAAGAATTTCATACAACTATTATGTCTTATTGATTTTTTTAAGCCTTATCCATTCTGCAAGGCTGGGCCTTCCTAAGCAGTGGCACCAGAAATAGACGAAGCACCTCTTTATTCTTCCTTTTCTCCAAAATGACTCTTGTTGGGTGGCATTTTTCCCCTTTGGTAGCCAAAATCCAGCTCCTGCCTTCTGTGCTTGTGGCATCTCAGCCATTGTTTTAAGGGATGCTGTGAAATTGCCCTGCCACAGGATTAATAGCTGTCTATAAACAAATGGACTTACGGAGTGCATCTGATGTTCTTCTTTTTGGCAGACATCTCAAACATATGCAGAAGGTTACCTACAGTCATTTTTTTATAAGCTTAATAGCTCCAGAAGCTATTTGATCTTTGAATGCATAAATGAGAGCAATGAATGCAGCCACTGGAAGAGTATTATGGAAGCAGCATCCATAAAGTTTATATAAACAAGTGCATCTGGAGATGAGGTTGTTTGCAGTCGGACACCCCCTGCTTGCTACAATAGTCTCCAGTGCTAAATGCCATTATTTAATTATCTCTTTTCAGATACAGGGCTTATTTGTACTCTGATATGTACATCAGTTTGTGTAATGGCAGTTGGTCTGCCCACAGGGTTTCAGGAAGCCTGTCTGTTCAAAGATGGTTTGAAATCTACAGTAAAGCAAATTTGCAGCACAATGTCATAGAATATAAAAACTATCACGTTCTCAGTAATGTCTGGAATGTGTTTGCTACTTTGCCAGCTAAAGGGAAAACTAACAATGATTCTAACAGTAAATCTGAAGAGACTGTTGCATTACATGTCAGTGTATGTTTATCTACATGTGATTCTGTATTGAGCGTAACATTATTGTGGTAATTATTATCAAGCTTATCATCAAGCTTTTTTTTGTCAAGAGTAATGTTAATTCTGAATAGTAAAAACTTCCTCTTATAAAAAGGTATAAATTGAATGCTGTAGGTCATCAGTAAGAAGCAAAAGTCATCTCTTTACTGATGGAGTGGAGAGAGGAGAGAGAAAGGACCATGAGAATAAGATACACAGGTGGGCAGAGCAGAGGGACAAATCACGCTTTACATTCTGAGACAACTATCCTCTTTCTTTGTGGAAAGAATAGACTTCTAGTAAAAGCTACATCATCAAACCCCAATTACTAATGAGTCTTTTATAAAGAAAATAGGAGGGAGAAGATATAGCCACAATAAAAACTAAATGATTTTGAGGATACCTAAGAGCAGTCTGGTTATATTTTTACAGCACTTCCTCAGTAGAGAGGATAATTCTGTACACTAGAATTTGGTAAGCAGTCTTAAAATGATACTGCTAGCAAGAAACAGACTAGGAACTCTGAACCATTTTAATGTCATATGCCATTATGCAGGAAAGGATAACATGATGCAATCAAAGCAATGACAAGCAGAAAGGAAGAGAGGAAATTTCTTGTATTTCAGATTCTGGGATTTATTAATGCTGAAATAAGGAAAAAAGCACTGGATGTCACAGGTAGGGTTTTTTATGATATGCTTTTTTTACTTCAAGTTGTGAATTTTTCAAAACCATTTTTGTTCCCACTGAAACCACACCAACTGATTTTCACCTCACAGTAATACCTAATCCCATCAGTAGGGAATTCCATAATCTAATGCCACTTACATATCTATTGTTTAGTTGGCAGTGGCATTTTTGGATTTCTATTTTTCACAACACTCTTGGCAGTTCTCAGCTTCCTGTTTATACAGATGAATGAAGAGCTTTGATTTGTCATGTCTCAAACTTCAAATGTGTTTTCAAAAGCTTCTTCATTATTTCCCAGGCTTTGGCCCAGTGAACACCATGGACATTTCCACAACTGCTGCTAGGTGCCAGTTTAAAATGAGGGAAAGCGGTCAAAAAACAGTTGAAATATGTGGTCCTATATACTGTGTGGGTGTGGCACTGAGATTTCTGGTTTACTTGACTTTAAATTCTATGTTTTAGAAATATTTAAAAATATTATGTGGAAGAATAATATTAAAAAGAAAGATAATCTCCATTCTCTCAGGATTTTAATGCCTTCAGCCTTTTGTATAGCAAAAAGTCATGTTGATTCAATAACTAAGTAATGTAAGAACTTTCTCTAAATGTTAAATCCACTGAAAATACATCTAAGAATCTGAGCAAGATGAACCTGGTAAAGTTTGCAGTCCAGGAATCTGGAGAATTCACTGAGTGCTTATGTTTCATTCTCAAATTCAGACACATTTCCTAATTACAAAATATGATTCAAATCTTCAGATGATGTCAACTGGAATAAGTCTAGCCTTTGTGAACTTATACAAGGCTGGAGACTTACCCTAGGGATGTGTCTACATCATGCCAGGCTGTGTCGTGCAGAACTGCTCAGGTTGGGAAGCAGGAGTCACATTACTGGGGCTTTTTGCTCCACCTCGCACACCTTGCATTTGAGCAGAGCGGGCTGGCTCAGACCCCTGGCTGATGCTGTGCTGGCCTTCTAGGGCTGAATCACTTTGGATGGCACTGCAGGATGTTCTACAGACAGACATTTTCATGTTCTGTCAAAGAAAACAGAAAATTTTAGAGTTAATAACAAAACTTGTGCTGAGTCCTTTGCATTACCTGGGATGCCCGATTAATGATACATAATTTAAGCCAGGCTAGAATGTTAGTTTTCAGCTGATCAATCCATGAAATAGAAGATGTGGAGTAACTCTTTCACTTATGAATTTCACTCACTTGTCTGAACAGCGTGCAATCAGCCAGAGGGATAGCAGAGATTGTATTTTTGAATTTGAATGAGTGTTGGCTTACCTTTATGTTTCAACTTTTCATGCCATCTGCCAGAATATCTTTCAAATTAAGTTAACTAGAATCACATGAAATCAATTCAATGTATAGAGACAAAGATTTTTTCATTAAGCAAAACCACAGGGTTTTATTATGTCCAAAAATCTGGTTTATTTTTTTTTCCAAAAATTTTAAGTCAAATCAAAAGAGAAGGAAACTAATGACAAATAAGCTGCTCCAACAATGTTTTGGGGTGACATTTTTTTAAAAAAATTGAATAAAATTAGCAAAGGGGAATATTTTCTAACCCTGGAAGAGAAACAAAAAGAACTAAGGAGTAACCGATAACTTTATATATATGTATTGTATATATTTATATATGTATGTACATACATACGGAATTAATTTTCTTGAAATAATTTTTGCATCTCACTGACAAATACCACCAAGATGATCTGTGGTAGCTCTGTCAGAGTGAGTCAACTTGGTGATTAGCACTGTCAAATATAGTGAGTACATCAGTCTCACTTCCTTTCTATTGAAAATTAAGATGCCAGTTCAACAAAAGGCAAAACATGTTTTAGCAGCTTTCCCCTTTTAACCGTCTCAGAATAGAGCTCCTAACGTGGTCAGCAGCCTCATCAGTGAGCTCATTGCTTCTCATTTTGCTGCTGCAGGCTCTGCTGTAATTAACTCTGTGGGCCACAGCACACAGATTTACCTGGATTGAGACAGCTGTAATTTAACCACCAGTGCTGGGAACACGGCAAGTGTGGGCTTTGAAGGGAGCCCACCAGATATCCCGTGGACTTCTTCATGTAGCTAAAGCCAGGTTATTGTGCTGTGCCTGTGCTAGTAACTAGAACCAGCTGTGCCTGTGCGCTTGCCCCAAGGGCACGTGTCACAACATAGCTCACGTCTACACAGCCACGTTCTCTTCATTTCCCAAAACAGAGAGGCCTGGACTTCAGTGCCAACTGGATCCATTGTTGACCTTTGCTGTCTCCAGGCCGTTCCCTGGGAGAGCACTGACTGGCATTGGCTATAACTGGGCCGGGGTGCATGACCACAACTGGAGCATACTGGGCACTCACAGGCTGGTGCTGGGCTCCATGGGCTCATTGCCATTATGTAATGTCTCTACTCATGGCCATGCATGATAGTACCCAAACAAGCTGAACTAAAGCTGTCCTAGATGTGCTTCACCCTAACTTTCCTCGGAGCTTGAATCTAGGTACAGCCTAGAGCAGGGGCAAGAAACTAGCTGAGGTGAAAATAGTATCCACATTGGATCCTGGCTGTAAACAGTATAAAATCAGTTTTCGCACTTCTCTGTCCTGCTGTGTTTGTTATACAGGAAGGGAAAGTCTAAATCATTTCTCTGTGTTTATGAATTCCCAGTGTGCATTAACATTCAGTGCAATAAACTGGAAAATGCCAAGTACTGTTTTAATCTTCTGTTTCCAGAAACGCGGTGCCTCATATTTGGTTCTTTTCTTGTAGGCTCTATAGGCACAGAAAGAATAATGAAGACTACAGGATCCATAATATATTTAATTTAGAATTATTTTGCAAGCTTTTGCAAGTGGATTTATAAAATCTTATTGTTTTAGAGTTATTTCTGCTTTGTACTTTAGGGTAAAAGAAAGTGTGTTCATATTAAAGGAATGTTTTCTCTAGCTTGTTTTTTTGGTTTTTTTTTTTGTTTGTTTGTTTGGTTGGTTGGTTGGTTGGTTGGTTGGTTTTTTTTTGTTGTTTTTTTTTTCCCTACAAGTTAGTGGTAATATGCAATGTTTTTTAGTTTCTTTGAGCTGTAGAAAAGCAAACCTTTTTATTTATAGAGGTTTATAAAAGGATCTGATTCATTCTACAGAAATCAGTGATTTGATACAAATAATAGTATATTCTTTACCTGCATCACTGATAACCATTACACTGCTTACATGGGAACGGATTAGAGTTTATATGAAAAATTCCCCAGAAACCAGAGATAAACAGAAATTTGAATATGGTGACCAGTAACTTGACAACAGTGAGTGGACACTGAGTGGGAAGAACGTAGAAGGAGGGAAGTTGAATGCCACTGATTTTTTGAAACTGAGAAGCTGATAAGAAGAAAACCCTGGCATTTATCCTTAGGATCTCTTTGGATGCAGGCAATCGCCAATCCCAGAGGAGTGGAACACATTCACACACTATAGTGTTTGCTCTGATCAGGGCTGGAAATACCAAGTTCAGATATATGATTTGAGGAGACAGTGGTTACTAATATTGCACCTTGCCAGGTAGGAGTAGGAACAATGCTCTAGCCGAACAGAAATCATGTTGTATCATGGCATCAAGGTGCCACTGGGCTTTGATTTTCTATGATAGTGTTAAAACTCCAGCTGGGGAGAACAAACTAATGGCCGAAGCATCAGGCACATCCTCCCTTATTCCCTGTTACCCAAGTTTTATTCTATTCTGTTTGCTAGTCCCTTTTTAGATCCATTCTGCCAAATTCTCCTGCTAAGGTTATGCCTACCAGAGCACATTTAGTGCAGTCAGTGCAGTTTCTCAGGCTTGACAGCAGGCTAACTGAGTCAGTCTGAATTATCACAAAAATAACATGACAGAGTTGAGGAAAAGTGAAAGTTCAGAAATGCTGCTGCTGTTTTCTAGGAGAAGAGGCAGAAATAATTTCTTGTAATAAGATATAATAACTCTCTCCACCAGTCCTCTGCTGTCTTTACGTCTGTATTTTTCAAATAGCCAAGATTTGTGATAGAGACAGATAGTAAATTTCGATACTCTCACCCAATGTGGGTTTTGTCTCACCAGTATGACTTAAAAAAACATTGACAAGTTTTAATTTCTGTATATTACCAAATGCTTTGCAGAATCTGAAGCCTCATGCACAGAGGCACCCATACATATGAATTGCCACTCCAAACATTCATGAACTGGTACGCTTTTCTCTTTCAAGTTATTGGGAAGGATTACATCCCAAGAACACAAATACTGAGAACTGCAAAGTGTTTCTGAAGCATCAGAGCAATTTTGCATTGCTTCGGCTAATGGCTCAACCCAAAAACCACTGAAGTGAGAGCAAGTAAAGCAGAGGTTCTTGGGGCCAAGCCACAGATATGAACATATCATAGTCTGATTTATCATGTTTAGCAAAAACATTCATTTTCCACATTAGCAGCACTGACTAACCAGTATGCAAGGCCCAGAGAACTATTTACATTACATCAACCACAATTGCTAAAAACCTTTGTAAATGTACTGCAGTACTTTTCTCTAAGGCCAGTAAATGCTTGAGAATAGGTGACCCAGATATCAAAGATAATTTTAGTGTGTCACTCACATACTAGTCCATACAAGTATGCCAGAAGCCAAACACCTTTGAAGGCTTTCAGTTTAGAGCAATTTAAATATACCCAGTGCCTGGGTATATTTATATAACACTGTCTAAACTACACTGAAATTGAAAAAACAACAAAAGTGCCTGGGAAAAAATGAGCTTCCTATGAATAAGGGATAGAATTATCTAAAGAACCCAGGTCAAGCTAAACTTTAAGTTATAGTTAAAATGCTGATTGCTTGCCATAACAGGGTAGCCATGCCAAGAAAACAGAAACATATCTGATATGTGTGATAGCCACTTATAAGTGGATTAAGAGTGTATGTGTAATATGCAGTGATGAGAATTTACATTCAAAAACAAAATTATCCTTATGAAAATTGCAGGCTGTCCAAACACACGGTGCTCCAAAATCATGTGAATAGTGAATCATTTAAAGGACAAACTCCATACATTATCAATAGTCTTAGGCAAAAAACCAAACCAAACCAAACCAAAAAAAACCACCAAAACCTTCTTACTCCTTTTCTCATAGACAGAACTATTGAAAATGCCCTCCTGCTAAAAAAATAAATTTAAAAAGAGATAAAATAGCTCAGATATTTAAAATGTGTCTCATATTTTCGAAGCCTATCAACAGAACTGCCTGTAGATACCATCACTGACAACTGAGGCATATATCCCTATTGCAGGAAATTTCTGTAAAAAGTGTTTATGAGAATATTAAGCATGTATAGGGCACGCATAGGTGTTCAAACACTTTAGCTACCCACTTCATTATAAATCCTGCTTCAGGTACTTTCACACTGCATTAATATTACAATATAATCTTGGAAACTTTCTCTTTTTTTTTTTTTCTTTTTTTTTTTAATGAACCAGCTAGCTTTCTTGAAACCAAAATAAATCCTTATATGCTTATATGTCCTCTTAATATATATATCTTCAGTTTCTTGTTAGAAAAATATCACTGTAATGGTTTACTGATGAATGGTCACATTGTTACAGACACTGAACTGAAAAAAAGTAACCCTTCAAGTACAATAATTACGCCTGTGAACCCCACATGGAGAGTCAGAGGACCCATAGTTTAGTGCTGTGAGAATGGGACATGACCAAGCCATGAAATTAACTCTATATTTTCCCAGTTTCCAAATTATTGGCTTCTCACAAATACAGTTACAGCCACTGAGTCTTGACACCATAACTTGAAATAGGTTTACTATATGAAGTTGTATCTTCCTGCTCAAGAAAATTATGTTTATTTCCCATTGTTACATTCAGCAAACTCACTAAGTATGCACATTTTCAAAGAAGGCCACAGATTTTTAGTACCGTATCATAAATAATCTTTAAAATACAACAGAATACAGATGAAGGGGGAGACCAGAGGTAGCCACTGTAATTCAATCTGTACTTCATCCTCTCTGCAAGGGCACAAACAGTGGAAA
The DNA here is from genome assembly GCA_013396755.1 of Sclerurus mexicanus. Lineage (NCBI taxonomy): Eukaryota > Metazoa > Chordata > Aves > Passeriformes > Furnariidae > Sclerurus > Sclerurus mexicanus. The sequence goes on from VWZF01002115.1 coordinate 120,741, forward strand.
TTCAAATGCACTCAAAGGACTTCGAAGCATGTGTCTCATTAATATTTTGTATTTTGTTTTTGTGAAAATGTCATCCCATACTTAGAAGACTAATCCTTACTCTTCAGCTTGAGCACTTCTACAGAGCAGGCACTAGCCAGGCCTGTGAGGAACCTGAGGCAAGAGTCATTGTCCAAGTGCTGGTGCCCTCGTGTTAGACCTCAAAAACCATTTCAGAGCATACTACAGCACTATGCAATAGTACAAGACTGGATTAAATGCAGAACACTTCATCCATCACTCATCAATTGACTACAGCTGTTGTTGAAAATGTCAACAAACCAGTGAAAACAGTATGATTTATAGATTGCACTAAAGTGGCTTCTAATTCTGTACCCTGTCTGGATTGTAACAGGCAGAATTCAGTAAGTCTCTGTTTGAAGAATATGCTTGAATCCTAAATTAATTGTTAATGTACTTTTCTTCTTCATATTAAAGTAAATAGGAAGCTTTAGCGAGTAATGAAAACCAAAAGTATACCTAGGAAATCAAGAGAAATTGAGAGGATTTTTTACTGATGGAGTTTAAATAATTATTAGTGTCCAGATCATGGAGCTGTTCTCTGGAACACTTAATAGGATAAACCACTGTCAAACAATTATACAGTGCTCTCAGTACTGAGAAACATATATGGTATTTGCAGGTAGCTAGTTAGCGTAGGAGAGCAAATGAGCAATAAACCACAGAAGACAACCAGTTCATCTGCAAGAATACAGGAAGATAAACAGCCTTTAAAGAAGATCGTTTGTGAGTCTTTATAGCCTCGCATGTTAAGCATCATTTGCTGTCATCAGTATGAAACTCCTTTCCGAAGCAGTGATAACTATTGTAAGCTGTTCTCATTTGCAGTTGAAACAAAGAATTCACAATAGCATTTCAGGATCTTTGCCCTCATTCTGCTCTTTCTAAAACCCATTTTTCTCACCATATTTTCTCCAAGACATCTCAGACACTATTTATTCGGATATCGGTTTGTTTTTTAATTAGCTGAAGGTGGTTTAAAGTCTTGAAATGCCAAAGGCCACCAGGAGAAAGTTATAAAAATAACTACAGTTTTCAGGCTATGAAATACTTCAAAACAATTGGCATCTTCACTCTGACTTTTGAAGCTTTTCTATGGTTTCTGCTACAGAGAAACTAAGTCTCTGAAACCCAACTCAAGACCCAAGGTTGGTGTGCATTACAAGGTCTCTAAAACCGTGGTGAGTTGGCTCAGCTAGGAGCCAAGCACCCACTCTGCTGTTTACTCACCTTCCCCTGCCCAGAAGGATGAGAGAGAGAGAAACTAGAAAGAACAGGGGTGAGAAAACTCATGGATCGGAACAAAGACAGACAACACATCAAGTACTGTATTGTGAAAACAAGACTGGATTTGAAGAATTTAATAGTTAATTATTGTTTTGGTAATGGGAAACAAACAAAAGACAAACATCTAAAACACCTATCCTTCCTCTTTCCCAGGCTCAATTTCAGACTCCTCTCCTCATCCCTTGCCGTCACTGCCAGTAACACTCAGTCCCTTAAGGAAGGCAATGAGCAGCACAGAGGATTGTGGTCACAGGTACCACTGTGTCTCTCTGCAGCTCCTTCCTTTGTATGCTTTTCCTGTGGATCCTCAGCAGACTGCAGTCCCTTTGGTGGTGTCTAGGTGCCACCTCAGCTCAAAACTGTAAAACTTTTGACAGGAAATTCTGGTGATTGTACCAGGCACTTTTGGCCTCCAAACTCCAAAAGTAAAGCATGCAGTTTTGGGTGGAGGTATTCCCAGGTTCAGACAAGTGGCTTTTACACGAGCAAGGCTCCAGGAGGTGAAATAGTTCACAGATTAAAAAGTGCTAAATGCTATTCTCAAGAACAGATGCAATGCAATACATTTTCCTCTTATCCAAAAGCAAATAGCTTATCCAAGCTCTAACAGGGAACCTAAATATCATACTGTCTGTGCTTTGATGGGAAGTTTCAAGCTCAGTCTTGCTGTGTGGCACCAACCATGTGAGCTAACTTTGAACTGAAGAGTTGTAAGTCTCTTTTCTGGACAAAAACTCTGACAGAAGCCCAGGAAGCTCTGTAGCACACAAGAAATACTAGTCAAATTTGGAGGAAGAAAATGGAGAATTGCTGTTATTGGTATATTAATGGAGGAGGGGTATTACTCCCTCAGACTACTTATCACTAAATGATTTGAATTGGCTTCCCTTCTGTTTTAGGTACGCACAAAATTGATTTGTGAGAATGGAGTCGGCTTCTACAAATACTTTTCAAATTATCAATATTCTTGAAAAAAGGTGTTGACTTAAGAGGATGAAAATAGCAACAGAAAACTCAACAGCCTTGCCATGTTCAACCACTGCTGAAAGTTACACATCCATTGTGTCACAAGATCTCACAACTGCCCTTTTACATGTAAACCATTTGCAGTGCTGAACTAAAGGAATGGGAATTTTAATAATAATAATAATATAATTGCCCTCTGAGTAATTTGGCATATTATATTAAATTCAAAAGCTTTGACTTTGACTTACAGCAGCATTAGAAAATGTTTTGATTCTACAAAAGCACAGTTGAAGACTTTTATCAACCTACAGCCTTCAGACACATAGGTCTCTTTCCAAAAATACGTTAACTCCTTCTACCAAATGGAGAACACCTAAATCAAAACTCTTCAGTGTATATGTCTGCTATGTATATCGTGTAGCACAGAGAGTACTGCAATTAGTCATCCCTTCCCAGTGGTAATTACGGGAAAAAGTTTAGACTTCAGGAACAGTGTGTCTCTTTTCAAAACCTATCAATCATTTTTAAAATTTGCAGATTATATAAAACATTTTGCATGCTCACAGTCTGTTAAATTTTATTGTTACATCTAGCCTAAGGACTGGAGTTCACTGGCATTTTAGCAATGCAGGGTGATTTAAAATTTATATATGAAGTTGCTAACTTTATTAACAGCTATATTATTCTTACTGTGTTTTTGCTGTTTCCTTTTTTTAAGGAGCTGAACATCAGAGTACAGTCATTAGCATCCCTGTTAAGTAATATTTGATAAGACAGACTTCCCAAGGCAAACATTTTGATTTTAAACTCATTATTTGATACACTTCTAAATCTTTATACAAGTAACTTTTATAAAAAAGTAATTTTATGGAGAGCTAACACAATCAACAAGATTCAAAGTTTTATTTCTGAAGATATAACCACTTTTGCTGCTGTTCTGCAAGTGTTGGCTATTAAAGTATTTGTGTTTACTTTTGAACACAACAGAATACTGCTTACCCTATGAAAGCATAGAAATCATAAATAGTGTCAGACAGTCATGATAGTAAAGGTAGCTCTAGCTTCTGGTGATTGCAGCAAAATGGAAAGGATGTGGTGGCAAAAAACAAAGACTGTGTTAACCCAGATGGCAGAAATGGGGGAAGCTGAGGGTACAGTTCCTCTTGGGAGGGTATGGTTCAAAGCAGCAAGCAACCAAATTGCTTCATATGAAACTTTCAGCCTCTATCAATCCACTTATTTACTGTAAGAATACAAGAAAAAGGTGCCTGGAATCAAATGTCCTGAAAAACCTCTTTGTTTCTATTTATCTGGGAACTTGAAAGGTCTGGTTAATGAACAATGAACAGCTTTGTTATTTATTGATCACAATAGTAGCGATGTGTGTGCATGGTGGTAAAAACAATATGCACCATGGTGCAAGATGAAAAAGGGAATTTCTGGGTTAGCAGAACTTGCTACTCATCTTTGTCCTACCCTGTACAGGCATCTTTCTGAACACTAAATTATTATAATGAAGATCTGCACAGATTTAGACCTAGGAAGGAGAAGTCCTCGAAAGTCATAAACCCAGATCTTTGCAGTGAAGTCTTTCTCATTGCATTCAAAATAAATCCAACAACATGCCTGTAGAGAGGCAGCCATACCAGATATATGCACTCTTCTATCAGGAGGCAGATTTTAAATATGGCAATGACATTTCCAGTGTTTTGCTATAAAAAGCAATAAGTCGGAGTGGAAGTGTCTCAAACCCAGCATTCAGCAACTTGCAATAGACTCAGAACATTGTTATTTCATATCTTGTATTAGTGAACTATTTCCAGCCTTACTGTAGCTATTGTTGCTATGGTTCCCTATGCTGAAATACATGTTTATCTGCACATTCCCTTTTGCTGAGGTTACCTCATATGATAGTGAAATGAAACAAGATGCATATTTGAAATCTTCATCCTCCAGAACCAGAGTCTAGGGTTGGCTCATGTAAAGGCCTTCAGAATAATGGCCCCAAATACACTACCAGGTAGTCCAAAAGAATGATTTAAGATGTATCTCAGTTTTGCAATGGAATGTTTTGTAAGCGCATGAGCTCAGCTCTGAACAAGCTGGTTCATTTTTATAGCACATAAAGTGCATCTCTGTAATAAAATGTGGTACTACACAGGGACTTTTAAGCTTGGTCCGTGCCAGTTAGCACAGATTCCAGAAACAGCATTGTCTGCTGTTCTGCTTGGGCAGTCTCTTTGTCCTGACTCAAAGCAGCCTTCAGTGCTCTAATGCATTCTGAGGTACTGGCTTCCATCCCAAAACTAGCAGAATTGTGTCAGTACGACTCTGCACCACCACCACCAGTAAACTTAGCCCCATGCTACTATTGCTTTACTGCTTTCAGTAGACAGTCCAGTTCATATAGAGTCTCTTGGGTAGGCTCATAGTAATCCTTGGAACAGTTCTACATGTGTTCACTGATCATGAGTATGTTCACTGACAAGAACAAAACAGAACCTGCATTGGGATAGTCCTTTAATTAAAAAGAAAGCTATAAAGACCAAAACATAAGATAGGGTTCAGGATCCACTCTTCAGTCTTTCCCAACCAAGTACAAGGCTGCTTCTCTCCCCTGTGTTTCACTCCTACATGCTGTAAATAGAGAGGTACTTGATACAGAGATACAAATGCTCGTGGGTCCCATGGATACTATTCCCAGACAAGCAGCTCTCCTGAAAAAGGCTAGAATGGCCATGAACACACTTTGTCTGAACCAGGTTCACTTCCAAAGTTCAAGTGAAAAAAGTAAAAATGAGGGAACGGAAAAATACAATATATTTATTTGTTTCCCAGTGTCTCTCCTAGTCAGTTGCTCAGCTGTACTACTTACTGCTGAGAATAGTTCTGGAGGCAGATCTCCCTCACAGAGCTCCACAGAGACTGACCTTAGAATTTAGTCTGTTATGCCCATGGTGAATACTGCGTAAAAATCCAGCATAGCACAAAAAGTGCAAAAAAACCCCAGCTCAGCTAGACATGTGGGAGAGGTATTTTTTGTACACTTCCTGCACCCTATAGTCAAGTAGAAGCCAGTAAAAGACTCTCCCTCCCTGGCTTTTGCAATATGGGAGAGTTTTCACTCCAATCCCTTCTTTCTTTTCCATGCAGCACTGACCTAAGCATGCTCAGTGCAGCAGAGTCACACAGAGCAAACAACTTTTTGTTGGGGCAGAATTCTGCCATGTTTATTTATATAGCTAGACTAATCACTGCAACCTTCTGATGGTCACCATGTGTCTGGCAAGCTTCGGCTGCGGTGTTCTGGGAAGCTACAGCCTTGCTTTCTCCCATGCATTCCCCTATGCAGCCCCGAAGGAGAGAGGGAGCTCTGGGAGACAATGAAAACCCAGCTTCTATATCTACTATATATTAGAACTGCTGAACTTTTGCTCCCTCTTTCTTCTTCCTGTCCACATCCTGCAAATCCAACAACTGCTTGAGACTTTTCTTTATACAGAATATTATCTGAGGTGAAACATTTGAAAGAACTAGTGCTGCATGCATTTTCACATGAACTATCGCACTTAGAAACAAATGCTATTTAAAGTGGTTTGTCCCAGGAGTCTCTCTCAGTTAGCACAATGCACTTTCTCAGAAGGGGTTCAATTTCAGGTCTTGAACTTGTCCCACGCTCCCAGACCTCATGGGCCAAAGAGTGTGTGGCAGAGTCATTAAACTCAGACCTTAGCTGAGAGCTGGTACTCTGATAGCTCAGTTCTGAGCCATTCAAAAAATGAAGTTTGTATATCCAAAGGGAGATGCAAACTTAGATTTTCTCAATCAGAAGCCCTGCAACCCCAAGGAAGGAAAGTGGTGCTCTAACACTCCTGGGAAAGAAAACAACTTTGCACTTTTTCCCTTCCCAAAGAAAACACAAAAGGAGAACCATTGTTACAAAAAGGGGGAAATTTGAAAGAGAAAACTGAAAATTACAAAGATTTTTGCTATCTATATTAATTATCGCTATAAAGCTATCTAGAAACCTGAAGGACCTGATTTATATTTTATGGAGCTAAAAATCTGCCTTTTGTGAAGGGTGTCCTCTTTGGAAAGATAAAGGTGATGAAGTTGATAGAGAGTGTAAGGGACATAAAGGGAAGGGTTAATCAATATCTTGCAAGAGAAAACCTTTTGTTTTGAATATTTTCTACTCTCCTGTTTTCTAAAATTATCTGGCAAACAATGCAGATGGTTTACCCTCTTTTCCATTTCAAATCTGTGATGCTGCACTGATTGATACCTCTGGGGAAGCTCATGAAAGTAGTGACAATCTATTACCTGTAATCATCTGCTGCAGGCTTAAGAAAAGTTCTAATCAAATGTTTTCAGTTTGACTTTAAAAAGCATTGTTATGATTTTTCTGCGTTCAGGAATGAGGGTTGAGAAACAAGTTCAGTTTTGGTATTATTATTTGTATTTAACACATAAAATAGAAGTCATGGATTCTCAAGAAACATGTCTATTTATGTTCTGAGGGAAGAGGACAGAATCACTCTCAATATCAGCTTTCCTTGTTTATGTCCGTGATATGTGTTGCTGAGTTTCCTGTATATCCATTAAAAAAAACCAGAAGCAGGAGTTCTAACTGCTCTCTGGGAATTTCTCATGGACCAGGAAAAACTTGATATCATGGTGCTTCCACACGTTTAAAGACAATTGATACAGAAAAGAGCTGTTACTATGCACACCTGGCAGAATTTCCATTTCATTTGTTCCATTTTCCATGTATGGTACATGTCTGCAGGAAGGAAAGACTTAATTTTACGCTCAGACACAGACAGGTTCTTGCAAAATTAATTTTAAGAGTAGAAGGAACCTTAATAATCTCAGACAATCCTCTGCATACAAGTGGTAGAGTTGGCAGAGAGAAGATCTATGTGCTTTCTGCTTCTAGTAGATATTCAAGGTTAATACAAGTACTTCAAGAAAATGAGAATCATTAACAGAGATCTTTTGGCGGATAAATTGAATGGCCACATTACCATCTGTTTAACAGCTGTCCAGTGTTTTTGGCTCTCTGTTGCAGCAGACAATGACTAACTGCAATCAATTCTTGTATTGGTACTTAGAGACTGGCAATTTAATTTGTGTGAAGCACTGATCTTTATTCCAGTGTTTCAGTAGCCAGTCATCTGCTTTTGATAAACAGGAGGAATTTGTGACTAAATGCATGATTTTTAAGTCTCAGAGCAATGCTCCCTAATTATACATTTTCTCATTAATTTCAAGATTTTTATACAGTACTAGAGTTTGCAATGTTTTTGTTAGGAATTCTGGAGCTAAAGTCAAAGATCTGTTCTCAGGTGGAAGGCCTTGTGTATCTCCTGTGGTAATGAAGAATGGCCAAGACGCTGGGTAAAAGCCCTGATACTGAGGGCAGCAGTATTGCCCCAATGTGATGACCCAGCTGGGCTGCTTAGCTTTAATGACACAGAGGGTAAAACTAATGTGCTTCAAGTTCGAGGGTTATATTATTTCAGTGTGTTTCTTTGTGGGTTAACAGTCATGAGCAAGCACATTTGGTGCTTAATCCATGGTCTTTTTATTTTGACATCTCCCCACCCTCAGCACATAGGCAAGGAAGTGGGGTGATAGAACTATGGTTTAAAATCCCTCAGCAGATTGAAAATAGTTTTTGAATACTACTTTTAACAATCAATTTCATCTCTGCATACAGAGACTTTATGAGCTAGTACTCAGACAAAATCTCTATTGGTATAAGAAGATAAGAAAACATATGAGAAAGATTGTGCCTGTTAAGACTTTTGAAAGATTAGCAATGTCAACAGTGATTTATTCTGGTTGCAACTTTCATTTGCAGCTTTTAGTTTAATCTCTTCAAATCTTTGATGTCTTATAACACTAAATGTGCTTTTAAACCTGACAGAGTGGATATTTAGAATACGGAGCTAGATAGAAGTTAGATTGGGCTCTTGGTATAAGGAATATGCTCTGTATTATTTTTATTTCAGTGGGACAAATATCAGGAGATATATTTCAGGATATGTATTCCAGGATTTAATTCATCCCTTGAGTCTCAATTATGCTCTGATTTACACTCCACATAATCCCACTAAATCAGTGCTCCTACTCCACTCCCTATCTCTTGCTACCGGTTAATGCTGTGCTTACTCTTCTATCACGTCTGTCCCACAAGGCTGTGCAAACCCTCTTGCTAATCAGAACAGAGCTGGTGTATGTTCCTGATGGGCAGAAAAATGAAGGAATGGATACTAAACCTAAACCTGACACCAAGATCTTCCTTACAATGTACGGCCCCGTTGGTACACATAGCTACTGACAGCTCGTATATATGCTGAAGGGCATGGCACAATTCTCACTACACAAAAGCAAGCAGGAGAGCTTGGTGTGCAGTAATTATGTTTCCAGTCATCTCCCTTGTGTTCTCTTCCTTTTGAAAATATCCATGTAAGAGGTTCTGCTAAAGTTTTTTCACCTTCTCTCAAACAAATAAAACCGTAACCACATGTTGCTGTCTGAAAGATGCCACCTGCCCTTTTAGTGAAGCAGAGGGATTAGAATGGCAGGCAAACCAGTTCCCCTGCTGAAGTAATTTTATTTTTCCTGTGTCATTAAGAGGCACAGCAGAGAGTGAATGGTGTTTCTTCTGTTTCAGAAGAACTTTGATTTTTGCTCACATATTTAAATAAAAATAAAGCTCCTTGGCATATGTGCCAGCATGTGACACTATTACTTGCTGCAGAGTCATGAAAAATTAATGCATTATGTATTGGTTAAGAATGCCGTTCCTTCCTAAGACCCAAAAAGCAATACTTCCCTTAAACATTGATTCAAAATAAAAATATCACAGAGACTTGTCCTCAGCATGGTACATTACACAACCATGCAAAATGAAGAAAGGTCACATTAAAGGGAATGCAAGTTGTATTTAATGTGGTTAAACAGATGAACCCTCCAGGGCAGGAACTGTCTACTTACATGTCAGTGTAGTGCCTTACACAGCAAAGCTCTCACCTAGTGGAACCTTCAGACCCTTGAACAACAACATCACTCAGGATTTTTGGTGTTAAGGGAAAGGCTGAAGCCTATATTTGACTTTCATTGGCATATCTTATTTCTTCTGACTTTTTATAGTCTTTGCATCTCACTGTACTTAAAATACAAGCAAACCCTACTGCAAGTTACATTCCTGAGACTATGATATTAAGGAATACCATTTTCTAATATTTGTTAGGAGGATTGTTCTAGTACACAGGCCTTTCAGTCACATGCATGGAGAGGTAAGAGAGAACTAGGAAAACAGCAAGATAATTGTATATGATATTTTAATGAAAAATCCAAAGAGGCCCATTATATTTGTAATATTATTTGAACTACTGAATTGCAGAGTAGGAAATTATCTGCCTAATATCACTGGTTTCAGTCCTGATGTGAGTCCCAACTTACTGCATTTTATTCTATTAACAACATCTCTAAAAAACACTCTGTATCTCTGTAGGTACAGCTAAGAAATGAATTTATAAGTTATAACAATTATGGTTTCTAACTGGTGACTTCATGCAGACAAAACCAGCCTGCGAAGAATTTGTGCAGTTGTCCATGCTGCCCAGGACAGCCTAGAAGTCTTGCTGTACATATTTACCCCAATACAGAATGGGAGTGGAGTGGCTTTGATATATATAAGTAGTAAAGGGGCAAAGCATTGGCAAGATTTAGGGATAGAACTAAAATACTTAGACGAGCTAATAGGGTTGAAAAAATGTCTCCTGGCAGAAAAATCCTTCTACAGGTTTTATAGCTCTTCACTCTAAGAGCCCATCTATTTTTTCCCAGCACATTAGCTGAGTCTGCTGAGTGACCCACTTGTGCGCCCACCATCTAAACCTTGACCTCCTTCATATTCCATTTTTTTCTTGCACACTTCTCTAACCAGAAAATCAAAACCATGCAGTAATAGCCCTGCTTCCCTATTTCAACTATTGCTTGCCTGCTTTGCAACAGATGAATTTATCATATCTCGTAGCAAATTTTCTAGAATTGCTTACTTTTCCCTCTCCCAAAAGCTGAATGTATGTTTAAATGTGGCCTGACTACCATGTTCTGAATGTTTTACTTCCTTTTAACGAGGGACAAGCTGTGCATTAAGTAGCAGAGGGTTAATCTGGGGAACTTTTTATGGCTCAAGTGATCTCACCTTAAAAGTACATCAGTTATAAAAGACAATAATTAGACATTAAACAGTTATGAATGCAGAGGATGGTGCTCTTGTATAACGAGAGTACAGAATTAGTTTGATAGCTCTTATCTTGTGCATTTGCAATATTTTCTGGGATAATAAGATAGCCTGTCCAATGAGAACATTTATCCATATTCAAGTAATTTGTTTCTCATTATCTCGAAATTTAAAGAGTCACTTGATAAATCCTAAATTGTGCACTTAGATGGTAATGTTCTCATTTTATTGTTCTGCTAAATTTGCATTCCAAACAATAAGTATTTTTTAGTGCTGCCTAAGTTAGCCTCAGAAAAGTGATTTTTTTTTCTATCAGGAATGGCAGCTTTGCATTTGAGAATTTGCACTGTCATTTTTTTCATTATGGGATCAAACCTAATTTAAATCAGGTAGATTCCATCTGTCAGGGTTTTAGTGGAATTGCATAGCTTCCTATTTGTCACCCATTATTAGCATGTTAGGGAGACCACAGAACTCTTTTCAGCTTGAAGAAATAGCTCCCACCATCACAGTGCCCTTCCTTTTCTAAAGAAAACTCACTTCCATTATTTGGGAATACTATTTTTTTGATTTGATGTATAAACATTTGCCTGAATACTGACTTTATTTAATATTCAGTTAAAGAAAATAGACATGAAATATTGCAATTAGAAAGTTTGCTAAAAGCTACAACGAAAGCTTATTGACTGTGATGTCCTGTGTGGTCAGATCAGTGATAGGTCAAATAGGCATTACACAGCGAATCCTTTTGACTGCTCTTCACAGGGAGAAGTCCTTGGAGTAGAAGTGATTATTAAATCCATCCTACAACACATCTATTTTGAAACTTCTCTTTTTGGAAATGAAATATTAAAATAGGTACAGATTTACAATTCCTATAATTTAAACTTGGGGATGCATATAGCAGCCTGTCCTTCCCATTAAAACTTGTCCTTTATTACCCAAAAATACATTCCCTTTCCCCTTCTCACTCTAAAATCTCAATCCTGACACTTTGTGCTGTGAGACATTTTCACTAAATAAGATTAGAACTTTCCAATCCTTAGAGACATGTCTGTCCTTCTTCGTTTGGCCTATATGGGAGATAGTTTGGTTCACAAGGATGTGTGTGATCTACCATGATGTGAACACCAGGTTTCTGTTCAGTTGACTGTTATTTTGGGCAGGCAACTTAATATTACCACACACAGCTTTTTCTAATTTCCAGGTTCATCTCCATCAGGCCTCTTAAATTGTGGAAAGGTCACGGCCAATTAAAGATCTGTAGGAACCCCCTTTTATGGGGCAACAGACAAGACTGTAGTACTAAGATGACAGTGCAAAAACAGTGGCCTAGCAAGGTTTATGTTGAGTACTGTTGCTAGTATTTGGCTGGCTATGTTGAACTGTTCAGCTCATAACTGTCGACAATTCCAAGCAAGTCATTGGTGGTGTTTGTTTGGCTAAACAGAGAAAGAAAAAACCCCAACTTCTAAGGAAAATCTTAACTCAGCCTTTTTTCACCTGTCTTTCACATCTCACTATTAAGTTTAAAGACAACTCCTCAGAAAATACTGTATATTTCCTAGTCCAAACTGACACAGTGACTTAATATTTGATCCTTTAGGATAGTTTGCCTACTCTTTTGTTATTCAGTATGCATGTGAAAAGAAGAAAGAAATACACAGATGACATTAGCCTGTTAATATTAACTTCTTTCACAGAGCAGTAATTCATGAATAACCTGATTGATGTGGGTCTCACCAATAAAGAATTTGTGTAAGTTAGATAAGAAAATGACTGATTTATCCAAATAGTCCTCCTTGCCTTTAATAGGCTGTATAAGGTATGCAATACAAAATTTCACACAGAATCCTTACATGACTATCTGTACAGAACTAGTGACATATTAGATGTTTTACCCATGCTAGGGTAAACATGATTTCAGATGCATTTCTCTCTGACAAACTTTGAATAGATTTGATTCTAGCAGTGAGAAATGTAAAAGACCTGTAAGGAGACAGTGTCACCAAATATGCTAGATATTTTTCTGCCAGAATAGTTCAATGCTTTGTAATGTAATTTAGCTTTCATCTTAAACCCAAACACAGAGATTGCAATTCTCTTCAAAACCTGTGTAAATACTACCTTGTCCTTCTTCTGTGCCTCCCAGATCAAAAGCATCTGCAAATATTTTACAAATATTTTTCCAGCACCCTTGGAGGTTAGCTAATTAAATTGCATGGCTTTGGAGACATTTGTGGAAACTGGCTCTGAAGTTAAAAAATGTGCCAAAGAAAAGAGCAGAAGTCTGCATCTTAGTTAAGAACAAAAGCCAAACCATGAAGCCACTAGCGATCCATTTTAAGTTACATGACTGCCTGTCATCTTCTTTTGATTAGAGCTCTTTCTCTGGCCTATACACATGATAGTACAGTGAAACCTGATGAGTATTTATTGGTTACTTTATGCCTACTTAAATGATCTTTTCTGGTATGACCCCTGGGTACAGTGATTTTGAAACTCAGTGTCTTGACTGCTCCCTGGATGCAGTCCCTAATGGTGGTGGCTTTGGAGGGAAAAGCAGCTTTGTTCTTTTAGAACACAGGATCTCCAAACTGAGTTCCTGTGACTGGATCAACTTTTAACTGAGGCAATTCCGACTGTACACCGGCTTTGAAAGTTTGCCATCTTACAGTAAGGTGCTTCACACTTACCGAGGCATTAATTTAGTGCAGCAAACTCCTTTACCTGAAAAGCACAAGGGACTAGCAGTAATAGTGTTGAACTCGTGGTTTCCTGCAAGCAGGGAGCAGCTCATGCAGTCTGGGGTGCCTCCCCTGGCACCATGCTGGGGAGCTCCAGCCATAGTCCTGCACCATTGGAGACACTAAATGGAGGACGTCACTCATTATCCTGTTGCAGGGAGGCTTGGATGACTTTTGGCTCGCGCTAGCTCACTCACAGCCGCTGAGAGAGCAACTTGTCACAGCTTTCATAGCTGGATCCAGCAGGACTTGTGCTAGCAGTGATGAAGCCAGGACGCTGGGAAAAAATATTCTTTGCCAGCTTTGCTCCACAAGGAGGGAAGCAGATTCATCCTGCTCAGAGGTAGCAACCCAGCATTTTATGTGGCAACCAGAACTATTCTAAGAACAGAGGCTGTCAGATTGCAAATATTTAGAGGAGGTATTGCAAGAAATATAATGTGAAAGAATCCCACTGGTATATGATTAACACAGTATTGATCATCATCCAAAATCTAGCATGAGCTCAGGCATCAGTTTGTCATTATGTTAATTATTTTTGTCTCAGCTCCAGTCACAGAAAAAAAGGAGTTAAATAACTCAGTTTACAACTACTAAAAATAAACTTGCAGACTTGCTGGATTCCTCTGCATTAATATGTAAACAACTGTCAGCTCTTCTGGAAAAGCTAGTTTTGCCCTGCTGACTTCCCCAGGAGAATTTCTGTGTTTTTTAAAAGTTTTATTCTGAAGATTTGTTTCCATAATTGGGACTGTCCAGTTTTCTCTCAGAAAAATGAAAACTAAACTCTTTCCAATTAAAACAATTGCTACTAGAACTTTGGCACACAGACCATGTAGAGAAGGGTGTGAGCTGCTCCAGTGGGGAATGCAGCCAATCATTTTCAAATTTGAGTTCCTTGAGAGAGGCAGCTAAATGCATATTTAGACACCTAGATTGAAAGTGTCTAGTCTGGCTTCACTGCCAGCACCCACAGATCCTATGGGTATCTTCCACTGTCTGTCAAAACCAGGATATTGAAAAGTAAATCTCTCTCTTTTAGGGGCCTAAATTAAGATACTTTTTTGGCATTAAAAAAAAAGAATCTCGGGCCAAAATTTTAAATGCTTCGATCAAAATGTTCTTCTTATGTTGTCACCTGCTTTTTAAAATTAGCATATTAAAGCATGTGCTCATTGCTTTAGAGCACCACATGGCACTACATGAGATGGATTGATGCAGAAATAGAAGTCTTGGGGTAAGAAAACAGATAAAATATAATTTATATACTTTAAATTGTTGATATACTGCATTTAGTTTTGGATTAGTAATTTTTCCATGGAAGTACTTGGGCTATTTGATCAAAGCATGCCAAAATCCTTGTGTAATAATACAACAGTTAGCCAGTCAAAACATTCATCTGACTAGCATATACTTCCCCACTATTTAAAATGATTCGGAGGATCCCTTTTCTGAATAGTTTAGATTACAGAAATTACATCTGTCAGTCATGGATAACTGCTATCTTAAAGAATGTTCACACATTACATATATTTATTCAGATCTGGGAAGTAATGGGTTACAATGGTAACAATGGTAAGTTGGTAAATGGGTTACCAGCTTAAATAAACGCATGAAAGAATAGTCATAAAAAGCCAAAGGAGAAATAATATTTCTTCTCTTACTTGGGGGAGAGGAAAATAGCAACAGAACAGATGAAAGATTAGAATATCCCTGAATAAGCAATGTAGAGCATCCTCATATCAGTGTATCATCGCCCAAGATTACTGTCACTTACATAAAAGCTTTCCAAGGGTAGAGGCTCTACTGGGTCTCCAGGGAATATCTTCTAGTGCTTCCCTACCATTAGAAATTTATTCCTGCTATTAATTAGTTTGCACTCTAAAGCCTATTCCTTTTTGTCCTTGGAGAACATGTTCCTTCACCCTATAGAATAGCCTTTGAGGTACTTGGAAACTAATATCTCCCTTCAGTGATCTCCTTTTTACTTAAAAAAACAAGATTTCAGTCTTTTTGTGTAAATTGTTGTCTCTTAACCTCTAATCTTCTTCTTCAGTCTCACGTGAGGTCTTTGCAATCAGGGAACAAAAATCTGCCCAACTGGACAAAAAGCAAATCCGGATAAAAAAGATGCTCAATTTACAACAAGGGGCTTCATAACTTAAGTAAATATTGATCGAAGACTTACTCTTTTTTTCTTTTGAATCTACCTCTAGTTAGTTTAATTTGATGTCTGCTCATTCAAGCATTAGAAAAGATGGTGGACAACTTTCAGTACTGTATAAAAATGCTCCTTTCTGCACAGTGGCAAAGCAGTTGCCTCTTTTTCCAGGAAGGCTAGTTGTGATCTAGTTAATTACTCATCATGCTGAAACTATCCTAAAAGTTAGATCTTTCTCTGTATTTTTGTATTGTTCTCTTGATTCCTTTTTAAAAAGTCATCCTGCCCTTCCCATTACTACCTTATACCTAGGTGGCTTTATGTGAGGATTTATATAGCCTGGCTAGTAGTTCAGCCATTTAACATTTGAATTCCTTTAGAACTTGGGCAGGTGCCATTCAGCCCTGGTGGTTTGAGTATTCTGTCAATTCGTTCTATAATCTGTTCCACTAACACTTCGTTTGTGACAGATTCTCTAACACCTCCTCCAAAAAGAAGATTTTCAGCATGGAAACTTCCCTAAGTTTGTACATGCCAAATGCTTTTATGCCTTGCTTATCTATTGGCTCTCACACTTCTCTGGCAAGCTTTCTGCTCCTGATGTGTTTGAAAAAGAATTTATTATTAGTTTATATGTCTTTGCAAGTTTTTTGTCTCAAAATCTAGTTTGGCATACATTCACATTTAACCTGCCAGAGCTTGTGGCCTTGTCCAATACCTCAGTTGGACAGAGCATCAACTTTACGAAGGCAGCCTTTTTAAGAGCTTCCTTTTACCTTCAGCCAAGATCAGGGTGGATGGGTCTTTGAGCAACCTGGTCTTCTGGAAGGTGTCCCTGCCTACTGCAGGGAGATTTGGACTAGATCATCTGTAAGGTCCCTTTCAACCCAGGCCATTTTATGACTCTGTGATTCTATGATTCAGTTTAACTATCGTAATTTTATTCTTTTAGGATGGGAGGCATGCATCTGATGAGAGCTTCTGATGCTTCTTCAAATAAACTCTATATCACCTGCAAAAATGTCATGCTTTGGGGTACCCTGTTTAGCAAAAGTTAGAAAAATGCTTTTGATTTAATCCCTAAAAGGTCCATCATCTCGAGTGTCTCAAGTGGTGGTTTCTTTCATGTCTGTTTTTCTTCTTCCATTACTCTTTCCTTTGTTTCCCCTAAAAAAACCTCATGTAACACTTTTATATAAAGCATTAGCAGATGGTGTCCACCCTGGTTTATATGAAGTCTTTATTCCCTTCTTATCCAGGCTTCCTTTGTCTCTAAAGTTGTGTCATTTGATTGGGTTTGGTTTTTTTTGTTTTGTTTCTTTGTTCATTTTGGTTTGGGTTTTTTTGTTTGGTGTATTTTGTTGTTGTTGTTGTTGTTGTTTTTGGTTGGGTTTTTTTTTTGGGGGGGTGGTTGTTGTTTGTTTGTTGTTGTTGTTTTCCCCTGTTCCCAGTAAATCAGACTCTATTTCATTTTCTCAACCATGCATTGCGGCTTTGCTTTTCTGCGTAAATTTGGCCCTCAGCATAGCAGGATTTCAGAGGCTATGACTCTGAACATCCTGGTTTGGATGGTCCAACTTAAGAACATTAACTTTTGCTCAGAACCTCTCTCCTACTGCTGGTTTGAAATGCAAAGAGATTAAATCTACTTTACATACAGTCTTACTCATCTGCTTGCCGTATCAGGATATATGCGGTGAGATTACAGAAAAGTGCCTGCAGGGTCCTTCAATTCTTTTTATTTATGAACAGATTTTGATTTAAAAAATTTGCTTCTGCCCAGAAGAATTAGCTAAGAAACACATCTCTGCTCTTTAAGCATGAGAGGGCATTTTATGAATAAGATTATTTTTGTATATTTGTGCAGGAATCAGGTTTTAAATTTGAGATGACTAAATTAAGAGATAATAGCAGAGGAGCGCTCATATAGGCTATTCATTAGGGCAGTCTACTGAAGTGAGAACCTTCCTTACACCGGGGACTTAAATATATTTCATATTACACAATATTGCTGTTGATCTTCCAATGCCCTTAGTATACATTTCCATTTTAATTATTTTGCAGTGAATACATCTATTTTTATTTTTTCTTTTCTTCATTAGAAGCAAAGTCAGTACTTTTTTTCTTCTATTTGTCAACAGTGTTTGTTATGTGGGTGTAGTTTAAATTATTTGATTTTTTCCTTTATTTATTGCTTGCCCTATTCAAAAGTTTTAATTTTTTCCCTTCTGCTTAGTACTTGCTAGTTTAATTTATGAAAATTTATGAAAACTAGTCAGCTTTGAAAACCAAGCTCTGTGTAAAAATCCCTAAATGTTTTTTGAGGTTTTTAATGGAAAATTATGAGATTGAGTATACTTTTCATATACACTGACAGTTCACATTGACACACAAGTATATATTTTTTAATCTAAAATAACAGATTAATTGCAATGTATTAAGATAAAGTGATGTCCTGGGGATGAGTATTTCAGAAATCTCCAACGATTTTGCTTTACTATGCTATCAGTGTTTATTCCACACAATCTTCTTCCTTCTGAGCTTCTATTTTGTATAAATTTCATGCTCTTTCAAATTTGCAGTGAGATCATCATCTTTATGGTTCACAGCTTTCAGAAAAATAAAAATCCTATGAAAATGGCTGTCTGTAGGTAAGGAGAAAAGACATACTGAGAGAAATTGAACAATTACACATTTTCTGTCAAAGTTCTCCCAGTAAGCTGTGGAATAAACCATCTTAGACATATAAAAAAAATGCAATTTTTAATATGCTTTGGTTCAGCCAGTCACCAAAAAACTAATTTCCCAAAGATGAAGAGCTGCTGAACTTTCAAATTTGTATTGGAAATCATCTTTGATAGTTTTGGTAATATGCAATTCTATATTTGCTCCAAAATAAGCACTTGAATTAACACCTTTCTTCTAGAGACCATGAACAAGAACAAAGGGAAGGGAAAAACACTTTGTTGTCTTGCTTCTAAGTTCTCCAAGGACAGGGACAAAGCTTTGATCCGGTGAAACTAGGCACAGTACATGTCTCCTCAAACTCTCAGATCCTGGTAGACTTCAAAAGATAGCATCATATTCACACTAGTCATACAGCACCCCACTATTTCAGTGCTCTTTCTTAATGTCACAGCTGTGACAGAATCTTATATCAGAGGAGCTCCCAGTTCCTGTTGTTCATAGGAATTCATCAAAAGGAGGGATCAGTGGTGAAGGAAATATAGCAATTTTTCCTTCTTTAGAAGATCGTTCATATTGTGTTACTTTGTTCATTACAGAAGGTTTTGCCAATACACACTGAATGCCAGTAAAAAGTTCAGCATTGAATTGCACGGATATATGTGTGTATTTTTTAAAAGAGCCGTCTTCCATGTAGACAAGGTGATGCTATGATTATAAATCAGTGTGCCAGCTCCAATCAAAATCAACATGTTATCATAAGCAGCAGTTTCACCTAAAAATAACTTAATCAGCAGTTGGAAAACTTTCTGGAAACTGCAAATACTCTTTTAGGTGCATCAGCCTTCTCCGTCAATTAGAGTTGATTCAGTATAGTGCACTGGATGCAGAAAGCAACCACAAATAGCCATCTGTGCTTTTAAATTATGTTTTCCGGTTCAGACCCTCATCATCAAAAATAATTGTACTCACCTCAGAAATCAGCTTGAAAGTCAGCTGAATGCACCTGACAGAATATGTTTGTATGATAAACTCCAAGAATGCAACTCAACCTGCTCATACTTTTTGTCAGTTCCTGTTCTGTCCCTTCACAAAAAGTTGACCTCAAGCAGTACTTTTTATGAGCATTAGTTCCCTTAAAATATTCATCAAAAAAATATTACCAAATGCTCCATTGTCTTGATAAATTGCGTATACTGAGTCCCTGCAAAATTTGATTGTTCAATAGGGAAGAATCATCAAAGCTTTTATTCTGTTGAAATAAAATGATTTTGTGAACCAATTTTTTGACTTGTTTCTTTCATGCAACTCCACAGAGGATCTTAAATTTATGTAATTAAAAAAAAAAAATTAAATTCAAAACTCTAACATCTCAAGCTTTTGAAACTCAGAAAAAAAATCAAAACAATCTTACCAGAAACCATTGAGACTAACAAAGACCAGCCCAGAGAGCACAGTAAGTCTCCAGCTGTCTGGACAACTCTGCAAAGAGAAAAAGGAAACATAGTTTGTCTGTCTGAAATATACAGCCAGAACAGAGCTGCTAGACATAAGACTATAGGTTAGACATTTTGGCAGGTTGCTTTGATCCACTTTATTATGCTGCTATAGTTGAGCACAGTGCTGTAATTTCTGCAGAGCAGGCTGCTTCTACCACCATACTTGAGATTTTCCACCCAAACATGACAAAGATAATAGGAATAAAGTAGGGTAATTATTCATGTAGGTAACTTAGTAATACAGTAATATAGGCCACAGGAAAAAAAAAAAAGGTGTAGCACTGGAGTTAATCAGGTAAGAATTTCATAATGGAAAGTGTTTGCTGGACAAAGAATCTCATTTAGGACAATGTTGCATTAACTAGGAACACACTGACCAGGCTCAAGTGAAAATGAACTATAAAGAAGAATAAAATAATCTCAAACCATCAGTCTATTCAAATTCTCAGCAATGCTACAGTTTTACCCTCAGTTCTTGGAATGCCACTGGTTTTGGCATTGGAAATGAGAATAAAGTGAAATGGCTTCCTCCTGAATACTCATATATTGTATGAAGCTGGTCAGTCATCAGTGCAGACACTGATGCATTTGCTTTGTGTCATTTCTAAACACTATCAGTTTGTTATGATGTGTCTACTATGCTTCTTAGGGCTTGCTTAAATTGCACACCATAGTTGCAAACAGGCAAGGGTATCTAGTCCAAAAGGCTGCAGAATGCAGTTGGTACAGAAAGTTTTCCTTGGTTGTCAAATCAAGCTGTAGAATACAGGATCACTGAAAGAGCCCTGGCCTCGTGTCAGTCTATCACACCCTCTCCCTGGGAAGGCTCTGAACATGAGAATTTACAATGAAATCTAATTGTAAGTAGATAGAGAAGAATTGCATATCTACCTCAGAATGCCCTTTGATTGCCTTAAACAATCTATTAATTTGTGCCTGATTATCTTCTATTTATTCCCAAATGTGGAGATTGGGAAACAGATTGCATTGCCATATGAAACTGAAAATGCAAATAATCTGCATTTTTTAACACTTTTGTATGAAAGTTCCACAAAATGAGAGTGTGAATTGTGATTTACGTTTGTACTGAAATGAAGTGGGATCCTGTTCTGGGAAAAGTAAAAGATAATTCCTCTAAAATTCCTCCTGCAAAATGTACATAAATGTTAAACAAATTTGATATTATCGTTAGGTGGTATTTTAATCTATTCTACATAAACACTCACTTTGTATTTGTATTTAGACATAAGGTATGTCTTCTTTGGCTTATGAAGCTGCAGCTCAAATATTAACAGATTTTCAGGTACCTAATTTGAGTAAGACAGTGGCTGCAGTTAGTGAAGCTATACATGTCTACTGAATAATCAGACAGAAAAACATCAATATGCAAATCAAATACCACAAAATTTCACAATTATCTTAGGAGACAAATTAGACACATTTAAAACACAACGTAAATTCCCCATTGTATTCAATTTCAGTAGAAGCTTGTAGAATAATTTTGTTTTCAAATACTCAAGTGTAACATCCTCTAAATGGTCTCTGTGTTCAGAAAACATGAAAGTATAGGTTACATTAAGTTTTTATCTATTTGAAATGAATCCTGTGAAGGACAATCAGAAATTAAAAGGAAAAAAAAAGGATAAGATACTTATTTTTATATTAATGATCAGTTTGTATCACTGCAGCTATCTATGAGTTCAAGATTTTGACACATGTGATAGTAATATTTTTGCTGAATGCATAATGAAAACATATATCATCTGCAAGCCACAGTCGTTTCTGGATATATGCCAAAAGAATGCTGTCCATGGAAAACAGCAGGAATATCCTGGCTGCCTTTTCCTTTGAGAACAAGAAAATTCTTATTTTCTTCTATTTTTTCATAAACAGACAATTCATTGGGATGACTGTCCCATAAGGAGACCAAACAACAGTGAGGAGAATTAGAGTATTATGGCAATTCAGCATACATAGTGGGTTCAGCCACGATTGTTGGGAAATGGACAGCAACCTTCGCTGGAAATTTGACCTGCTGAACAGTTACCAGCATCCTCCAGACAAACTGATGAACAAGGCAAGTGTAAGGCAATTGCTCACCCTTAATACAGCAAATGTCAAAGCCTTATACACAGTTAAAAGTTGGGCTTGTTTTGAGAACAGGTGTTCTTTTCTGAGAAGCTGAAAAGCAAGATACTTCTTGCTTTATGACTTTGAATAACCTCTTTCCCTTAAATTAAACTTGCACCTAGAAAATCACTATGTATTTAACCTTCCTAATAACACCATATGTAGGAGTGTATACTTACTTGACATAAAAAAAATTCTCCTCCTCTACTACCCACACAAAAAGAGTTACTGATGATAATTTAAATTTTTAGATACTGTTTGGAAAAGAAGGGAGGAAAAAAGTTTCATAATAGATTAACCTTCACATCTTGCCTGAAGTAGGAGTCCTGTAGAAATGAATAATTGTCAGTTCCTAGTTATTTCAAATTCACAAGCCTCCCCCCACATTTCATAGCTTCAAAAATCCTGTTTATTTGATTAAACTAATTAATTTCTTCCAACAAAGTCCATCTGCTACTAGGGTAGGAAACTAAATTCAAACTATAGCTTTTTTTTTTTTGTTTTTACATCTGTATGTTAGGAAGATTAATATGTCTAAAATAGAACAATGTTCTGAGAACAGTGCAAACCCAAGGAACTAAAATGACAGGGAGACAGACCTCAGAGAACACAAGCAATGTGTGGCACATTTATACTTTCCACTTTCCACTAGTCCTGTAAAGCTGAAAGCACTCAGCTACATTTTAGATTAGACACTCTTCCAGTGGGCAGTGTTGGTTTTGAATAAAGATACAAAGACTCATGCAGGAGCTGATTTTGCAGTTAGTTCCATTAAGACAAAATTAACCCATGTGCTTGGTGCTGTCCAAATTGCCAAGTACATGCAAGCAGAAGTTCTTTGCTCTTACCAGAGGCAAGAATTAGGAGGCTCCTACTTTTCATTGAGTTTGACAACACTGAGATTTTTCTGGATTTCCAAATAAGCTAAAATTGGTTTGTCTTTCCGGTCACGCCAGAAAGGAAATAAGCCAACTTCCTCTTGCTGCTCCAAAACCACCCAGGAGATATATCTGTATTTTAAAGCATGTATGCAAAGGAGAGCACAGAATTTGAAGTGGTCCTTTGACACATTAATAAAGTCCATTGAACCAACATAGTTCATTTGCCCTGTCACTCCAATTCAATGAAAAAAGCCAGAGTGATCTTTGCAGCTGCTACTTTTCAAGATAGATAGCCTTCAGAGGTACACATCTAACGATATGTCCTGGAAACATTCAAATGTTCTGAAGTGTTGTAAGGGAATAAATCACACAGTAATAAATATATTGTACCATATTTGGATACAAGGTCTGTGGATATACACTGTTATTTAGAGGAATAGGGAATCCTGAAAACACTTTCTATTACTGCTTTTCTTTCCTACATTTTTAAAATTAGTACACAGGCTGTGAGTAGAATTTTCTTTTTTATCTTCTGCAGTTTTTGCATCTAGCTTGGGTTACCATAGGATCACCAAAGGAAAAAAAGATCTCTTTCGCCATCATCTGCAAAGGAGGTATAAATAGGCTTACAGCAATATTTTTGAGAAAAAGATTCAAATATTTTATAGTTGATTCCAACAAAAAGATATCCAGTTGTTTACTTTCAACCCAAAAAAATTGGAAGTCTTTGGAGTCTCCTGCTGTGTGAGGCCTCACATAAGTAAATATGAAATCTAAAAAAAAAAAAAAAAATAAAATCCCTGACATTTAATTTTAAAACAACAGAAATTTTCAAGTAATAATGACACTACTCTTGCCTTCTTGCTTCAGCAATAAATTGTATCACAGACAAATGGTTCCAGTGCCATGAATGACAGACACTGTGATCTTGAACAGTCACATTTTCTCTATGCTCCAGCTCTTTTTATGCCATAAGGGGTTAGCAACATTTTCTAGTCTCACAGAGAGGCTATTAAGAAAAATATATTAAGAACTGTGAATGATTGTCAGGTAGACCATTCTAATTATCTGACTAAACATAAAATTTAGAAAGATATATGCCTCTGTGATAGGGAAATTTATTTATTCATATGAAGGAAAACCAGTACAGGTTTTCTCTTCAACATGTTTCTTATTCTCCTATTGTTTCCACTGAACGTTCTATATAAGTTGGTCTGTAACAGTTATTGCAGTGATATGCTGATACCACCCAAAGGTAGTCTGATCTCGCTTCTTCAGCCTCCAGTCCGAGGTGTAGTCTTCCCTGTTTTCATAATTTGGGTGGGAAGGTCAATATAACCTCATAAGCCTCACGTCTGGTGTGCTCAGGTAGGGAACAGCTAGCTGAAATCCCATTTCTGAACGTACCAGTTCTGTACTTGACATAAATGGATCCTGTGAGAAGCCACTGCCATGGCTGACCACAGGGTGAAGTTTATCACGTCAGTTTGAGAGGCGTTTTGAGGCCAATTACTTACAGCAGAGCTGGACAGCTATCACACAGAAACAGTGAAGGGAGAAAGCACTTGAAAGGTTTGCTAGTATAATGGTACGTGCATCATGTTGACCTTGGCTTAACTAACTATATGAATGGCTAGGTTATAATCTCCCCGTGTATTTTTTTTAAAGGAATACATAAGAAAGGAATCAGCACAGAATTGCAGTTAAATTCTGCAAGTCACTGTAGCTAAATCCTATACATAGATAGTATTTCTTTCAGGAGTGAAGAAACAGAGTTATTTCAGCCATGACTGTGTGTGTGAGCAGGCAGAAACAATTGAAAAGTGCTGGAGCAGAGATCCTTAACTGGTCTAGGAAGAAATACTTCTTGGGCAGGTCATTCTTTAAATATGCAGTTCTCTATATCATTCATGCTCCAGTAGTAACCTGTTTTTTCCTACAGATCTTCTTTAGTCTTTGTCAGATTTCTTAAATCAGTTCATTACTAACATAGCTAGGAGATAGTGCCATTTATGCATGGTATGGCAATGAGAGCTTTCTTCTAAGTATCATGAGAATTTTGTGCAGTGTTGTTCAGTCTTTCTCTTGGCCTCATCACAGAAATACCAAGTAGCTTGTTGGAAGGGATCATTCTGCTGTGGATGAGAGTTTGTAAACCCCAAGTTTTTTTACTATCTTAAATGCAGTAGGGCTAAAATAACAAAAGAGCTGGGGAAGCCTGCTCTGTCTGATTGCACCTTGGTCTTCTCTAACAGTACCTGATACCTGGGTTAGTTATTCCACTTCCAAACTACATGCTGCCAAATGACAAGAAAGAAATCAGGTCGTCTATCAGTCTGTCTACTCCTTTCACCTAGACAACTGGGGCAGCAAAGTTGCAGTACTCAGACTGATATTTGGCTGGTTTTTAACATGCATTTAAAGAGCCAAAATACAAGAGAAAGAAGTATTTGACATTGCTTCTTTTTCTCTGGATTTATGTAGGACAGATAAAATTCCCCCATCTGTAAAAACACAATTTGATAGCATCTATACTTGAGATAGACACATGACAGTCTTTCCTGTCAGACACACTATGTGATTACTAGTTTGCCTAATTCAAACTGGGTGAGAGGGATCATGAAAATAGAATGAGAACTAATGAAGACAATTTTGTCGGAAAATTGCTTCCTGCCCCTAAAGCCCACTAGTTACAAGCTCTCTGAACCAGCAAGTAAAGGTGGCACAGTTGGTTCCTCTGCTGGCATGTGTCAAGATACTAAAGAAGAGTGTAAGAGGAATTATTGGGTTACAAATGGAACTGAAACTTGAGAATTAAATTCATTCCAATTAGTAGAACTGGGAAGTGAGTGGCAAAAATATTAGTTATGCAATTTTTATTTGAAAACACAAAGCCTTTTATCTTTGACATATTTACCAGCAAAACAGAAGGCACTATATTTTGTGGAAAGAAAGAGGATAAGACTATCATTTTTCAAAAACAAGATTTTAGAATTACTAAAAGGGTGGAAAAATGCCTCTCTCTCTTTTCTCAGCCCTTCTAATGTCAATACATACCACACTAACATTGTTCCTATTGCTTTAATGGGAAACTTCTGCCAGACAAAGCATGCTCTTTGTTGACTCTACAACAGGCAGCTTAGAAACAGCACAAAGCAGAAGGGAGAGCTGTATGGCAAAACCAATGATTTAAATAAATAAGTTTTGACAAAAGCAAACATTTTAAGGTGAGGCAAGAGATAAAGGTTCAAACATCACATAAAATAAGAAATATTTATACTATTTAAATCTGATGAGTCAGAAATTAAGTTTAGAGATTGGTTGCTAAAAAAACCCACCTGGAGTAAAAGATTGGAAGGAATTTCCATTTGGACAGCATTTAGGGAATAACCCCTCACACTGTAGTATGTTCTATCATATGTACTGAAGAGAGATTAGAACAAGTGATAGTAAAGTCTCTAGCCAGTTCCACTGCTATAAAATAGGCAAGAGTAGAAGCAGACCCTCCACACAATATTCTGAACCAGTTTATGTTTTCTGGAGGTGTGCAATGTCAGGATGACCTATTGATTGCTACAGATTGTCAAGCCGAAGTAATGGTTCCACTTTTTTGATTAAATATTAGCTAGTAGAATGTCTAGAAATTCCTATCAAGCAAAGCAATCGGTTTAATAAATGCTATGGAGAATGAAGACCTTATCCTGCAGCCTTAATGGCTCTGTTGCAGAGAAAATGAGTTGAAGTATATAAAAGAATAAGTAGGAAAGAAAATCTGATTTGACTGATTTTAGTAAGTATTCTCAAACTGCAAAGTCACACCCTGAAAGACAGTCTATATTAACACTGGGATAAGAAATATTTCCATAAAAAATTTGTGTGTCTGGGAAATTTGTTCCAATAGAGTTGAACTGGTGAAAATACCACTTCTGATCAGATAAACAGCAGAATTTGACCACTACATGAAGCATTTTAGTTGCAGAGACAGACAAAGCAAAGCAGTTATCTTTGAAGTATCTTAAGTACTGTGTAACTGTCAACTCCCATATCTATTGGTACAGATGACAGTGTTATGGGATCTTGAAAAGTGATTTGGTATTAAAAATATGTTCAGGTGTGTGTACCATCAAGTCCTTCTTTCCCATTCAGACAGATGGATGATACTTTTCAGTACAAAAGAAAGGTATGTTAGATAACAATCTCTAACTAGAAATGGGAACAGAAACAGAAAGGTTGATGATTTATCTAAGACAGACTGACAAGGATACCTACCCTCTTTGAGAGAAAGAGTGATCAAGATTGACTTGTGAAATGACAAACATAAACCAAACAGGGGAGAGGAAAGAAGTAAAACCACTTCATGAAAATATCTAATGTTGTATATGTAATGGAAGAGAATTATCACAACCAACCACAAAAAATACTTTTATCCTATTATCATTTCAAATGGGTATATACTGTACAGAAACCCATTGCTCAAACTCCACCGACTGGGTTAAGATGCTACTTTTTGTTCAGGAGGATCTGATATAAAAACAATTGCAACCTTCAAACAGAACTCCCAGACTGGAATCCATGATGTTTTCATAAACTGCAGAAGCTATCCCAGGAGCAGAAATCAAAATTCAACATTACTTCTTAAACAAGAGTTCTATCACTTATGCTATAGAGATACCTTGCCTCCTTTCTTCTGAACTGGTGAGAATTAACTCCCGCTGTACAAAAAATACAGTGATCAACAAGCTAAGTGGAGTGTTACCAAGATCATCAGGGTCTGGGGCACAAGATACGAGGGAAGGCTGAGGGAACTGGGTGTGTTCATCTTGGAAAAGGAAGGCTGTTTTGCTACTACAACTTTCCACCACCTATGATAGAACTACTGAAAAGATGGAACCAAGCTCTTTACAGTGATGAATAATGGGAGGACAAGAAAGAATGGTCAGAAATTAGGAGACAGACCAAACACAAGGAAAAACACTTTACCAGAAGGATCCTCAGGAACTGGAGGAGGTTTCTTGCTCAGTAAGGCGGTGGCATCTCCATCCTCAGAGAGCTTGAGACCAAGTTAGACAAAGCTCTGAGCAGCTGGGGCTGAATTCAGAGTTGATCTAGTTTTAAGCAAGGGATTGAATCCTTGAGCAAGGGGCCCAGTGATTCTATAGCCTAACAATTAGAGCAGTGTGTCTTTCCAATTGAACAAAAGACTTCAACACAGTAACTGCCAGTTTAAATAGATAAGAACCCGAAATCTGAATTTGTATTAAGCTGATGTTTTCTTTTCTAAGAGCTCAAGAATGTCACTCGTTTAACAGAGTTCTGCTGTATCAGTCTTCTCAGTGCCACTCATCTACCATTCTTTCTACAGCTTCTTTGTAAACACAGAGTCCAGCATGCTGTTCCCACTGCTGCAAGGTACACAGAAATCTGGATAGGTTTTTTTCATGTTACCCTCCTGTAACAGTCTGGCTTTGAAGACAAAGCTGTCAGCAATGTTTCTTTATCCCTGACTGTATCAGGATGCAAATTAAGGGCACATGCAGGGGAGGAAGCTGCATTATATAAATGAGCATGTATTTTTATTGTTCACTGCTGTCTTTGTTTCCTAAAAAAATCCACTCCCTGTCCTAATGTTCATCATAATAGCTAAGAAATTTAAGCTTTCCAGCCTAAATAATGAAGCTGCAAGTGGAGGAAATGGGTTTTGTCTGCAGTTTCTGAATTTTTTTTAATTAGAAAAAATTGCTACACATAATTCATTTATATAGATATTCCCATGGAGTAACTGCGTCAAACTCCTTGACAACTTGGAACTGCTATGCTTGTGTTACTGCAAAGCATCCTGATGCCTGATGGCTTTTGGCAGAAACCTAGTAAACAGACATAACTCAATTACAAGAGTTCTAATACAAAATTGAATTATTTTATTCATAACATTGGTGTTCTATTTGTTTATTAAATGGTCCTGCTTTCCTTATGTGTTGATTAAATGGAATTCAAACTGTTACAAGAATAATCTGATGATATTATAGTGACACAGTATCAGCTTTTGTGGAGCAGTTTCAGTAGAACAGCAGAAATTTAACAACCATGGTAGCCTAAGCAACTTGTAGCAATTGAACATGAACTCGAGCAACTAATCAGCCAGCTGAAGAACTCAAGTGTCTCTTGTCTGTTGCCTTTGTTTTGTTTTGATGCCTTTTTTTTATTTTTAATTCTAGTTAGTTTCTTTCTAATTTTTTTCTGTAGGATTTTTTTTTTTCTGATACTGAGCAGAGTTATCTGAGTTCTTAGCACAGAGCACCTATTCACTAGTTGGAGTGAAACTCCTAAGTCCTCAGTACAGGCAGAAAAAGGCAACAAAGGAGAAGAAATTGAACAGTTTTAGGTCCCAGAATGGACACTCAAAATGCACATGAAGTGGAAAATTGAAGTTTTTTCTGTTACAGTGGATTTCTATACCAAAAAGAAAGGCAAACAGTAGTGCTGTTCCCAAGACAGAATAGTTCTAAGTTTATGTGCTTGTTTTCCATAGTTCATTGCCTTTATGGATTACTGCAGATATTTTCTTCTGCCTCTCATACAGAAATGAAATATGTAGGCAGCATGTTTTGAAGTAGGGGAGGCAGAGAAAGGTGAGTCCACAGAGGAGTTTGACCTAACATCAAAGAGCCAACTTTGGAAATTTGCATCTTCCCTGATGGGTGGTTGGTGCACAGCACAACATGCTTCAAAACAAGGCTCCTAGGAAGGAGGTTAATCGATGGGCTAGACTGGGGAAGTCAACTCTGTGATGTGTCCCAGAGGTCTGTACCATTATTTATCTTCACAGGCAACAGGCTGATATTCATCCTTTCAGTCTGCATGTCTTTGTCACAAAAAAAGAGGACATACAGAATGGGGAAGGAAGGGATGGCTCTCCATGCTGGGAAGTCACCTTTGATACAGTTTTGAAACTCATAGGAGTTGTACACCAGGAAAAAAAAAAAAGAAGGTCTCACAGGTCTTATGATTTTGTTATAACTGTAGAAGACTTCAAATTCCCCTTTGATAAACAGTCAGATTTATCATATCAAAATGTCCCTGTTCAGATTGAAGATCATGGGTAGCCTCCAAGGAGATAAAAGGGATCAAAATACATGAAAATAGAGATCCAAGAAAGAAAGTGATGTGGGGTATAGCTACTATTACACAAATGGAATATTTTAAGTGCCAAGAAAATATGTCAAGTAAATGACACTTTCTTCATATTTCTGTTGGGAGATATTAGAGATTTTGTCAAAAGCTGTCAAAAGCTGTTTTAATTGAAATTGAGAGACAATACCTGAATGGAGGACTAAGTAGGATACTACTGAACATTCACGGGTTCTGATACAAGAAAAAAAGACAATGATGGGTGATAGCTGGTAAATTCAGAAATTGCATGAAATCAAAATGCAATTTACATTGAGCCTTTGAATTTTAATTGTTCATAGTGGCCTAAACTTGTTACATTGGTTCTTAAGAAGAAAAAGTTCCATCCTGAGCAGAGAGGCAAATGAGAGTTAAGAAATTTTGGTTTTTTTTTCTTGAAAGGCAGGCAAGATTAAGCATAGCTTGTATAACACAGAAAAGAGCCAAATAGAAAGCTAGAAAATCAAGGGATTTGCAGATGAGCATAGGACAGATAAAACATACATCTGTAGCAGAGAGATAAGAAAGAAAGGAAGGCAAACCAAAGTGGGGAGAAAAGTCACATATTATTTAACCAGCTGTCTTTTGATGAATCAAAAAAAAATCCATTCAGTGAGAAGAGCAAACTCTGGGAGAGTCGTAGTGTCTGGGAAAGCAATGAGTCTGTCACAGGCAACTATTGACTTTGAAACCTAAGACTGCTTTACACAAATAACGGACATGAAAATAAGCAGAAAGAAAGTTTATATGGTTAGGGATTTCCAAAATGCTCTGAATTATGAAAGCATAGTAGATCTGAATGCAAGCATTAAAGCATCACTTAACATGTTTTGTTCAGCTGATATATAGTTAGTTGCATTTGAATTTGCTTCTGTTTTGATCCACTGTGAACATCATCTTTATTATAAGGTTGTTCCAAAGATGGATCTACCAACAATCTAAAATGGAATTATCTTGCAGTGGTAAAGAGAACTACCTTTGAATCGCATTTGTAAGGTTGGCAAGCAATGTAATTGCCAGCACTGACTCCCAAATCTTCTCTGCACGTTACTGTAAAAGGTCAGACTAATGAACTTGCTGGCACCAATACATTTTTGTTGGCTGTTGATCACATATTTTTGTTGATCACTGTTGTACTCAGTAGATTGTACCCTGAATTTTTAAATGTTTTTCTCATTCAAAGCTAAGGCTGACATGCTTAGGGAATCTAGACAGAAAAATGACATATCATAATAATGATTAGAACTCTATTGCTAATCTATTTTCTGTTACTACTAACAGGAATGTGAAAGCACTTACACAGTAAATGAGCAATTCCAGGAATTAAACATTTGAATGGCCCAGATATCACTGGAAATGGAATTTGGAATTATGGCAAAGCAGCAGTAATCCTGCCTTCATAGCCCAAATAGAAACACAATTATTCAGTTGTCAAATATTTGAAATACAGTGACTCTGTAATTTGCTTGGAACAAACATCATTGGCTTAGGTGACATAATTCTCTTCATCTCAGTCTGCACACCGATCAGATCTATCCTGCCATTAGGGATTTTTAGAGACTTTGAACAATGAGTGATATTGACATATTCCTAAATATTCCTCTCAGATATTTGCTAAATTATTGATGCCTGTCAACTCCATGATTATTTGAAAGAAGGATAATGACAATGTAATTAAGCTCAAAATCAGATTGTTTGACATCTGTGGCAACCAAATACAAGTAATAAAAAAAAACAAATCAGGAGAAACATAGTGGATTTTTAAGGGTGGTCTGGTCCACAGCCTAAACGCCAAGACAGAACAATTTAGGATTTAAAAGGAAATTATTTGGTGAAGAGTTCACATTGCTCTGAAGGCAGTTAATTGTCATCAACTTCTCTAACAGTTAGAGAAGGTTCTAATTAGGTTCTTTGGAGATAATTTTGGAATATATTTACAGTGATAATAATGGAAGAATCAATTTTTCCACTGGAGAAATGATAATTGCCTCACAGGACAATCCCCAGTAATGATCTCCTCTTACTTCTCCATTACATGTTTATATAGAACAGAGAGGAGAATTACTTTTATAGTGAACCTTCATTTTGTTACAACTGCTTGACTGCAAACTTGTATACAGAGTAGCTGCAGTGATCTAATGAACGATGTAATACTAAAGCAGTTTATTTTAACTGGTGCAAGTTTGTCTGTAAACATTCATTGGTTTTGTTACAAAAATGATAACAAACTTCTCTTGCATCGGAGACAGAAACAGCATCACACCAAGTGCTTGCCGATTGTGTACAAACACAAAAGGCTCAATTACAAACAGACTGGTTTCTGTCACAAACCACAGAGCATACGAGGATCCAGCACCACTCTCACAAACTATTTAAAAGTTGAACTTTTAACCCTGATGTTTAAATACCCTAATTTATTTTAGTGTTAGCTTGCAGCTTTCTTAAGGACCTAGTCTCGTATTCTGGAGCTAAATGAAGCCCCAAGGCTCCCCTGTACAGCACTTGGGGCATTAGGTATCCCAGAAAGATGTTTTTATTTAGTCACCTTCAGCACGTCCTGCTGGCTGGAATGAGACTCCAAGATTTCACTCCACCCCGTCCCAGGCACTGTGGGGCCACAGCTCGGTTCACTTGGACATGGTACTACAGAGCTCTCCCCTAGACATTGTCCTCTGAAAGGCAACATTAAAGCCTCAGCAGACCCTCCCACACCACAGAAGAGAGAATCTTCCTGTAATGTGCTGGAAGAACTCTTCAGTTAATGATGTAAATTTTTCACAGATTAAAGCCTTTCCTTTCTAGAGACCAGCCTGTAGTCTTTAGATACATTATTTATAAGTTTATAAATTTTAGGAAGAGATAACTGGTAGGAAAGAAAACAGCCTTTTCCAGCCTCAGGCATTTAGTGGGCAGGAAGTGCCAAAAAATATTGAGTGTAGTAGAATGGAGGCCTCCCCAGCCTCCTCTTTTTCACAGCCCTTCAAAGCTTATTTCGAAAAAGATCAAGATCTACAGGTCAATCAAATGTTCTTTGTAAGCAAGTACTTTGTTGCAGATTTTCAAAGATATTTAGTTCCTACATATGTAAAGAGGTGCTTTGCTCTTTGGTTAATGTCATGAAAGTTATGAGTAAACCCAGGTGCTCTAACAAACACCAGATGCAGAGTTCACATGCATGCTCTAAGGTGCATGGGGTGAAGGGAGACTGGGTTTATTCTAGTACTCCTTTCCCTTACTTCACCTTCCTTCATGTCTGTGTTTCCACATGAAAAGACAGCAAGACATGACAGGTGCACAAGGCTGAATCTACAAATAAAGCCACCAAATTCTGAAAAAGTCTGGTATGACAACATTTTTTTGAACATCTCTGCTTGCCTACTTCTGAAAGGTGTAAAATATTTGGAGACAAGATTTTCCAATACTGGTCATGTACCATTATATAGAAAAGCAGGTTTATATTGCATAGAAAATGTAAAAAAAAAAAAAAATCCCATTTCTCCAATGATTTACAAATATCTGCTCCCTGTATTTGCCATCCTGTTGTTTATTGCTTAAGTAGGCACCTATTAAAAAAAAGTAATGCACCATGCATAAAGTTTTAGATACAATAATATATGTTAATATTACATTGCTAGTACTAGCTTACCTAAATTCTCTATTCCTCTTTTCTTCCTGAATGTTTGAATTTGTTCTTCATTTATGTGGAAAGCTTGGAGGCAGGAATATGTATGTTCTGGCAACTATAGTGTCAATATATACTGGGTGCTATATAATTCAAGCAAACTAAGAAATAGTCCCTCTTCCTATTTTGTTCCAATGTACTACACTGGCTCAATTTTGCTGCATTTGTGTATAAATAGATACTTTCTTACACAGGATATCAGTCCATCCATATATGAACTATATAACTTTCTACAATATTTAAGTATTCCCTCAGGAATAAATCTGAATTGAATTATAAACAACACACACCAATTTTCTAGTCACTCAAGCTATCTGGATTCCTATATGTGTTATATGAGTAATGTTACTTTTTCAAGTTTTACCCGTTTCCATGATTACCTCTCAGGCACAAGTATATTCTCAATAGTGATTAATGTAACTGTTGCAGGAATTGTCAAGCTTGAGAATGTTTACTGGCTAAGAGATATGAGGAGGTATCAAGATGCTCAAATCTGGGCTAGCAAAATTCATAAGTGCAAAGTCTATCTCCTACTACCTGCTGTCATGTAATCCAAAATCCAAAATGGCAGCAATAAGAAACAAGAGCTCATATCGAGCACACTCAGCTAAAATAATAATTTTATAAATGCATATACCATGCTTATTAACACTGTACAAGCTGTATATTGTTTAGTCCATGTACAAACATTACTTTCATCAGATTGGACATATTATTGTATACGTGAGCTATTAGTTATTACTAGGGAGGAAGAGGTAGAGCTTCGGAAGAAAGGACGGATGAGGGGAAGGTGTTTTTAATATTTGCTTTACTTCTCATTATCCTGCTCTGATTTTGATTGGTAATAAAGTCAACTAATTTCCCCAAACTGAATCTGTTTTGCCCATGACAATTATCAATGAGTAATAGCTCTCTATTCTAACCTCAACTCACAAGCCTTTTGTTATATTTTCTCTCCCCTGTCCAGTTGTGGAGGAGAGGGATGGAGTAGCTTTGGTGAGTACCTGGCCTCTAGTTAGGGTCAACCCACCACACCTCTACCTTTTGGCCTCTTCCTGAATATGTGTTTATTGTTAGTATTGATGATTAATATTATCTATTTCTATTACTTTCAGCTTCACATTTAGAGTCAGACATTTGCAACTCTCCAAAAAGAAATCAGAAACTGAAAAGTTGGTGCTTTAGCCAGATAACCTTCAGCCTTTTCATCAGTTACTCTAGCAAGAATTTCTTCTGCCAGCCTGTACTTTACAGCTTTCCTTTGGATTTCTGTATTTATCCTGAGCTCTAACAAAAGTATGTGTGAAACATGGGAACATAGTCCATGAGCATTTATGTGTTTAACTGACTAAAAAAAAGTCAGGCAATAGCTCCTTTTCACAGTGCTCTGCCCAAATCTCCAAGCTAGCTGCAATATCAAGAATCAAGGCTTTCACATTTAACTCTACTTTTCACAGGCTTCAAATATCATCCATCCTGTCAAAGGCAGCAACTTGTATTTTTTCACTGAATTTCATTATGCTGAATATATAACTTGATAAAATGCCAATATTCTGCTCAAGTTTGGCTGCAATACAGTGCAATCACTCTTGTAAAGGAAGTACAGACTGAACTCCCTTCATTTTAGTACAAAGATGTGCACATGCTGTGCACATGAGGGGACAGTCTATAAGTTGAAGCAAACCTGAAAGAAGTCATTCAATACGAAGATGAGTATTAACATTTCTGTCCCAGACTCTTTAGGATTTTTCCATGAAGTGAAACAACTGTTTGTAAAGACAGTATCTTGTAAGAACCTTATTCTCTCATGTTGGTCATGCACTTACTTTTTACTATTGACAGATACAATAGATGGAGAACAGTATTGACAGATACAGATGTCTATTTTTACTTATGTGTAAGGATAAGAAGATACTGTCTTCCCTTCTTTTAGCTGCAAAACTCACACACAATACAGCTCTAAAGTGCAAGTTTGCTATTGATGATCGTATTAGAATACATATCCCCCAAGGATGATAAAATATGCCATTTTTTGAAACCCATTCAACTCGTTCTCCAATATTGATTTTTTTTTTTTTAAGGAAAACTAATAACTGAATCTGAATGGCAAGATTATAAGTAACGAGAGAAAGAAACTAATGGAGCAAGACAAAATCTGAATACTTTCTTAAAGTGGCCGGAGTACCTGACTATCATGCAGGCAGCCTGGGGTAAATTAATAGATTCAGAGTGAAATTCAGCAACATAGGTCTCAAGCACATTGCTTTTAATCCTAAAAAACATTTCTTCTGCAGACCTAAAATGCTTGTTATGTGCAATGATAAAACCCTGGATGTGTTATTTGGCAGTGGATATGAAAGACCATTATACATACACTGAAGCTTGAGTTAATGTTCCATGTGTGCCTCAGTTTCCTTATGAGCCTGAGCACAACAATTTCTGGATGGCTGCATAATCAGTGAGCTTGGCATATGATAGATGTGAGAACAAGTTTGTGAAACAGCAGAGATATGCAAGGACACAACTTCTTAATGCACCAAGATTAAAAACACATTTTTTAACTGATTGAGTTTTAATTAAAACACATATGCAAAGTTGGTGTTAGAATTAGTGATAGGCTGGGGGACAATGTCCAGAGAAACATATCCTAGATTGGTTCACTTAACTTTGCAAAACAAAAGTTGAGTGCTCTTTATAGACATGCTGCCTGATATGTCTTATTAAAATTAAAAAAGCCAAAACTTGCTCTGCATAACCTCAGGCTGGAAATCAGAAGGAAGTTTTTTACTATTGCAGTAGCAAGGGTATGGAACAGTCCTCCAATCAGAGCTGTGCAAGGCAAAAGAAATAGAACCTTAATTGGTTTCAGGACTCATAAACTGATCAGCTTAAGAGGAATTACAAAAGTGTGTTGCTTACAATAGCCTGGTTCCAGCCTCCTGCTCTTGTTACAGCTCTGGGTCCTCTGGGAGTGTTTTAGCAAGGATCAGAAGCATTAGAAGTGCCAGTGTGGTGCATGCAGCCAAACCTTCCCCAGGAGAATCAAAGAGGGCTGGTATGTATCTCCTCATATCTGACTGCCTGCCTCAGAAACCACAGAATAAAATGTGGCAGCCTTGAACCCAGTTCTGTTTGTTTTCAGAGTAATTATCACTGTTGGCAACTCTGACAGGAGAAGGAATGACTCAGAGTGAATCAATATGTCCACAAGCGAAAGCAGAATGTTCACAGCCTAAACAGGACACAACCACAGTTGCATAAGCACAGCTATACTGCAGTCATAATAGAGAAGTCTATCACACATGATACAAACTAAAGATTAAATTTACCTACCATTAAGGCACAGTGCACACCAAACCTGAAACACTATTGTGTTAAAAAGTTTAACAAATGACTACTCATTACTCTGTTTTGAGTGGGTGTAGGCTGCAAGCGATGCCAACACCAGTTTTGTACTGAGACAAATAAGGATTTTCAAATTTCAAGTATTAGAAAAACCACCCCAGGACCTGAAATAAAGTTCACATAACTGTGGCCCTGAGTTGTGATTATAATACAGCCCAGTCTAAATTATTGGCCCCTGCACTTGGAGCATTCCACATTAATCAACTTCTTAATGTAAAGTAGCCATCATCTTGGGACTCTCCGATCCAATGGAGTTTCCTGCCCTGTGGCTCAGTTCAACCAAGGGAAAATAGCATCTGTCTCAGAATAACATAGGCTATAGCTTGTGAGAATAGTGTTCTAATGCAAAGTAGAACATTTGAATTGGAATTCCTCTACATTCAGGAAGATCTGACACTAGGTCGACTTTCTGGTCTAACCCCTTGGCTATGAAGGGGAGGCTTATCATCTACCACAAGACACACATAAGTAGTGGCTGGAGACAAGGCTAGAAACTGAGATGCACCTTGACTTTTGGAGGCTGGCTGTGTCTGCAAGGACCTTAAAGTCAAAAGTTATGTGCAATGGACTTCAAGGACTGAGCAAGTTGTCTGAAAATAATAGTTAAAGATTTAAATAGTATTTATGTGCCTAGTTCCACTTCAGATCAACTCTCCTATCCCTGTGTTTTATTATGTCTTATGAGCTTTAGGGTATACATTAAAAATATAAAATGCCTGGTTTGCCCTGGATTTGCTTCAGATCTTTGTTAGCTGCTACATTCCAACATACTCTTTGCCATCCTTGGCAAGATAAGTCTTAAGCAAGGCTGTGGTAGCAGAGCTATGTTTAAAATTACTGTTAAGGCTATTTAGCCTTATAGTCCACAGGAAGCAAAGGAAATTTAAGGTGAGCTATTCCATCTGAGATGGAACACATCAAATATTTACCAAGTAAAGCACAATTTTAATGAAAGGCCATTTTCAGAGTTACTGCTAAACATTTAACATGCAGTGGTGGGTGCATAAGGTAATGCTTCTTTTTTATTCTTGTTGTGGGGTGTTTTGGTTTTGGTTCTGGTTTGGTTTGGTTTTGTCAAAGAAATTCTAAGACACTAACTGCTTGCAAGCAAGTACAAAGTCACACAGAGTTGAAGTGTTGAATTAATGTCACCAGATAGTTG
This sequence comes from Sclerurus mexicanus, assembly GCA_013396755.1. Lineage (NCBI taxonomy): Eukaryota > Metazoa > Chordata > Aves > Passeriformes > Furnariidae > Sclerurus > Sclerurus mexicanus. The sequence goes on from VWZF01002115.1 coordinate 158,833, forward strand.
CTATAAAATCTCTACCAATAAGAAAGTTCACATTGCATTACCAAATGCTGTAATAATTTTTTTTCAAAACCACATATATTTGTAGTGATCCAACAATAAATAGAACCTTCTATAGTACTAATACTTGCCTGAAACCTTGTCATGCCCCTTTTCACACAGACTCATTTTCTGAAGGTGCTGTAGAAGACTGGAGAACAGTGCTACCACCAAATCAAACCAAAGTATTTATAGCAAGTTCATAACATAATAAATAACATACTAAAAGTCAGCATAGGGTTCTAGCTGCAAGAGGTCATAACTACCACAAACTCCTTCCTGATTCTTTTGAGTGAAGTTTGAGTTTACTCACATTCTTGCTGGAATGTGGAAGAACTGTTTTTTCTAAGTGCCTGAGACTTTCAAGTATTAAGATGGCTGAGGTAGAGTTAATTTTCTTTAACATGGCTAGTATGGATCTATGCTTTGGATTTGTGCTGAACACAGGACTGATAATATAGAGACATTTTTGTTATTGCTGAGCAGGCCTTGTACAGAGCCAAAGCCTCATCTGCTTTTTGCATAGACATATTGGAAAGAAAGCGAGGGGTACAGGAGAGACTGGGAGGAGACATAGCAGGACAGGTGACACAAACTGACCAAAGGGATATTCTAAACCATGTCACATCTTGCTCTGTATATAAAGCAGGGAAAAAAGGAGATTGGGGAGACATTTGGGATGATGACGTTTGTCTTCCCAAGCAACCGTGATGGGGCTCTGCTTTCCTGGAGATGGCTGAACACCTGCCTGCCCTTGGGAAGCTGTGAATTAATTCCTTGCTTTGCTTTGCTTGTGTGTGCAGTTTTTTCTTTCCCTATCAAACTATCTTTATCTCAACTCATGAGTTCTCTAGCTTTTATCTTTATGATTCTCTCCCCAGTCCTGCTGGTGAGGGAGTGAGCAAGTGGCTGTGTGGGATTTGGTTGATGGCTGGGGTTAAACCATGACAGTATGGAAACTGGAATGTATATGCACTCCGGCTCAAGCGTTTATTTGCTGGGCAAAGGAACTGTGTTTAATTCATCTCTGAAAATACTTTTCACATGAAGAGATGACACTTTGTACCTTCCACATCTCTGTTCTGTGTCTTCATTGTTGTTACCACAAAAAGTATCTGAATATTTCCACTGTAGATTAAAACAAATAAGTTCCGAATTTGAGATCCTACAAATCCAGTTTCACTATTTTCTGACAGGAGGTTTGTCTCCAAGACATGTTGTGCAAGACACTTACCACCTCTTCAACACATAGTCATTGTGATTTATAGCTGAACCCTTGCACAGAAAAGAATAGTTATTCCTGTTCAGGTTAATGGGGTAGAAACCTCTATTAAAAATAGTTTTTGGTAGAATTTAAATAAGGTAGATAATAATTTAAATAATTTACTGATTTAAATAATTAACTGATAATTTAATCATTAGTTAATTTTGACAGTGGGAACAAGGTCATAGAGATAGAAAATGGAAGATTCATTTAACATATTTGCATTTTTTAAAAAGTCAGTTTTATTCCCTATAACAGCAGGAAAATGCTTCAGCAGATCATTGAGTCTATTTCTATTCATCCAGAAAATTCAAATAAGTTTTTCAAAACAAAGGCTTATGAAATAAAATAGGGCCAACTGGCCCTACTGCAACACAAGATGAGCCTATACAGGAATAGCCTAAGTGTATCCCTGTAAGGTTTTGTGGATCTGAAGGTTAGCCACCAGCATCTGCAGACCATTAAGATACTTCTGACATATCCTGAAACAGAACTTCAGGTGCAACAAGAAATTTAGTATCAAAGCATTCAGGTGTCAGAGTGCACATATTTCTCAGAGGCTTGGCAGCAGCTGAGCGCTGAACAACAGAAACATGAAAAATGTTTTAGATATTTAAGCCCCAATATGACTACTGATAACTCCACCTGGAAAGGTTAGAGTTGGCTCTTTCTTTTTTTTTCTTTTTTTTAAATTTTTGTTTTGTTGCGTTGTTTGTATGTTTGTTTTGTCTTGTTTTGTTTTGTTTTGTTTTGTTTTGTTTTGTTTGAGGAGCCTTCAGCAATTCTAAGTGCACCATAAAAGAAGTCTCAGTACCTAAATACTTCTCCTCCTGTAGTGGACAAGCACCAAAGTGAATTACAGAGCTACATGCTTTGACTCTAAAAATTCCTCAATGCATTCGTATGTGACCCTGCATCACTGCAAGGAGCTGTTATTTGAGATTCTAGAGGCATGGGTTACCACACCACTGCACCCAGAACTGTTGCTCCTGCTTCTCAAAGAACTGCCCAGCCTAAGTGGCACATCCTACCAACCACTTTCTTCAGTCCAGGATACCAGCTTGGCATCACATTCAGCAGCACAGATGCAGCTTCCATACCACAGCCTTTGGCTTTATTTGACTGAATGTGGTAACAAGGACTTACCAAAAGGAAAAAAATAAAGCACCTGGCCACAAGGGAGATGGTCACATCACTTTGTAATAATGTAATTGCAGGCTGCTCTGCAGACAGCCTCTTCCAAGGGCATTACTTATATGTGCTTTTGCAGTTCTTTAAAGTGGATCTGCGTAATTGAATCACCACAATTCTCTGTCAAAGAGTCCAGTTCCATGCAGCAGCAGAAACGCTGTATACCTATGCAACCACAATGGGCAGCAACTGATCTACAAGAAAACCTGTCCACAGCCATCCACCCCAGCCTTCCACAAAGGCACCAGCAAAGACAGCCAGGCTTCCTCCCAGCCTCTATCAAGTGAACTGACACTTCTCCTCTCCAATAATTTTCAGAAGTAAATTAGGGCAGGGTTATTTTAATCTAAAGCTTCCTTGGCCAGTGTGCAGTCCGTATTCTCTACCAGTGAATTTTTTCTGCTGGAGTATCATGCCTTTATTATAATGCTACTGAACTTTGCTGTGTGGTGGACAGCCTACTCTGTAACTACACTGTCAGTCTTTTGTGCAGTTGTAGCCCACTCTGAACACCGACACTGAATCAATACCTAGGAAACATGGATATTTTTGACTCTTCTATATCAGATGACTTCCCATCAAAATGGGTTAGTACTTTCTGTTGTCTTTAATGGACTTTTATCAAGATCAGTGAACTGCCATCTTCTTGCTAGAAAGTCTGTTTCTTCCATGTAGAATATGGGAGATTTTAAACTTTGAATGATGTTAATGACATCAGCCAAAAGAAAAAAAAAGAGAGAGAGAAAAGAATCCCAGCTATTTTCTGCACCTTCTTTTCACTTGTAACTCTGGCAATCTGTCATCAAAGTACAAATATGAACCTCTTTTTCAGAAATGCAGCTTCCACAGTGACCATGCAATATCACCTGTACTTTGTCATACATTGGCATAAAACACCCACTTTTCCTCTCTGATGTCAAAACAATAAATGAAAACTGAAAAATCTTGGCATGCATTGCTATCTATTCTTAAAAATAGATATGAGAATAGATACCACTCACAATTCTGTTCAGTATAATAATGTGATCCTTTGACAGAGAAATGTCAGCTACATGTACATAGCCTCATCATCAAAGTTATTTTATATGCCTTCTGTTATGAGCTTCAATAAGGATGTTTGCACAGGCAATGGAAGCAGTGCTAGGTATATTCCTATTACCCCATTTCCAAGGCTTGTCCTCTGAAATATGATCACTGTAATTCTGGCAATGCCCAGCAATCCCAGGCACATTCCACCCTTTACCAGTCACTGATGAGCCCATCTCTCCAAAGCTACCAAAATATTTCATTAAGTTTCTTTGTGGATCTAACCTCTTTTTATTTCTGTAAATAAAAATCATATATGTTGTGTGAACCAAAGGGAAACAAATGGTAGTGTGGGATAAATCTGCTTCATTTGTTTCCACACAGGCTGGTAATACTTTGTTTTTAGGCATTCCAACTTACTAACATGCCTTTCCTCTCTCTTTTCTCACTGTGAGCTTTTAATTACTTATTGCCTGTATGCCTATGTGTGCATAGGCAACCTTTGCTACCAGGATTTGTGGTTTTTGAATGGAGCTCCAGCCAATACCATTAATACATTAAAATTGAATTTGCAGTATCTGAATAACAGTTTTGCTAGACTGAAGACATTACATTTTAACTTGCAAATACTCACTGGATTCAAATTTCCAGGTATATTTAATTAATAACTGGAAGAGCAAAGTAAGTCTTTCATATTTGCTCCATGTTCACAGGAAGCTTATTTACAGAGGAGCAGTCAATGTCAGTCTTACATGGCACAGCTGACAGCCCTTGCTGGGGGGCTGGATTTAGTCTCTACGATCTCTGACCCAGTGCATTGCACTGCACTTCAAACAGTGCTCCAGGAATCAAGCAGTCTCACAAATGGTGGATATAAACCAGCCAGTTTTATACCCATGTCTTTGAAGAGGCATATTGTTTTCTTTGGGATCTGACCATTATCTGATGGGTTGAGGGGCAGTTAAGTCCAAAAATGACTGTAGGAAAATTAAAATGCTATGTTGCCCTGCCTGCTACTTCTATTATTACATCTAATTATTGTGAAAACCTTTCCTCAGTTCTCACTAGTAGTTTTTTCACTTAAATAACTTGTAATAATAGCTGCCATCAAAACTCTTCTCTGATTCAATTATAGTTATTTTAAATTCCTTAAATCACTCTTGGAACTTTCTTGAGACAAGTTTTACAGTGACATATCCACTGCACAACTCTGCCAGAGGCACAGCAAAACCTGATTCTGTGAGTCATTTTTTTTTTCTGAAACTGATTGTATTGACATGCTTTATACTATGGATAGGGTAGGAAATTCAGGTGTTAGTGCTAGACTTAGATGTGAAATCAGCAGAGAAAATGCACTAACGTGTAAATATTTGATTATTCTTAGTGCATTTTATTGAATATTAGCATCACTTCATATATAAGCAGAATTGTGGAAATACTCAGCTGGTTCCTAGTTAGTTTTTTTTTATTTCTACTGAGAGACAATAGCCCAAGGAAATAGGAGATTGCCTTGAATAAATCCAAGGTTCAGCAAGAAGCAGGAGAAAAGTTCAGAAAACTTCCCATTGGATTTTCCAGAAAGATTGTGAAGAGTTATTTAAATATCTGATATCTTCCAGTATGACCACCAGGCTTGAGTTTCTCTGGTGATATGATATATCTGGATTTCCCTAAATAGCCCAACGAGTCAGCTACGTGGCTGGTACTTTGTTTTATTCTGAGCTCTTGTACATATACTGGTCATCCTCGAAAAACAGTTTCCCAGGAGTTTCCGAAATAGAATTCAATGTAATTGAGTCTTGATACTTTAATTAAGAGCTCAATAATCAGAAAACAGCAAATGAGGTATTACTGATCAGCTCCAGAAGTTTTAAGCTATTTTACTTTAAAAATATCCCTTATTTTCTTCTGAACGATTCAAATTAAATGCATTAGACTATTTTTGATATTAAAAAAGATAAAACAAGGCAACAATATATTTTTCACATTTCAGTATACTGTTGCTGTAGGAGAAGGATTGTCCCAGCCTCACAATTCTTCCAGGAAGGCAAAACACTGTCTCACTGGGCCCTTGTCTCTGTGTCCTCGTCATAGATTGTTGCTCTCTTAGATAGTCCTCAAGTTTTGGCATATAATGATCAATTAGCTACAAAATATGCAGACCAGAGATGACAGCACTTCAATAGAGTTAGTAAGATTTTATATTCCTATAGTTGCTTTCCTGGCACGTCTAAGAACTGTTTAAGCCTGATACTTCAGAAACAACCTCAAAGGCAATTCCTCTATCACGTTTTTATGATCAGTTGTATATATTTTTACATTTTCTCATCTTATGTCACCAATAAGGCTTTATGCCACTCTCTGGCTACATATTACTACAAAAGCTTCAGAAAATTCCTTCTTTGATATGTTGTACTACACAGTATCTTAACAAAGGTTCTGGATAGTCTCACTTGATCTGTCAAAAGGACTAATAAAGTTTACTTAGCACTTTGTCAGATTATGATTATTTCTATGTGGGTTAAATGCTGCTCATATTGTATATAATGTCATGTTTGAATAGCTGCAAGCAAAAAATCCAGTTGTACTCAAGAAACAATGTTTGAAAATCTTGAATAAACCATTTATACTATTTAAACAAAAGTGGAAATCAGCTCTGGCATTTTAGTGCCTTGCATGGTAATTTTTCTATTTTAAGACAAATTGTACTTTCATAACTTCTCCTAATCCAGAGTAATATGTGAAGCGAGTAGCATGTGAACGTGAAGTAGCATGTGAAATGAAATTTATTTTTGGGTTTTTTTTATTATTTTTAGGTTTATTCCATTGCAGACAGTAACAAAACACCAAAATGACACTGTATTTTAGAAGATGACAGTGCATGTAGCCATGGCAACAGAGAACTCTTTGTGTACTCGCCTCCCAGGTATTTACTGAATTTGTCAGGTGATGTCAACATGCACCAAGTTTGTTGCTGCCATAGACACGTTTTGTCAGTGCCAAAGATGGCTAGGTTAGTACTGACTCACCTACAGCCCCCTGAGCAGTCAAGGTGTACTAAAAGCAAAGTATTGTCTTCTTCCAGGTTTCACAATCAGCTGTGCTGACTTTCCTGTGTAGTCTGATGCTCAGTCAGAAAGTAATCTGCCTTAGATTTATTGAAAACAGTAATTCAACAAGGAATGCCAGTAGAGAGGGAAAAAATTAGGCATTGCCTTCCAACTTGTGACTCCCTGTCGCCCCTAAAGTACTGAAGTGACACAAAGTTAAATGTTTGGAGACAGACAAATGAAATACAATATAACAATTCAAGTCAAACAACCCGGAAAGAAATGCAATGTTTTGATACTCCTGATGAAAAATGGAAAAAAGACAGAAAAAGCAGCCTTTCTCAGCACAATTTCCATGTTCTGCTCTCAAGGTTTTCTTAAGAAGTATTATGTTTAACTGCTGAACACTATTTTAAATTATTTTAAGTTCTATTGTTTATGTATCAAACTGAATAGAAATGTATGCAAACATGTTTAGACAAATGTTTTTTGCATTTGTGCCTTATGCACTTTATTTTGTATTTGTCCCTTATCAGGGAATCACAGAATGGCTTGCATTGGAAAGGACCTCTGGAGATCATCTAGTCCAATCACTGCTGCTAAAGCAGGATCACCTGGAGCAGGTTGCACAGGATTACATCCAGATCAGTTCTGAGGATCACCAGGGAAGCAGACTCCAAAACGTCTCTGGGAAGCCTCTTCCAGTACTATGTCACCCTCAAAGGAAAGAAGTTTTTCCTCATATGCAAATGGAACTTCCTGTGTTTCAGTGTGTGCCTATTGCCCCTTATCCTGTCACTGGGCACCACTGAAAAGAATCTGGTCCAGTCCGCTGGACACCCACCCTTAAGGTATTTGTACACATCTTCAATCATCTTTTCTCCAGTGAAACAGGCCCAGCTCTCTCAGCCTTCCCTCATAAGGGATGTGCTTCAGTCCCCTCATCACCTTTGTAAGATGGTAAGACAGTTATGGTAAGACTCCTCTCCCTTTCTGAGTTGTATCTACTTACAACAGGCAAGAGAATGGGCAGGGAAGAGACATGGTGCGAGTCAAGAGGATTGAATTTTTATGCTAATGCTTTAAAACTTCCTGCACTCAAGGAAACTCTTACACATAAATTCTAAAAAACTTGACAAAAAGGAATGTTGTTTATCTGATATCAAGTGGTTTTCCAGGGGCACTGGGGAGGAGTCATTACATTAATGATCACTGAATATGGACTTGAGGAAGATCTTCAGGTCAGCCGTAGCTGTCAGTGTAAAGATCAATGTGTTACTAGGCCAGGGGTATGCTGACGCTGATAGATAATCATATGATAGAAACATAGAATACCAGGTTAGAAGACACCTTAAGGATCCTCTGGACAACGTTTCTTGTCAAATTAAGAGTAAGACCCAAGTACTGCCCTTGGCCTTGCAACCCTAAAGAGATACTAGCAGACTCAGAATTCCTTGACCAGCCATATTTTCCTGTTCACATTTAATATATAAGCAAATTACATTAATCATGGAAGTTCTATTTCTTAACACTTACGCATGTTGTCCATTAACAATATTATCAGAGGATCCACCAATAGTATTTTTTTCAATTTTTCTATTCCTGAGGCCTGCTGTGCAATCAGTCAATGTAAATAAAAATTGCAGATCACAGAAAAAATTTGTGAATGTACATAATTCAATATGTCACATTACCACTAGTGCACTATAGTATTTCGCTTGAAGATTTTCAGTAATCTCGGTAATATTTTCTACAGATTTATTAAGTATAGTAGCTTAGCGTGTGCATTCCAGCTAAACTGGGCAATACTTAAGTGACTTAAGGTGGGTTGTTGGGTTTTTGTTTTTTTGGGGTTTTTTAAACATCCTATTATGGACAAGGTATTTATTTTAAATAGTGGCAAATATCCTAAACTGTTGCAGAACTATCAAAGCTTTTTTCAAAAAAAATATGGAAGTTCTAAGTTCACTGTTATTTTTAGGCATTTGTCAAACAGTGAAGGATTTCAAAAGTTTGACCCCTTGGAGCCCCTTCCATCTACGCAAACTTGTAACCCAGTTTTCAGTTCACAGAAAACATTTTTCTCTTCTGTTTTACTTGGCTTGAATTTCAATTGGAACTTCTCTTTCCCACAGTGTACTCTGAAATGTCAGAGAGAGAGATCAAGCATTTTCTTAATGGATGATGCAGTTAGCAGTAAAGGTCTGTGACTTGCTAATTTTCATACGGCAACCTCTTCTCTAATGTATATGCTAATTCATCACCATGCTCTTCAAACTTGAAAATGCATTTATAATGTACCCTCAGGAAGTGTGTCTGGGCCAATCTGCTAGCCATGTGTTAAAGGAGGAGTTCACACAGCAACCTTAACCCATACTGGAGGACATCCAGCCAGCCTTTGCAGGATAGGACAGAAAGGAAACCTATACTGCAGCAACTCACAAGATCTATTTATCATCAGCTACATGGACTTCAAAACAAACCAGTAAAATACCCTAAATCTTCTCACTGCCAGCTGGAAACACCTGATGAAAAAGTAGGATTTGCATGGTAATTTCAATGTCGTTGTATGTGAAGATAGGGTTTTATAAAATAAACTGATGAAAAGTAATGATGTGGTTCATTTTAAAGCTTGCAATAAGAGCAGCAAGTAATAAGACAGAGTGAAAGATCTCATGTTATTTTAGCTTAAATAGTCTGTTATGGTCTGATGCAAAGTCATGCATTTCTTCAGTTAGAGGCAAAACTGAGGCAAGACAACTTACAGCTCTGGAAAAGCTCCAAAAATCGTGGCTTGTATATACTCCAGGCAAGAAGGATCTGACTGCATCTTCACTGAACAGCAGTCTTCACTCCAATTGTGAGAGAGAATTCAACCACACAGTTTCTAATTTCAAGCATTGCTCTGGATAACATGTACTTCTAGTACTGTAGTTGAAGTGCTATTAAAATCAAACTTACTTTATCTTTCTCATTATAACTGCAAATGGGCTTGGAGTACCAGCTAGCTATTAACCTAGAAGAAATGTCCTCTGACTTGATCAGTGCTGTATGAATCTACAATACAGACCATTGATTATGCCTGCACATCAGTATCAATTGTGGTTACTTTTAATTTACTTAGCAAACAGTAAAATAAATTCTTGACTGGTATTATAACTCATATTCCCCAAGCTGCTGTCAGCCATTCTGATAAGACTAAAACTAGAGTAGCTGAAAAGTTGATGCTCATGCATAAGCACGTAAGATAGAAAGCGAGTCCTGTGGAAAAATACGTGCTGTACTCAGAGAAACATTTTAGTCTGTGTTTATCTTTGAATACAAGTGCAACCTCCTTATTTTTCTAAGCTGACTCAGATGTTTAATATCAAGTATCTGTTGACCAAATTGGCAGACCTGAAACCATAACACTGTGATCTTTGCAAGGCTGAGCTCACGGGGCCTTTCATCTCAAAAAACAATTACTGATCATACTGCAAGGTCATCCACTCCTTACTGTTACATGCTCAGTATCAGTCAGATGCACAAAATGTATCAAAAAGCATTTAGAATAAAGTTTTGCATTGAGATTATTTAATAATTTGTTGAAAAATACTAGTCGAAGTACTAAAAGGATTGAATCTAATTGTAACATTATAAGATTACGTACAGCTTGCAATGACTTCACATCTGCTGACTCCAGTGCAGACACATGCTTTGCTCAGAAAGCAGAATTTAGCTCTATGACAACTTAAAAACGAAAAGAAGCTTTCCAAACCATTTGGTGGATAAATACTTTGTACCAAAGACCTTCGTATTTCAGCAAAAATGAATCACCACACTTTCTGTTTAGACAATACCTTTTCAAATCAAGTCAGCCTTAGGAAAACCACAAAATCACATATTTGTATCAAAATACTTTTTTTCTTTAAATGAGAATAATTCTAGACATCCATGACCTACATAGATATTTTCAGCTATTAATGATATTTACAGGGCACTTTACTAAATTCATTTTTACATTCTGATAGCAGAAAATCTTTTAATGGAATTGAGACACTATAGCAACAAATGGTTTAACTATAAAACATATACAGATGAGATGAACTCAGATGATCACTTCTGATTATAAACTACATGATTTACCCTCATTAGTATGATTATGCAGAGGCTAATAACTAAAGAGGGAAATCAGACCACAGGGTTGACCAGTGGCTGATCAATTTCCAGTTTTAAATGTTACAAAATTTCCTGGTGTACTTTGGACCTGATCCAGCTAATCTTTTCCCAAATAGTTCGGTTGACAGCATGAACAAAGCACTGGCTCAGTGATCAGTGTGCACGTGATTACCTCCTGAGGGTAAGAATTTAGATGCATGGACATGAGTATGTAGATCTAAGGGCCAGGGGAAATTCCGTAGTCTATGAAAAATCACAGAAACATGGAATAGATCAGTTTGACTGGACTCCTGCTGGTTACCTGGTCCAGCCTCTTACTCACAGTAGGGCTGGCTTCAGCTGACCATTGCAGAAGCACCTGTTCACTTCGGTTTTCACTATCTCCAAAGATGGAACCTCTGCAGCATCTTTGGACCACCTGCTGCAGTGTTTGGCCACCCTCACTGTGAAGACTTTTTTCCATTCACTAGTCAGCACTTCTGTTGATGTAGTTTCTGTCTGTTATCATGCCACTTTTTTCAGTGTGAAAGTTCTGGCTTCATCTTCTCTATAGACTTCGATGTTATAATAAAGACACCAGTGAGACTGTCCCAAGCCTTCACTTCTCCAGACTGAACAAATCTAGGTTTTTCAGCTTCTCACACTTTGCGCTCCAACCTGCACCATTCTGGTGTTTGGCATTCCACTTCAGTTTGTTGGTATCTTTGGAAGCACAAAAGTGGGCAGAGACACTCCAGCTTAATGCCATTTTGTAATTTCCTGAGTGTGCTTTCCACACTTTTTTTGTGAGCAGCAAATATTAATGATTCCTATGAGATAGTGCCTTGGCAATTGCTCTGCAACATCATCAGTCTGGGCTTGTGACAAGCATCAGTCTTCTTCGGATTACTAGCGTATAGGTAAATTTACTTTTATATAACCGGAGTAGCACATACTTGATATAATGGTCTGTATTAATTTTGCCTACAAAATCTGGTTCAAGCTATCTCAGCAGTTTTGCATAGAGTCATGCTGGAACTACACTGGATACTAGAAGCACTGTAGCAACATTTCCATTGAAGCTAATCCAATTGGCCTTTTAATGAACAAACCCTATGACAAAAAGCAGTACATATTAATCCAAGCAGAAATCTTTATTAATGTGATTTTATTCCTCCCAGTATTCAAGCTCCTCCTTTTATACATAACTCTGGTTAATTCTACATTGTACTGCAATGTGCAGTATACACAGTTTTCAACAGAGCCAACTGTATTCAGTGTGACTAGAGCCTGAAAAGCTTCCTTGTCCTACCAGATGGCACAGTTTGACTCCTGACACAGAAATGAACTTATAGATAGTCTTTAATACATAAAAAAAAAAAAAAGTTACTTCTATTTTGAAATCTGTTTGTTATCTGTTTTTCCAGTGCAGATAGTACTTCTGACAGCCCACTTTATAATTAATCCTGACATCTTTGATGGTCTGTTTCTACTTGAAGAAATGGTATTTTCTTGCTATACTGACATTTCACATCCCACTGAGTTCAGAACAAAGGTGGTTTTGCAGTGTTGCTTGAATGTTAAGTTTAGAGTAAGAGTTGACAATTTAAGACATGATTGATATACAAAATCTGCATCAGATTCTTAGGAAAAAAAGAAGTCCTGTCCTGTTAAAATCTACAGTATTAAAAAAGAAAAAAAAGCCATGTCCTGTTAAAACCTACAGTATTTCCTAGAGTGGTGCATCAGAAGGATAAATACATACTGCTACCAATAAGTTAACATCATGTGCTAGATAACACTAGGGTTAGCCTTCTTATAGCAATTTCAAGACTAGTTATTAGAATTTTCTACTTCACCCACATCTGAAGCATGTAATTTTCAAGCAAGAAAAATCAGTCTCAGAACCTCTACCACAGGTGAGGCAGGAAATACATGGAATTTGGAACCTGTATTTGTGCCCTCTTCTAACGTCTCACGCTCTCTACCTGATGGCATTAGAGGAGTGAAGGATATGATTGCCTGTATTTGTTTAGGATAAAGGACAAAGAAACATGCAAAACCCATTTTTTTGGCTTTACTTCAGCCAAGGGCTGAACTGTCATAACTGTCAGTTATGAGCTTTAAAGCTTCTGTGCTCTACCATGTTATACAAAAGAAATATTACATTGTCTACATCACAACATATCTCACTGAGCTATTCCATAATCCTTTTCCCATAGCTTTGCTGGAATAGTTATAGGGATTTTGTAGATTTGATTTTATTCCTTTGAAGCTATGCTTATTTGTTGATTTTGTACTGTAATCAGCTAAGGCAGGTGTTGAGATTCAGCTTTAACTATAATTATGGTTCATTTAAATGATACTGAAGAAAGGCTTATCATCACGTAGCTAGTAGTATCAGCTTTATTACAGAAATTTAGTGCCTTTACTAAAGTTAGGAAATCTAATAGCTTATGTGAAAGTTATAATGTTCCTAAATAGCATTAAAGATCATCCTCAATCAATTTTATATTTTTAGTGCAAAATTTGCATATGAAATAATCTGTATCTCAACAATAACAGATACTGATGCATTAGCCTTGAATCTATAATAAAGTTTTTGATCTATTTACTTAATATTGTGCCACAGCATAAACACCAAGTTCACCTCTAAGTTGTAAGTGCAAACAGGACTATGCTAAGTTCAAGCCTCTTATAAAAAATCCTGCATATTCTGATTATTACTGTCCTGTCTCTTATCAATGAGATATATCAGCATGCAGCACTTTTAAGCAGATCTGCTGAAAGTAACTACAAGCAAACCAGATTGGGTATGTCTACCCTCACCGTGCTGTATAAATTTAATTTTGTATATGGGATTTTTTTTAGATTTTTCAAAGTATTTTCTCATTTTTCAGGTTTACACCAACAGACTGAAAGAGCTAAATAAAGATAAAGATTCCATAAAAAGACATGGCTGCAAATATTTTTGTAACCTTCCAAGTGATATGTCTCATACTGGTGGCCCAAAAATAAATGGCAAGACTACACCACCCACACTGCAGCACTTCTCCTGCACCAGGGTGTGGAACAGAGAAGAATTATCCTTTAGTCATTCTGCCCATTCTGAGCAACTGACATTTGTGCAGTTGTAAAGAGAGAGCTTTTCTGTACTACAGGGTATTGGATTCTGGAATTTGTTGAAACAGTCCATTTTCTATGCATAAACATATACACATATTTATAAACTCTATACATAAATATGAAAACTTTTTAAACTATGTGTCTTCCCTCGTTTGCAAGATCAAAGAATTCATGAAGCAACTAACTGTGAAAATATTGATCCTGTAGAGCTGCAAAAAGCAAGGGAATGTTCCTAAACTTGTATGTTCATTTTGATTTACTGCTGAGAAGTAAAGATGAGAAACAATTTGCTTGCCTCCTGTTCTCTCATAAATTGCTAAGTCAGTTGCCATACAAAAGTAAAATGTGATTTTGGAAGTACTTTGGCAAAACACATGACAAATGGGTTTGTGTACATAGACTGAGGCATGCTACGGATGATCAATAGTGAAATTGTATGCTGTCACTACAACAGACCCTTCCAGTGATATTTACTGAACAATGATTTGAATTCACTGCAGCATGAAAAGGAATACTATATGTCCTCTCCTGCTGCATTGAAGAAGGGATACCAAGGCCCAGCTTCAATACAGTAAAGACAGGAAGCTATGATGGAGCTGTTCTCCATTCTCATTACAATAATTGTCATTCATAATCTGCAGTTTTCATTCCTGTCAGAAACTTTGCTGGAAAGATGAGAATTTCTGTTTAAAATCAAGATGTCCAGAGCCCTCCACTCTCTCTAACGTTTGTGTGAGAGGTACTCAGCATTTCAGAGAGCCTGGCCCAAAGCTGCCCATATTCTATAAAAGACTGCAGAAGAGTGAAGCAATATGTTCTTTCTGTTCTTCAGTTTTGCTCAGTTGGCTTATTCTGCTTCCTCTTATGGGCTGAAAAAACTTCCTGAGATACACCTAAAAATCTAGCCATTCAAAATTGTCCTTAAAAATGTATTTATAAAGCCTGTATATAGGTATATGCACCTACTATAATGATATACTGTTTCTGAACACTTGAAAAAAAAACTTGGTAACAGACTGATATATGTATTTGTGAAGTATGAAAGTCTAAAAACCTAAATTATGTCTAGCATACATGATGAAAACAAATTTACAAATATTATATTCACAAAGCTTTTGATCATCTTGTTCATTGATAGTTACCCAGACATAACTTATCTTTCAGGTGGTTTCTGAAATTAGTAAATTAAAAGATTTTGAAATGGTCAAAGAGAGTTAAAGAAACTGCAGAACACTAAAGAGAAGGAAGGAAAGAAAGACTCAAAAAGCTCCCAAGAGAAACAGAGAGCATAAGAGAAAGACAGAACAGGCTCAAATCCAGCTAGCAATACACTAATTCCACATATCAGTGTAAGAAATACTCAGAAGTAGGAATTTAAGACAGTCAGTAAAGAAAAACAGTAGCTAAAAAGGCTTAGTCCAATTTAATACAACCCAGAAATTTACCCTAATTTCTCTCTTACACTAGAAAGTCACTGCCCCTTAAATAAATTGCAGTGTATTTTTCGCAATAAATTTATATGCTTAAGCTTCAAATGGAATGGAGAATTTTTTTCTAAAGTTAGATACTTCTTGAGTGGAAACTCCATAGTATTTGCTGAAACTTCATGGACTTTTTTCTCTGGCTCTGTGTACCGTGATGAAATTAAGAAAGCCAAAAAGAGGAATTTTTCATAAGTCCTTCTATTTCAGTTTTTATTATAGGTTTACTGTTCTGCAGTTTCTAGCCTTCCTCCCTATTATGCAGCCTAATTTAACAAGGCTCTACTTGTACTTATATTATACTTTGTTAGAATAATTACTTCCTATAATTATGGCAAGTTACTTTTGCAACACCTCCTGAATCTGTACTAAGCTGCTGAACTCTTGTATGCTAATCCATAGCAAAAAAGCATGAACATTTTTGACAGGTTTTCAAACTGAAGCAAATATTACCAAAATAAGCAAAACACAATGTGTTCAGAATTAATTAGTTTAACCAGTGTACCTTAATTTCTCATGAACAGAAATTTGAATGAATACAAAGAAAAAATAATTTAATTATAAATATACTTTCAATTGAGCATAATGGTGCCATCAATTTTTTAGCAGACTCCACATTACAGTCCATGGGGGATCTGTTAAAATATTGATAGCAGGATATGGCCCATTATGAGACCACACAATGTGTTCTATTTTAAACAGAGAATTAATAAAGATTTGTTTCAGGAGGATGTACGAAGGACAAATGCTAAGGTTTACTTCAGTATGTCACTGGAGCACAGAAGGAAATCTGAACTATTGCCTTCCACTCTTTGCCTTGCAGCATGTGTGTTACTCATAGGAAAGAAAAAAAAAACAACCAGTGTGAAATAAAATATTTTTCCCTCTCTTTTATATATTAAAAACTAGAGTCCCCAAATGGATCCAAGTACTCGAGGAAGTGGAATTCTTTTCTTTCTTTTCTGCTTTTATCTCATCCAGGTTTACCAGAATGGCAAAAGACTTTTCTATTGTTCTGAGGAAAGGAAATAAAAGCCTCCATTTTTAACTCAACCTCCTTGAAGCCTGACAGAATGCATAACAGACATAGACACTAATACAGTATTTCATATCTTTTGTCCTTTTCCTTCTTTCCTAGAAATAATTGAGATACCTTTTGTAAGTACTCTCTAGTTAATACTTTCCAGTGCTCTGAAGAGGAGGAGAATATAACATTGGTGGCAACTTAGTCTTTGGAATTTTTATGTGATACTCTATTCTTATTTTTCATTATGTTCCCACACAAAACATTCACTCCTCCCCCTAATTTATTTCCTCTACTGGGGAAAGAGAGAGAAACACAAGTGTAATGAGGAAGCAGAGAGTAATACAGACTGTCAAGCCAGCCTAATTCTTAGGACCCAACAGTTGACTGACAATCTCCTTCTGTTTGATGCACACTGGGTTCATCTGCCATTTTGGGGCAGCCAAAACAACCAGTTTGGGAGACAAGGGCAATTCATCACTTTCTAGATAGGGATCTTGAAAACTCATGAACAAATCCTTTATCTTCAGGTTTCATAGTTTAAGTAAAGTGGAAGCTTATGTAACATACTGTTACTTATTTTAGCTAGCACAGCAATATATGAAGATGAGCTATGTGAAGACAGCTAGCTGTCAATGACAAGATTTTTGCTGAAACAAGTTTTTGGCTTTCCCTGTTGGCAGGGCTGGGATATCTCTCAGAGCAGCAATTAGGGGCTCATAGCTCATCTTGCCCCCCAGAAGAGATAGAACTCTGGTGTGTATGCGTCCCAGCTGCCAAGTCTGATTTGAAGCTGGAAACAGTTTATGTCAGGTCCACTATGCAAGGGCAATTAGAATTGATAGGTTTTGGAAACACATGTGGCATCCGTACAGATGCCAAATCAGCTCATTAAAATTGGTGACATTATGCTAAATCATGATTAAACTATTCAGATTTGACTGAGCTATCAACTAAAGGGAAAATAAGTTCCCTGATTTCTTTTTCTCCATCTTTTACCTACGTTGTCCAAGTCTATCTAGGTATACAGTGGTTTGATCCTGGTCTCACTAACACCAGTTTCAGCAGGACTGGGGTTACAACCTTGAACTTATGGCAAATGAATAAGCTCCAGCTGACTTTGTACAGAACTGAAACCAGCAATCTCAGCGACATTGAGTGTCTGACAGATTTACATTAACACCTGGTGCTGGCAGGATGTCCCCTCCTGTTACAGAACAGGTCAAGAAGCCAAGCATTAGATCCTTAAGGTTTTTCTCCAGCAGCTGCATCACAGGATATCTATACTTCAGTGCCTTTTATCAGGAAAAATGTTTATATGGAAGATCTAAGGCAACATGATGGGCTTACGCCTTCAACATCAAATGATGTTTTGTGGTGGGACGGAGTGAGAAGGGGATTTCATGAGTTCCAGCACTGACATAGGGAAGAAGAGATGACTATTAGAAGAAGAAAGGGTTAATCATAGAAATCCTTGCCTTTAACTCCTAATAAGATCTATGGAAATTAGAGACTAATGTTTCTATACTCATCAACATTTTTACAGTCATCACATTGTGGATAAACTAATGCAACAATAAATCAGTAAAGAAAAAAAAAGATATAATCAAGTATTGATTGCATAAATCTCCTTTCACATGTTTGCATACAGTGAACATATCCAATAGACAAACTAATTAATTTTAAAGTTTGAGTTGTAACAATTTCTCTAGCATTTACAGACCTTTCTTTCTTAACATTTAAGGCAAAAAGCTAAGAAGAGTTTTTGAATATATATGTATCTACTATCTGAAAGATAAATATCAAGGGTTTGCTTTACAATTAGGGTTTCACTTTTTGGGTCTTAGGCCATGTAGTAAGGCTTGCTACCTAAGACTAACAGTTGCTTTCTCTGTTGGAGCACAGTCAAGATTTTTTATTAGAATTACCTTAATAGCTGTGAAAATACTGCTAAAGTGAAATTAGAAACAGAATTTAAATTTTTGTCAAAGGAAGATATTGGAAGCAAAGAGAAAGAAAGCATAAAGTTTTTGCTTAAGAAATGGTCTTTTTAAACAAAGCATGTAATTAGGTCAGGCTGGACAGGACTCTGAGCAATTTGATCTAGTAGAAGAAGTCCCTGCTTATTGCAGGGGTCTTGGACAAGATGACCTTTAAAGGTTCCTTACAACCCAAACTGTTCTATGATTCTACGACAAAAGAGCTGTGGTGATCATAACTGGGTGTTTGTGCTCACAAACATAATAAAATAAAAAAAAACAATTACAGTTTTGTTTTGTCTTATGACTTTCATTCCTGCCAGCAGAAATCCAATAATGCTTTTGGTTGGATACTCACTATTTAGGCTATGCTATAATGAGGTTTGGAGGTTCCCAAACTGGAGGCAGTCCTTCCCATTCAGAAAAAAGCAGACAGCCTATGAACCCCTTCCTTGCTGAGCTGGCTGCGTGTCCAATGGGGCATTACAAGGTACTGTTGTCAACAAGGGCAGGCACAGAGCTCATGGGTTTCTGACAGTCTGTATTTCTCATTTCAGTAGTTAAAAGTTTGAACACAGAAAAATAATGAATGAATCTTTCTTGAGTACCATCCATCTATCCCAGGAGAAACACTACTGAAGACAATGAAGAATGGTATTCAGTAGAAATCAAATAGTGAGAGCAGACATTGAATTTTCATGTTGTCTTACAACTTTGCCATATGTCATGACTGGCCTTGAAGCTAGCATCTCAGCACTCTGAAGGGAGTTTTACACCTCAGTTTCTTACACTAGTTTCTTTACTAGTTCATAAGCAGCACCCTTTTTCAGGTATCAGAAGTTTCATTTTTTTCCAAAAAGCCATATGGAAGTAACAAGTGATAGGTTATAGACACTATTTCATGTGCCTGCAATGCTCAGAACAGCTGCCTGAGAGAAGTCAACACAAAGGAATGGTGTCAAACAGTCTTTTTTACTTTCAATATGTAGGGTAATTACCTGAGCTGAGGCCAGAAAAATGGGTGCAAAGTTCCTAAGTAAGGATGTGAAAATGCAGAAATGGAGCAACTGTTTCTGTTGTGTTGGATCTGCTTCTTAACAAAAATCCACAAGAAAAACATTGAAAAAAAAATCTATTCCAGACCAAAGCAGTATATCACAAGACAAACTAAATAAGTGTCTTTCTTTTTTTAAAGAATATCTGGCTTTCAGAGTACGAGGCAGTGACTAGACATGAGGCCCATGAGACAATTATGCCAATACAGTTTATGCTGACTGATGAATAGTGCTCAGATATCCTTCCTGTTAAGAGAACTGGTGGGAAAGCAGATGAACATTTCTGAATTGGAGCTGTATAGTCTTCCATGATCTAGGACTGACCAGCCAAGGTTAGTGTTCAGCTGTGACATGACTCATCCTGTGCTATAGCTGCAAATACCCACTCCTACACATCACACCAGGAATAATATCAAAGCACTTCAAGTATACAGTTCTTTTAACAAAATACTTAGCAATATGAGCATACATACTTCAAACGTATTTCAAGTAATTACCACTTCATATGACAAACTCCAGGGTTTATCTACATTATGGAATGCAGAAATAAACACATTTCCTTTGCAACAACAAATAAATGAATTCTTCTGATACCATCTAGGGATGGGAAAGTTAAATTGCTTTAGTCAGTGCCTGTCAGCCCCTTGTATAAAGCAAGCTACATTCAATCCTGTGAAATATTCCTTTACATAGAAAAAAGCACATTACAATGTGCATATTCATTCTCATGCATAAAAGAAATGCAAACATTGCTCTGAGTCTGTGCATATGAGAGTAGGACACAGTGAATCACCTTTTGGAAAACAGAATTCATATGGAAATAATTGTTTTACTTGGAACCTGAGATACAATATGCTGTATGATTGCAATACTATATTGTGTTGTCGTGTTGTATCCTACTTCTTTAGAGGAAAAAATGGAGAAGAGTAATAGTCTTTCACCCAAACAAAACAATTAAGCGATCTTAGCAAGAAATGTCATGGCAGGACAGTGTCAATGTCTCCTACACTTACAGTTTACGTTTTGCAGAATCTTCAGCGAGAATTCCTCTAATGCTCATAGAGTAAGGGATATCCTTTCCCAAACCAAAGGTAGACTTCTCATTGAATGCAAACAAATATTGCCAAAACATGCAGGCAGACCACAAGATTTTTGGCATACCGTAATTTCACAAACTATAACCTAGAAATGATTGGGACTCCACAGGGTGCTTGCTGGTGGTTTGCAGAAATTCAGCGAACTTCATGGTGTTGACCGCTTCTATTTTCTAGCAGCTGAGTTACATTACAAGATGTCTGGAAATACAAAGAATAATTTCCTAAAGCTGGTCTGCTATGGAAACAATGGACATTGTTACAAGAACCTGAAGTAGCTACAGATGAAAAGAAAGATGTCTATGCAGATGTGGGTTGCAAGAGCAAAACATGATATTTATCAAGGGAGGTCTGATTTAAACAACTCATCCATGTGACAGGCCAATAAGGAAGTACATCCAGTGACTTTGGTGGGTAGAAGCCGTCAGATGTCTGAGGCAAGGGAGAGCAGGAGAAGAAGAGAGCAGTCAGGAATGAGGCCGTCACAGCCAGAAGATCAAACCAATCCACTGCATTGTAAAAAGCTAGGATTTGCCCCAGATACACAACTGCATTTCCTAAACTTCTATGACACACTTGAGTGTATTTCCCTAATCACATTTAAAAAATAGTTTTCCCATGTGCTTTTCCCTCAGGAGGTTAAAGATGGAGCTTTTCTAATAAGCAAGAAGTTCAGTGACCATAAAAGTGTATGAAGCAGCCATTTATCAAAAACATTTCAAAATATGTCTTTCTATGTGTTTAGCTACATCAGGAAGTAAGAAATATGGCAAATCCCCTTACATGTTGTATCTATATTTAACCTATGTTTGCTTTCTTCTTTCTGTGAAATTTTATGAGTAATTTTTCTTCTGGTGATATTTGAAAGAGTCAAGAGAGGAGATCAAAGAGCAGAACTAAAAATATTCAAAATTATTTCTTCTCCTCTCTCCCGTTCACACTTCCCTTTTTCTGTCACTTCTGTTTAATTTCTACTCTTTCTGCTTGTAGTAAATGTGTCCTCTTAAATTCAACCAAAGCTCTGACAATCGTACTTTATTTTTTCTGGTATGCCATTGATAACAAAGATTCTACCAGATAAAAATTTATGTTACTTAACAGAAACATAAACTATGACTCACTAGGTAACCAGTAATTTCCATAAAACCTAGTATTCTCTCATAAGTAAGATATAAGGTTTTTAAATTTCAGGGATTTGTAGGCATGTACCCTCTAAACAGTGATTGTTAAACTTTCATAGTGTTGTGTTATTTGACTGTTTTTCTTTTAGCCTGCAATATGGGCAAGATGAATCGCCTGCAAAGAAGGCAATACAAATAATTTCAGAAAATTTAATGTGTTATTTAAAATAATTTTCTGGTCCAGCTAATGTAATTATTATTTGAAATTCAAAGCTTCTACTAATGCATGGCATACTAAGAGATAATATATTCCATGGTTATAAGAAGTAGTTCTTCTAATTCTATAGAAGCTTCAATGAAGAGCCAAAATTTTAACTTTGCAGCAGTCTGGCTTGGTGAAAGAGACTTATGTTGATTTCCTTCACTGACAAACTCTTGCAATGCATGTTTGTGAATAGACCTGGAAAGAACCCTCAGTAAGTTTTTTAAGTGTTGTCTCCTGACTGCCAAGCCATTTTGTGACTCTTGTCTCTCTGAGCATGAGTCAGTCAGTGTCATGCTTGGACCTAGGAGAGGAAGTCCATTTAGATGCTTTGAGATTCCTCCTGAGGTCAATGAGTCATTTCAGCTCTTGCTTTACAGACCTACACTCTCAAAGAGAAGCTGATCCAAAACTGCACACCTCAATTAGTAACCTATTTCAGGAGTTTCCCACATATTTGTACAGGACACCATCACCTGTTATTCTAGAACTATTAGATATTAAAAAGAGGCTGTTTTGCATCACAAACGACAAAACCACCTGTGGGACAGCAGCAGTTTTTGCACTGAAGTGATTCATAAACTGAAATAGATTTAAAGCAGATGGAGGAAAGTTGATCCCTGCTTAGAATTTCATATGAGTTGTTTAACCTCAAGATCTTCTGTTATTGTGAGCTCCTTAATAACATTAAGATTAAAAGAAAGAAAGTAATGCAGTAACATCTCAGTCTTGGCAATTCTAAAACTGGCTGCTAGGAAAAAAGATGATTGTGGTTAATTTTCAAATTTTCAGCTCATTCATACACAGTAAGTAGATAATTTTTTTACCCATCAACATTTACAAGTAGTTATAAATAATCCACTAACTATGGTTTTGGTCAGAAACTGGATTGTCTATTTGTACAGGTGAACAAAGGAACAACAACCTGGCTACTGGAAGTGTATGCTATATGAAGAAGAAGATCAGAATAGAATATCTGGGGGAAAAAAAGAACTGGATAAAAATTCTTGAGCTACTCTAGAACACTTTTGGTTTCAGCTATTTTAGTATACAATCTAAACCAAACAACACAAAAATCTTTTTTCCAACAGTACCAGTTCCAAACAATTCTGATCTGAGCATGAAGTGTGGCCCTTCTGTATACCAACACAAGCAAAATTTTTATTCAAAGTCAGCACAGACCAACTGTAAAAAATAGTTGCCTATATGGCAACTCTGAAACATCCCTAAATCCTGATTCCTATAATTTTTTAATAGGGTGGTTAATATGGAGTATAGTTTAAAGCAGCCTTTAGGCTCTATGTGTTGACTTTCAGGAAGTTACAGTGCTTTGCACTTTGTAAGTTACTATTGCTCTGTGATACAAAAATTTTCATTCATCAAGGAATTACTTGCTTGTGGCTGAGGAGATACCAGGAGGAGTGAAAAATTGCAGATTTGTAAAGCTGCTGGCTTCCCACTTGGAGAGGTTAGCATTCAGGTTATTGTATACTGCTCGCCCATCTACTCATATACTTTCACCAGCCCACTCTTTATCAGAGGTACACCTTTTAAAAAGTGCAAATTTTTTTTAGGGAAATGGTATTCCAGACATATACATTTGTAGATTTTAATAAAATGAAACTTTTATAGTGTAACCCCATTTGAAGTTAAATTGCTTATTAAAACTGAAAAATTAAAAATTAAATCACTGACAAAGTCATGTTGCTGCTCAGATGTACCAACATCTCCAGAACCTCTGAAGTGATTCTTCATTCTAAAGCTTACTGAAATGGAGCATTTTTTTTAGAAAGGATGGCAGGTAAGCAATCTTTTTTCAGTCTTTTCTCCTCGGTTCTGAAACATTTTTCCTTATTTGGATACATGCTGGAAGGATCTATAAACAAAGTCTATTTTAGTCTTTCAACTGAAAAATCAAATGGAAGGAGACTAGGGCCATAAAACTATCTTTACCTTTTTTGTTTTCTTGTTTGATTGATTGATTGATTGATGACTTTTGTTTGTTTGCGTTTTTGTTGCTGTTGGTGTTTTTGTTTTTTTTTATCCTTGGCTTTCAACCGTTTGTTTAGTGGGATGTATTTGTGCTTTTCCTAATCAGGAAAAATAATGAAATATACTTCTGAAGTTAAGAAAGCTTTTATAAAGAAACAAGCTCTAACATACCACATACAAACGATACTAGTTAAGCTACAATAATATTTATATATGCTTTTCTAACTGAAAAATCCATAACTTTGTAAATAACTTAGTCCATAGTGATGCTGCCTATGCTAGCTATGCAGTGGGATGAGTTTCTTAGAATGAAGATCAGCCAGCTTCCCAACCTTGTTTACCTACCTAGACACCTAAACCAACTGGAAACAGAGAAAACCCTTTCTGAATACCTAACAGAAGGCCTCTCCACATTTTCACTTTAAAAACAGGTTTTAAAGTAAAGATCTTTTTTTTCAATTCGGATTTGTGATAAAGGAATTGTGGTTATTTCACAAGAAATGCCATGGGTGATCCTGGGGGCAGCATTTGGGGTGTAGGAGGACAGTGAACATTGGTGCATGTGGCTGCAAAACTATGTATGTGCTCTGTATTTTTTTGGTTGCTAGTGTAGAGTACATAATTTGAAAGTCTCATAACCATATTAAAATGCACTTTACATCCTGCTTTCTTAATATTTCTCACCTAAGGACCTATCTCAAGAAAATCATGTTAAACCTGGTGATATCAAACAAATACTAGGGGAAATGATGAGGCTAACAATGAGTGCATATGGTCTTTGAGGAAGAACACCTTTTAGTCTGCTGGCTGAAGGATTTTTTTACTTCAGTTTTAAGGATGTACGATCCAGCTGGGCAAAACTCCTCTAACATAGTGCTCTAAACATCAGGACCTTTTTCATAAAATAGTTACTACAGGGCTGGCAATATCAAAACACATTTTAGAAGCTTTTTTAATTTCTTCCCATTAACTCTGCGAGTAGTAGTTGGACTGTACAAACCTAGGCAGTGCAGGCACATATTTACTAACAATTATCTTGTAGCAAGTGCAGTGGGACTTGGTGTAATCTAGTAGTGGAAATTTTCATAAAACAGCTAATATGTATGGAATTGGAAATTCAGAAACAAATGGGTAAAATCACTCAGTGGTGCTCCTCTTTTATTGGAGCTCACATTTTTTTTATTCTTACCTGTAATTTTATCTTTTACCAGGTAGCTTTTTTTGCTGGCTTTTCAGAACTGGCTTATTTTCTCTTTTTCTTATTCTGGTTCTAGTCATTGTATTAAGTCAATTTCAGATTTCATTCTTTTGTTGTCTTATTATCATACTTAGTTATTCAAAATTGGGAGTGTGCTACTTTGTTCTGATTTTATACAAAGAATCTACTCATAGACTTATTACATGGAAAGGTCTACAGAACAAAAGGAATGTCAGGCTCATTATAGGACAATATGCTCTGCAAGGAATGAATTCTCTGTGATGAATAAGAGTGAGGTGAAGGGATAATGACAAATGTTCATATCTAACCTAAAACAGAAGGATTCTGCCAAGATGTGGGAGATATTAAAAATGACTTTAGGAAGTTTTAGAACAAGGGAAAGACACACATGTATTTGGGTGGGGGGAAGCAGGTAGAAATCAACATTTTATTTTGTAGGAAATCAAAGCTTAATATGCTTAATATGTCAGATTCAGCTGATAATACATTTTCATCTATAGTCAGTCTTGAGTCAGTTAAAATATGGTGGTTTTTACACCATCAGTGGTCAGCTGACCCAATGCATTGGCCTTCACAAAGATTATTGGAATACCTTTTTCCTGGTATTATATCATAGGAAATGCCCTGCTTTTGCTGCAAAGAGAGGCAGGAGGCAGTTCCTTTGTCAGTTGTCTGTAAGCCAGTCTGTTTCTATCTCACTACAATAAATTTGTTATTCCTTACCAGAAAACTCAAATGCAAATAAGAAGCAATGAGTGAAGAGGAAAATTACCTGAGAGTAGCCTGCACTATTGCTGTGGAAAAAAGGAACAGGTGAATTACAGGGAGGTGAGGAGCAGGGAATAAAAAAGGGGGGCAGGGAAGAGAAAGATCTGACAGGCAGGGGGAAGAAAACTATAGGGAACTCCTTGAGAGTGCAGTTTCCATTTGTTTGAGTGCTCCCATAGAAGGAAACAGGACTGTGTGCATGTGTGTAGTCCACATGGGAAGTCCTTGAGAAAGAGGTTCCTTCTTTGGTATTTTTCTATTTTTTTTTCTCAAAAAGAATAACCTGAAAAAGATTGAATTATTATTTTTTTCACTAATATGAATTTCGAGCTAAGTTTCCATTATCTAGTAATGATTTCTCTGACTACATGAATTGAAGTTAATGAGGTCACTGTAGCTCAGTATTTATTTGCATTTACTAAAATTAAACAAAACAGTTTTATGGGGGGGAGGGGAGAGGGAGCTGCATTTTTATTATGAATTAGAAAGCCAAATCCAAGTGGTTCTTTGCAGTATGATGAGCCTATTCAAAATTTCCAGAATTCAGTAATACAGCTGAAAGCCAGATTCTGCTGATGATAATACCTTTGCTCTGTAAGTAGTGCATTTATTTTATCTCTATGAAAACTGTGCTATGAGGTTTCATACTAAAATGATCCAGGAATAAACACTGAAAAGAAGAAATCCTACCTTCTCTCAGTCAGTAAGCATTTGCCACTATAGGTAACTAGAATAAAAGAGAAATACTTATCTATACAAGCCAACGTTTGCAAAACTGAGGTCAAACTAATTTTATTTACAAATTATGTTCTTGTTTTCTCAGTGATGATGATTCAGTACTGTGTTCCATTTTCTTTTGACATGAAAGAATTTCTGGAATAATGTCCCTCTAACTACTCATGATAGTTTCCCACAAAATCAAGGGTGGATCCAGATGTTTGCAAAACAGTATATAAATAGAAACTTCATGAATTTGTTCAAGAATATGTTCATGAGCAATTATTTCTATAGAAAATTGAGACAGTAAGTGTATAGAAAGTTGGATCTTAGCATATATTTGTACTTTCATAGCATTCAAACACTTAAAAAATGGCTGGACTGCATTGTACTTGACACAATGCAAACAGACTCTTCTTAACCAAAAGCAAATAAGCAATTTTTATAATTATCTAATTATGAAACTTTATCTAATTTAGAAGATAAAAAATTGAAATATTGAATAAGAACTACTTTTATGCACCAGATTAATACCTGATCTTGTTTTCAGTATCTCTAAGACAACAGATAATTTGAACATCTCAAATGTGACTGCCAACTTGTGCACAGGTTGGGTTTTTTTTCTTACATCATTTTAACAGCTGAATTAAGCTGATATTCAGAGACTGTGGAGAAAGGGTGCTGTTACACCAGTGGACTACAGGATAAAAATCAAACCATTGTCAAAACAGAGCAGTTCAGAAATACACATTTTCTTCTGTATAATAACTGATTTACAGTATCAATGAAAGGCTGATAAATAGGAGGGAAATCAATTTGGAATGGCTACATTGTCTCAGCACAACTTCTCCACCACTGTAATATGCCTGTGTCTTTCCTAGCTGTAAGAAATTAATTTAACAGATGAATAATCTCATTATATATCAAGTTGCTTATCTATCAAGAAATACAAAACTTTTGCTTGACTTGAATTCCTCTGCCGACAGGAATCAATTCACTAATCTGATTATAAAATGTGAAAAAGGCTAAAACTTACTGCAGCATATGCACATTTTGTGATGTTTGTTCCCTGCTCTCCTAGTTCCCTGAACTCCATACTCCCTTTTGAAGCACTGTGCAGCTGCCTTCCTGCAGCCAGCAGCCTGCCTGCCTAGGCTTCCTTCAATGGAAATCAAGGCACAATGGGAAAGAATGCATTTGCAGAGCTCCTCTGTGACAAAGTTAGGGTGTTGCCAGGGCACACACCTGCAGCAGGGAGCTGCAAAGTTGTTCCGGATCACACATCATAGGCATAGCCAATGTTTAGTACAACATAGGACAAAGATTTCATAACAACTCACCCAGGACAGGAAGGATGCCATAACAATTTAAATTAGAGGAGGATGCAAAGAGTTTTAAATTTCCCAAGCTGGAGTTTGTATTTGAAGTTGAGTTTCCCTCAATATGAACATGAACAAATGAAATAAATTTGACCTCTGGCGAAGTATTACTGCTTCCTTGTCTAAAAAGAGGTATTAATAGTTGATCAGTACAAACAAGCATTACATTCATCTTTCAACTGTTGAAATGTTGGGCAAGAAAGTAAATCCAACTGGCAGGAAGATATTTCCACAGGAAGATGAAAACTGAGAATCTTACTTATCTGTCACAGCTGTTAGAACTTTTCTAACTTTTCTGTGATTCTCTACAGTAATTCACCATGAGATCTTCACAAAATTGTATTTTTATACAAGATACAGACATATTGTCAGAGTACACATAGTAAATCTAGTCTGCCCTCCAGGAAACAGCAGTTTACCAAGAAAACTCGCAAAAGCAACATAAATCCTTTTAATCCCTCAAAAGCTTGTGTTCCAGGACAGCTTGCTTGAAGGTGTATGAAGGTATGAAAGAATAGGGAACCTGTGTTCTTATTCATTCATTGAAACAAAACCCTTTTTCAAGGCAGACTTGAAACTGCATAAAACTTCCTTTGATAAAAATGTAGACATTACTCCTGATAAATACTCACATCTGACTGACCATGGCTGAGTGACAGTGAGAATATGACATGTACTATTTGAAAAGGAGCCTTTCATTGGGAAAGAGTGAAGGTAAAACAATAAATATTGTTATCCTTTTGAAATGTCATATATTTCCAAACAGAATAAGACATGTTGCTGAGGAAGGTATTTATGAGCCTTAAGGATAGGCAATTTCTAACTGAGATGATTTAACATTGTCCAGAAAGGGACAAATTGAGATAGATGTGGATAAATCATTCAAGCCTCCTCTGAATTTGATGCATTTTAGTAAAGAAGTCCATTAGATGGCTTTAGATACATCTGTGGTAGTATGCTTTTCACAGTGTTTTCAACATCCTATAGCAAGAACAGGTGAATCAATAAAAGAATACTAACCAGTTGGCAGAGGTATCCAAACCCCACACTGAATCTCAGTTCAGACATATTTTAGATAGTGCAAAATTAATTAAACTTTTCAGTCAGCATCACACTTTTTGGCTCTTAAAAAGATGTGGTGTATGATACAATTTTTTTGAAGGTTTTCAAATTTTCATTCACCTTCAGGAATTATTGCCATTTCTTGTTGTGTAAACCCCAGTTTGATTACTAGTGCCACAGATCAGATGACTGTAACCTTTCTGTGTCATGTGACCTTCCTCTGCACTGGAATGGAAAGAAAATGCATTTCTCATGCAAGACACCAACAAATGTCATTGCACTGTAATACTGAAAATGTGACACTATGGACTGGGGTAGAAATTACAATTACAAACCAGAAACATGAAGAAAAAAATAATCAAAGCTACATAGCCAAGCATTATAGCTAAGGCAAGAATTAGGTTTGCCCATGCCTTAAAAATGGGTGCACGGCATAGCCACAGCACTCCTGGGCTTAGTAATCCACCAATTAGAACTGAACCAGGGAATCCATGAGTACTCTGGATGACCAGATTGAATTCAGAAGCAGAAACCTAAATGAGCATAGCACTACAGCCAGACGGACTAACTGGAGCACTGCACAGCTGCAGCAATGCTATTTCTAGTGTCAGTGATAAATGCCAGTAGTATCATTTAGGCTGCAATAAACATTATATGGCCTGCATTAGGAAGAGCACAATCAGTAGGTAGAGGGAGGTAATGCTTCCCTTCTACTCAGGACTGGTGAAGCACATCTCAAGTTCTGGGTCTAAGTCTGGGCTCCCCAGTACAAGAGGGAGATGTGGACTTACTGCAGCAAGTACAGCAAATGGCTGCTAAAATAGTTAAGGGACAGCAGCATCTGACATACAAAGAGAGGTGGAGACAGCTGTAACTGTTCAGCCTAAAAAAGAGGAGACTCTGGAAGGTCTTGTCCACAGGTAAAAATATCTGATGGAAGAGAAAAGAATATTGAGCTGGATCCTTCTCAGTGACATCCTGCGAAAAGACAGGAGGATGTGTATTTCACAAACTGAAATACAGGAAATTCAAGTTAAACACAGGAAAAAAAAAGCTTTTTCTGTGAAAGTTGTCAAACACTGCAACATGATATTTAGAGATGTTGTGGAGTCTTCACCCTGGAAGATACTGGAAACCTGACTGGACACCACTTTGAACAATGTGCTTTGACCTGGCTTTGAGCAGCAGGTTTGGACTAGCTCAAGTCCAGAGATGCCTTCCAAGCTCAGTCTTTCTGTCATTCTCTTATCTGCCAGCATCTCCGGTCCCACAATGCTGGTGCCTGAAGCCATCCAGACTGAGCAATGAGCTACCCAGCACCACAGCTCTGGGCTGCAGCTTTCTGTATTTTCAGAATTTTTAGTTGCCATGGGGGAGATGATAAATTTGAGAGGTTCTTCTTTGAAGACATCTGATTTGAGAACTTGAATTAAATACAGCAGATGCCTGTAAATGGCAGTTTAGGAGTGTTAATTATGCTCTGAATTATGATGCCTTTATATTTGATTATACATATATCTAACCATCTTTACATGTAATATAATCTTTCCATTTTATTTGTCAAAAAGAGACCTTTATTTTAAAGAAGAACCTGAATAATATGTAGCCTTTTTAAAGTGTGACATAAGTGTTTCTTGATGAAAGCATGGTATCTTTTTTGGTATTGGTAAGATCTTATGGAAGAAATTTATCTAAATTTGTTTGGAGAACTAACTTATCAATGGCAAAAGTAAAATTAATACTACCTTATATTAATATTTCAATTAATATAACTTGAAATACTATTTTCTTCTTCCAAATACTCACTGTGAAGATCTTATTCATATCTTTGTTTTTGTACAACTTTGCAAGTTATAGAACATGTTGTATTGATGTGATAGGGTTGAACAGTGGCTTTCCAAGGACTCTGGGAGACATTCGGGTGCTGATGATCCAGTTCCTCATCAAATATTCAAATTCACCATTCCTGTCTGGCATTGGTCTCACTGGACACAGCAGATTTACACTGCAATGATCACCATGTCTGAATATGCACAGCATATCCTGGAATAGGCATTCTCTGTGCAACAGAAGCTCTTATTCCTTTTGGTACATAAACTTGATAATGGAATTCATTTATAGCAGTTCCTCACAAGCTGTTTCTACTTTCCTTTTTTTTTTCCCAGAAATGTCTACTTCTATGAGGCAAGAAAAGTCAGGATCAAAGGGAAGAGTCAGTTTGCAGATGAGGGCAAACATTAGGAAGACCACACCTTGCCTTGAGGCTAAACGTTTTTGAAGGCAAGATACTGCATTAATATGTTCTCTATTAATACAGTAATTTTATGAACTACACAATGTCCTGGGCTGTTTATCACTCAATAAGCTCAATATTGCTTGTCAATAACTTCAGAAATGCTAAGAAAATAGGTTCTTGCAGATTATTTTCAGCTGACTAACCAGTGGTTGACGGAATTAATCAGTTCGTTCGCTGACAGATTTCTCTTAACACAGCAGGAAGGGAAGCTTGGTGTGAAGCAGATACATCTATCAAACTATCTTTCAGTTCTGACAGTCAAGGAGGCAATGGATCATTCACACCTTGAGTTTGATGCTCTTTCTTCTCTAAAGCCAGTCTGTTCAAAACCACTTGGAGTTGTGCTAATTTTGTTTTGCTTGATTTTGGCTCTCACTTCTGCACAAGCTTGTTAAGGTACAACAGTACCACAAGAAATTATACCCTTTCTTCTCTCGCTGTGTAGGTATGGTGTTGTGTTCCTCCTTCAGCTTAGAACAGCTGTTTTTCCTGGTGAAATCTTCCGTTTACTTCCATGTGACTTGATAAGGCAGCTGAACCTCCTGTGAGCTCAGTCTCTGTTAATTGTCCAAGTCCAACAAATTTTTTTCTGCTCCTGGGTTTCTAAAAACCATCCATTGTTTTCACAGTAAAAATACCATGAATTTGGCAACGATTGTGGAGTTATCATTCTGCTTCGATGGTGTCATACAAGAATTAAGACTATGATTTCAGACCTGGGCAACTCTCTAAGAAGTGTTTTGTGAATTCATGTTCTAAACTGAACTTGGCTACCTGACATGCTGAAGTTGTTAAAATTATTCTTGTTTTCTGTGCTTATCTGGAAAGGCGTCGTTTCCCTTCCGTCCTAGTTGAGCCGTTACCTTTTAACAGTGGCACTCCAAGGCTCAGTAACAATGTATGTATCACCGATTGCACAGGATATCACTAGCAACGAGTAAACCAAAGCCGTGTGTGAGAGCGGACAAATAAAGCAAATATGGCAGCACACAATCCCCAGGCTGGAGAGCGTGTGGAAGGATGCTTGAGTGGAAAAGCCATCAGCCACCACAGCGCCGTGCCAGCCCTGCTGACCGGTTCCCACCCGCGCGGCAGGTGCTGCTGCAGCTCCTGACTCCGCGCCGAAGGGCATCTCCCGACACCGGAACGCGCGCGGTGCCGCACGGCGGCGGGGCAGCGCCGGCCCGTGTCCGTGTCCGTGTCCGTGTCCGTGTCCGTGTCCGTGTCCGCGGCCGCTCGGAGCCCCGGGAGCCCCGGGATGCCGGGGGCCGGGCCCGCGGTGCGGGCAGGGCTGTGCCGTGCTGGGCCCGGGGCCACGGCGCCGCCCCCGGCCGCCTGATTGGGCCCGCGGGGAGGCCCCTCCCG
>VWZF01002115.1:193734-234669 GCA_013396755.1 Sclerurus mexicanus
CAAAATCTGTCTTTAGCCTTGTAGGACAGTCTGTTTCAAAACAGATCCCATAGTGAAATCAAAACATAAGTAAGAGTTGATAATAAAATCTAATATGCCGAATATCAGTAGCAGTCAAAACCTGGTTAATTCATGCCATAAAAGATAAAATATCACAACTACTATGAGTATGAATGCCATCTGCTTGAAATTCTCAAAAGAAAATACCAAGACTCAAAATAAGCAATCCAAGAAGCCAAGGTAGAGTTTGTAGCAATTACAGCTATTTTCCTTTTAACTAAAATGAGTTGGTCACAAAAAATGTTGCAAATTGTATCCTACTCAAAAAAACCCCCAAACCTAAAATCAAGCACCTCGGTAAACTAATGAAGCAGATGCAACATTCTAAATTATTGACATTATTAATATATATTCTATATATTAGAATGTACTGGCTGCATCTTGTATCTACTTTGTAGATAAGCAACAAGTGGTTTTTTTTTTTAATAAAAACTTATTTAAGTACAGTTCAGTATAGGTAAAAAGAAATATTTTAAAATAGTTATTGGAAACTACTGGACATGTTTTAAAGAATTTTATTGTAGTGTTGTTTAGAAATCATTGCGTTTCGATTTGCACATTTTATTAGCATAGGAAATTTGAACCATTGCAGAGCTGCCATTAGGATTTCTTTGCTGGAATTCCTTGCACATTTTTTACGATTTACTTTTTAAGATCTTTATTGTCTATGTATTTATTAAAATTTACTGCATTTATGTGGATGTTTAGAATTGCAATGAAGATTTTTAGCATTTGAAATTTAAATTAGGCCAAATCTCACGTTTGATGTTACTTTGAATACTCTTTTTAGCATGTTTTCAGCATCTGAGATATGGTTGTAATATATATGTTGTGTATTCAGCATGTCTGGTGTGAATATTTGTACGAGGAGTAGAGATTCAAGTATATCATTATACAGCTACTGTGTTTTTAAGTCCGTTCAGGGTCTTTTTTCAAGAAAGCAACACTCTTCAGGGCAGAATGTTAATATTCATTTAATTCTAAAATTACAATAGGATTTAAGCATGTGCTTAAATTGACTAGTGCTTCTGACTAGGGCTTCTAGCTAGGGTGTAAACAACTAAAAATTCATTTTTCTGTAATAAAACCAGCAAAATTTGCTAGAAGCAGCAAATTTTTATAAGGTTTTTGCTTATAGATTTACCTACTATCATACAATTGAAAAGACCATGTTAGTATCTCTAATGAAGCTTTTTGTAACATAGTTATTGATTGCTGCTCCTTTGGTAATATGCTGTTCTTCCATTTTTTTGGATGTCCTACTCGGGTGATGCCAATCGTAGGTCAATGCTAGTGTTTCCATGTCATTTTGGCTCCTCATTTATAGCTTGTAGCTCACCACACAGGATAATTACTTAGTTTTGTAGATGTGGAGTCTGGAGCAAGCTGACATCTACTTCCTTTTTGTAGGAATGCAGGTTTCTCTGCTCTCAGTTGTTCTGCTGCTTCATGACCTAGGTCAGAGCAAATACGTTCTCTAGGGATTAATTCTACTTTACCACAGAGAGATCTCACCACGTCCTGTTCATTGATTCAGACCCCAAGCATGTGTATGAGCTCTGGGGCTTCCACAGGCCTTTAGTCTTTAGGAGAATCTCACCCTATCAGAGCACAGTATTTTGTGATATTCACTTCCACTTATTTTTCATTCATATTACGTATTATATGATAGTTTTGCTAAGTGGAATCATGCCCTTGCTAAGAATATTATTAGTTTCAGATTTAACTGACGTGTTTTAACTGACATTCTCATTTGGTTCAAATGCCCACTTTCAGACCCTCACTGCTACTTGAACTTGGCGGTACTGTGATAGCCATTATTCTTGATTTTACTGCGCTGACCCTTTAAATTAGTTCCTTTGTATTACTTAAAGTCAATTTGTGAATTGATTTTCTTCTTGCATATTCACACTAGAAAAAGCTGTTCCAAGAGAATGGTGCCCTGCTGGTAGAAGTACTCAAATGAGCCACCTCCTTGTGCAAGTCAGCACCAGTAGGCTAATTTCTTACAGGCAGCATACCAAGCCTAGATGATAGCCAAGCTGTGACCTTGTGTTATTTCTGAGAGGGTACTTCGTTCATGAGACCTCCTGTCTGTACCTCCTATGCATACATATCTGCCTGAATGTGGACAGTATGCTCTGCTGTCCCTGCTCCAGTGACAAGGCTGCTTTTTCTCTGCCCTAAAGCAAGAGGGGAAATGCCTGGACACTTGCATGGAACTGTCTGAAACCCTCCCTTGGGATGATTTGGCTATGCCTTGCACTTTACGCATGGCTATGCCCATTGATTGTTTCAGCTAAGTCCATATAGAAAATAGGTCAGCCATGCAGTAGCTCAGGAAGAGAGCTTTAATTGTGTGGTTATAATCTAGAAACAGGATGGTGTGCATCATCATGGAGGAGACTGGAACCACTTCCAAAAATGTTATCAAGCATTGTGGAAGCTAGCCCTTAGACAGCTATTTATATTAGAGAGTGGCAGGGAATATCCCATGCAAGTCATCCAATTGCTTCGGTGTGAGTGAAGTAAAAATTTCTTGCTAGAAGGCAATGTGCTAAAATTCTTTGATCATTTTCCCCTCTACAAATGGAAATTGAAAGATACATAGATTTATGAAGTGAATCTTTTCCTCATCCCCATTCTAACGTATTCACAACAAAAAATGTATCATGCTTTTGGGGAAAATATATTTTGTGGGAATCCTTCTGGTGTAATTGTAGAATGTCATTGATTCCAGAGAGTGCAGTAAAACTTACGGTTTCTGTGATGCCACGTACAGTAGTTGCTGCTAAACTCTCCACTCTTAATTAATAATAGGACAGCTATTTTTGAAATCCCATAAACAGGTTTCTCTAAAGTATATTAGATTGAAGTGTGTTGTATAGTGATGACTGCCTTTCAAATGCTGACCAAGGTAAACGTGTGTTTAATTTAATTTTAACCTTGCATTTCACTTGGCACTTGATACAGATGGAGACTGACAAAAGTTGTTCAGGGAAAGCCGATTTCCCTCCTCAGCAAATACAGAAACTCTTCACACATGAAAGAGCATTAGTAAAAGCCTGAATACAACAGAGGAACACCTCAGCAAGATTTCTAGTTTGTTGCTTGGAAAAATTGGGGGTTTGCATTTGCTCATAATTATTTTTATGTTTTGAAAACACAAGACAATATAATCAGGTGCTGTCTTCTAGTTAATAGGGAGGGGTGTCTCCTCACGTTAATAGCTGTGTCCCTCCCTAGCCCTGACTGCAGGCATCCTGGAGCCTGAAATACTCATTGCAGTTCGTGTTTTAAATAGAACTGCTAAAAATGGCAAAATTTCCATGTCTTTAAAGAAAGCATGTATCCATCTGACTTTAAAGTTCTTTTTTTTTTTTTCTCCCGAAACTGTCTTCATAGTTGTCTCTTTGCACTGGTAAGCTGAGAGTGCAAAACCACTTGCTTTATGATGAGAAAAATATATGGTGGACTTATAAACTGTTGAAATTTTGGTGAAAATAGAGCCATTAGTCCATAGAACTCACAAGGTATATTTAAATGTAGGATTTTAGAATTTACACATGGAGGGAATTGTATGAAGGGAAGGACAGTCTTGTGGTTTAAATAACTTAGCAAGGCTTTTGGTCAACGGGGAACTGATTTTTCTCCCAAATTTCAGGAATATTGACAGAAATAATTGTGATGAATTTTAGATGGAATTACATGGTTATTTTGGTGCAGTTAGACATTCCCAAACAGGTTGCATGATATTAGCAAAACCAGCCAAGGGGAAATGCCTGTTCTTTAAGCAACAATGAAGCCTTCAGAAATGAGAGAATGATGTCAAACCTGCTGTGTGTTAGCCATGAAGGCTTAGGTTGAGGACACCTTCCTTGTTCTGCTTTTATATATAGCACCTGCACCCTTTTATGAATCCTTTCTGCAAAATCTATTTGATTTTTACTTGTGTGCAAGTGTTTTGATCCCATCTTTATTCTCAAAATCTGGCTGAAAATCTTTATAAGGTTTGACCTGATTTTTGTAAATCACCCAGATCTACTAAACTGGCCAAAAAACTTGTGCAATCTCTTAAATTATGTTAAGAGATCTGGATTCACTTCTTAGCTCAGCTGCAGTCATTCTATTACGATGTCCAGATGCCTTATTTCCCCACTAATAAAAGAGACATCATTATGCCTCCTTTCATATCCCATTTTTCTGTCTTAGCCATTCAGAAGGCAAACCCTTCAGGTCAGACATCATCTTTTGCTGTATATTCCTGTATGGCCCTGATCTTAATTTGAGCTTTCTGGGTTAAAATAAGCAAGTAACAGACCTAGCAACAGCAACAGAGAAAGAGCAGAATGCAAGATAACAGTGGCACAATTCCTCTGCTGAGCAACCTGCCCAGGGGTGAACTCACCAGACAGAAGGTTAAATACCAGTATATGAGTGTAAACAAAGACTCTGTAGGAATTTTCACTTGTTGACCAAGTGTCGATTTCACTGGCTGAATGGTGACCTTCATGAATGTTAAAAGGTAATGAAATGTTTCCCTCTGCAGACAAAAACATTTGGATGTGTGGTGGCAATGAAATAGCATAGAGGAGACCAGTCTTCCAGTCAGGAGTTAGGCATGGCTTGCAAAATATTTTGACAGGCTCACAAGGCAGAGACTACATTTGTAATATGACACTGAAAATCTGCAGCTGAACTGAAAACTAGGATCAACTTCGATCAGCTCCACACTTACTCTGCATGTCACATGCTCCAGGTCTGTGGGAGATGCAGCATGATAGTCAGCTATATGTGGAAAAAGTCATTGACCATAACAGTAGTAAATTTTAGAACCAACAGAGGCATGGCCAGTCAAAGTTCAAAGTGTGCAGCTATACCATGCATGAGACAGAGGTGGACATCATGACAGTGACTATTCTCTTGAAATATTAGAGAGGTGCACTAGCAAATGCAGTAAGAAGTGTTTTTAACAGTTGCTTAATATGTGAAATGTGGTTTCATCATATTTTCCTTTGAAAGTCCCTTTGAAAATTATTTGCAGTTCTAAGTAATACTAAATTCTAAGCAAAAATGGGTTTCAATGATGCACAGAGGAGAATTTAAAAGATAAAAGTATATTTTCAAATAGACTTTGAGTAGAGAAAAAATAAGAAACTGTGATGAGAGTATTAGTGGCAGAAAACCATCTAATGGGGTTGATGCATTTAAAAAAAAATAGATTTTATTGCCATTGCTATAATTTACTGTATTGTAAATGGCTGATCTATCTAATGCTGGAATAAATATGCCAAAAAAGGCAGTTATATGTTTTTATATAACAAATCCTCACTGTTTTCTTTCCCAACTGTTGTGCTATGATAATGGAAAACACTCATAGTCTTTAGCAAAATATTAATAAATGCATTCAGATCTTTAACACTAAACTTGGGTTTGGTACTCTGTCTTTTAGCAAAGAAGCTGCATTGGTTAGGAATGGAATCCTAATGTCAGTTTAATATAGTATGGGCAGTGTGGGATTTAGATGCCTGTTATAAATAGAGTTTAAAACCCAGAGCAAAGGTTTACAACGTGAATATGCTACAAAGATACTTGTGATACTGTGAGAACTTAATTTCTCCATTGTCACGAGATACTTGTAAAGTTAGTGCTTGTGTCTTGTTAGAACTTGGCAGGTACAAGTCTTTAAAAGAAATGTTTTTTATTTTCCACAGCACCTAAACTGTAAGCAGAAATGTCAAATGTTTCTGACCTCATGTAAAGGAATACACAGTGCACCACTTTCTTTTTACCTGCTGAGAGAGCACACTCTGCAAGATTCACAGTGCCTATGAATGCTCTAGAATGCCAAAATGCTTAAAAACACCGTCTTTACCCCCACAGAAAAAGGGGGAACTTGCTATGTAGCATCCTCTTTCTATGCACATAAACAAACACAGAGGTGGAACCTATTGTTTGTTACATTATTTCTTTTTTCAAGGGCCCAGTCAACAACAAATTTAGCTTTCCAGTCAAAGAAGCATATCTTTTAAGGATAATATTCAAATAGCAATCAAAACCTATTTGAAGTACTCATCTGAGTACATATGCACTTGCTGGGGCCAGAATTTGATTTTGGCTCATTTTTAGGTTTTTTGTCACAGTTCACTGTCCAGTCACTCTGAAACTGCTGAACTGTTTTCTTTGCTTGCTTGGAGCTGCTATTAGAGCACCAGTATGCAACACAGTGAGTTGGAGACATCCTGTTTTCTGGCTTCATTTTGAAATGAACGTGGTTTCTTAATATAATGATAAAAACAGTCGTTCAGTGGTGGATTTCCATTTTACAGATTTAGAAAACAGCACATACAGAGTGGTTGTTCTTTAACACTTTGGTGGGAAATAGCATTTGAAGGACCTTTGATGTGGGACAGCCCCTACACTAAAAGTGAGTCATACGGTAGCTGAAGTGTTGAGACAAAGAAGTTTACCAATTACAATTGATTTTACTTTGGATTCTCTACAAAGTAACTGACCCCAGATGACCTCATGGCTACTTCTGTTTAGCTGTTGTTCCCATTTGGAGCTCTATCCTCCGGAGCGAGACTCTCAAGCTCTATTCTGTGCTCCTTTTGCCTGAGGACTGAAGCCCAAAGCTTCCCAGCGCTGAAGCCTAAATTGCCACACCTTGAACTAACTGTGTGCCCTTACAGTTCCTTATGTCTCTGGTGGCACAGTGGGAGGAAGGTCTGGCTTGCAGTTTTGGGTGATTGCTGACACTAATGCCCTTCTATGCTGCCTCACTGGATTCAGGTCAGGGCCTTCAAGGAAGCCAGGTAAGTAGTGCTTCCATCCTGGGATCTCACAGACATGTGCAGCACTAGCTGGTATTTCAGAAGGCTTCATGGAGAGACAAAGTGTTCCTTATAGACATATTATAAAAGACAAGTGAAATATCTTTAAAAAAGAAAATATAAAATTATGAAATCTTAAATAATTCTTAAATCTTAAATCTGGCCTTTAAGTTACAAATTGATGCTGCTGAAAACCAAATGCTAGAAAATAGCATAGGACATGCCCAAGCTTAGGACAATGAAACAAAACAAGGTATGTCATTCCGAGCCTTCCAACAGGTGCTAGTTAGGCAAACTGCTGAAACTAGAAATTGGATCTTGGCATCCAAATCAGAGGGTTAAACATGTATCCTTCCTTAATTGTGCAACAGAAAGTAATATATAATCAAAAGAGTTGATTGAAAACCAAAAACTACAACCACAAAAAAAAATCCCCTAAAATCTAAAATAATGCTGGAAAGTTTCTTGAAATTATAATTTCAACATATTTTATAGGCTATGCTGACAGATTACAGAAAAATTATTTGCATAAGCACCTACCAATCTTCAGTGGATTCATAGCAGAGGAAAAGAAATGTATCAGTAAGAGAACTGTCTGTTCCATTAGTAATAGTTTTGTTCTATGGCTTGTGTTTTCCGTATTTCTTGAGGATTTTTAATCCTTATGTCCTTCTATAGGCTTCCTTCTCTAGTTTCTTCTATTTTTTCCTTCTTGCTCCTTTATCCTATCTGTATCTCCCTTCTCTCCTTTTTATCTTTTTATAAAGAGCAGCAGATATTGCAAAAAAAATTAGAAAAAATAGAAAAAATATGCCATCTGAGAAATAGAGCAAAGCTTTGATCTTTCAGACTTTGGTAAGAATCCTGTGATAACATCGTTGCAGCCAATGCAGTTATACAGGTTGTAAGATGAAGAATTGTGGATAATACCCTTCCTGGAATAACTCCAGAAAGATTACCCCATGGTTCATATGATGCCCAAAGCTCAGGTTCAGTAGCACAGAAGCATGGTAGTTTGAATGACAAGCATATTTTTTGATAAGATTTTTTAATATGATTCTGGTCTTTTGGAAAAATGAAGTCCTCTGGTGAATCATCTCACTTATTTTATGGAAAAGTTATCTGTATTTACCCAATGAGAGAGAGACCTGAGGGCCTTTTGCAAAAAGTCACAAAAGTGAATTTATGAGAAAAGTAGCAGAAGAATCCTTATGGTTAAAATACATTTAATTTACCTCAATATTTAAGCCCTGAATTTGTACCTCAAATTAGATGCTGGTGATTGGTACATCTGATCACAGTTTCTGCACTGTTCTTTGTTAACCTGCTCTTGGATTTTTCTTCCACCATATCTCTTAATCTCCGTTCATCTGAAATGCCTGCCACAG
The DNA here is from genome assembly GCA_013396755.1 of Sclerurus mexicanus. Lineage (NCBI taxonomy): Eukaryota > Metazoa > Chordata > Aves > Passeriformes > Furnariidae > Sclerurus > Sclerurus mexicanus. The sequence continues at coordinate 202,016 of VWZF01002115.1, forward strand.
ACACTGGTGAATTTCAGTGGAATTTACAAGAATTTCAAGCCAAGCATCTATTTCTATGTCAGTCTATGCCTAGCACTCTGGCACAGAAATATCCAGAACTGAAACAGACACTAGAGTTTCAAAAAAGCTGGATAACATTATTTTTATTTTTGTGGGATTTGAATATTCAACTTTGATATTGTTACAAGAAGCTGCAATTAAAGAGCTCATGTTCTTGAATCAGTATAATGCATGGTTTGAAACATCCTAAACCTTTCTAAATGCATCCTTTATAACAGAGGGAGCAGCATTGCCCATGGCTTTTACTATTTGATTTTTTTTAGCTACAAGGATGCATCTTTTCTTTATTGTTTAGCACTATTGAAGGTTTGGAAAAGTAGCATTATATGCCATTTATTTTCCTTTGCATTTTGACCAATACCTCAATGATCCTCTGATTTTCACTGCATGTATTATTAAAACAATCTACATTTTAATAATGACTTGAAGTTTCTGTATAAAGGATCTTACATTTTTAGATCTAAATAACCTGCTATAATCTGCCCAATACATTCCTTTTCATTTTAAATAGATATGTCAAAGCTGCATATTCCATAAATATTTTCAACTTACTTTTCCACAGGCCACATTTTCACCTCACTCTTTACATCAAACTGGCACCAAGGCCAAGGGGAAGTTATTACAGAATACATGGTGAACATGGCAGTTACCTCTGAGTTAATTTTGCATTCCTTCTCCCTCCTGCTGTCATTTGCATGTGCTGACTTTTCCTGTGCAAAAGTAATCTGACAAACACTGTGCAATTTGATTTCTTTCAAATGCTTAAAAGAAGAGTAGAATAAATGGAACGGAAGGATTTGAAAGATCAGTAGATGTAATAACTTCAGCAATTGCACTGGCGACCACAGATTGAACATTCGACAGGAAGTCAAAATCTGCCTCTTGATTTATTTAATTTTTAGTTTTGTTACACAAGTGGCATACACTAACAGCAGGCTAATGTTAGTCATTAAGTGCGTATTTGTTGTGATTAATTAACAAGATTAATTTCTCTTAATACCACATGTGCAAGCTCAGTATTTCACAAAACATCTCCTCTTTACTTTGCTTCATTTTAGTGAAAAAGAAGCCTGTTTTTAAAGACAATATAAATTCACATATTTACCTAGATTTCTCTGCTTTAAATGCATATCTACTGTATTTTCCAGAAGAGAATTAGAAAACAAGTAAACAGTATACTCAAATTGGTACTTAAATGTATTCAGTCTCACAGGATGTGCCTGATAACCCTTGAAACTGTGCTTTTCAAAGGTAAGATCCACTACTTTTGTGTACTCAAATCTTTTTTAGAAGAGCAGATTTTTAAAGAGATGGGCTATGAATAACTATATCTGCCTGTACTATTGTGTGAAAAATGACAGGCCAATCTGTGAAATAGAAAAGGAAGGTACTAATTTACAGTGCACATGGCTATATCAGCAATTTCAATTATTTTTAAACATGTTTTGTAGCAGAAACCATCTGTAGGCATTTAATCAAAAAGGAAGGTGCCTTCTGGTCCTGCCCTGCAAATACCATGGGAGAGAACAATTGGAAAAGTAACTGATTTCTCTGCTTCTTCAAAGCTGCTTTTTTTGCCACAGGATCTACCTAAAGCAGAATCACTAGCTGCATGATGGGTGTGAAAACACCCCTTCAGCCATCTATTCTGGTTGAACACACATCTTGAATCAATATATTTTTTCAGAAAAGTTACGAGGATGTGTCCTCACTGCTGCAGGATAAGCATTTTCACTAATTACAAGTTCCTGTTATTACCTTCCCATGTATAGTTTTTAACCTTTCTAGAATCTCAAATGACCTCAGTTCTGTGATTGTCATCACATCTGCACATCTAACTGCCGAAACCCAGAATTGAAAAATCCAAGGTCATATGCTGGTTCAAAAATAAGAAAACATGCAAATCAGTATTTCAGTGACAGCAGTCACAGACCTGTTGGGTTTAATCCTATTCCTGCTATATCCAGAAACCTGCTATTGACTTCAATGGGACTTGGCATGAGTGCCTAACTATGAATAAATATATGAAAGGTAGTTGTCAGTGATTTTCAGTGTGAAAATGATTTTGTAGACATTGTAAACAGAAGTGACAGGTGGCAAATACCCAGTCAAAAAACTCTGCAATTGAAATCTGCTAATGAAACACTTGGCTTTCTACAGACCTAGTTTTCAGACAGTTCTGTAAGATCTACAGAGTTCAGGGAAACTTCTAGTACTTTTATTTATAAAACTTGCTGTTCATTATAATTTAAAGCTGTGAACACAAAGGGAATATTTAACCATATGCACTGTCATTAGAAGCTACAATCAATGTTTTATATTGCTCTACAATGCTCTAATATATTTGGGAAATAATAACAATAATGGTATTTATGCAAACCTACATGTCAGTTACGTAAACAGCTATCCACATCAACTTCAGTCAGATCAATGCACGCTTGTACAAATCCTAGCAAGATAAGTGTCTTTGAAGAAGTAGGAGAATTTTTCTATCATCTCTAAAGATGGTTCACTGTTAATCCAGACCACAGTTCTCAAATGAGAAGTTACTTCATGCATTAGAAATTTGGAATTTTTAAATAGTTTATTGTTTCATTTATTATAGAAGATGCAGCAATCCTGGCTAAGTCATGAATACTAGCTAAAAATTTCACTAATGGTATGAGATCAAATGTTATCCTTTTGCAGCACTTGCAGGATTCAGTTTACTTTTATCACAAAATAATTACAATAATTACAATTATTTTGTAGTTTATTTGCTCCTAAAAAGCATTTTTTGATCTATGAAATAAGTAAAAATCAGATTTTGCAGACATTTAAAGGTAAAGGTCCAGTTAAATGAGTAAAGTTCTATGCATTGTTAAGTTTGAGAGACTGAGCTGTAAGAGTAGGTATTTGGAAGAAATCAGTAAGCACTACTACTAACCATTGCTTCATATTCTAGACGAAAAGTGCTTCTTCTTTTGTAGATTCTAATTTAGATTCCACTGGCTATCAGCAAGACTTTGATCTTTACATTAAACTCCTGCTGCCTGTCATGAACGCTGCATGTCCTCAGGACAAGTTTTAATTCTTGAAAAGATAAAGTTCTGAAGACAAAAATTTATTTTTCTTAAATTTTCTCTTACAAATTTTTGTGAAAGTATTATACTTTCAGGAACTGCAAATGCAGATTAATGCTACATTTAGAAATACATTCCTTTAATGTATGAGAGTAATTTCCAGATACTTTCGATTGACTTTGGTTTTCCTTGTCCTCACTGTGGTGCCTCCTCTATTTCTATTGCCTTCCTTACCTTCCTCACCTGGGCACCTGGATCATTTGAGGTCTCATCAGTTATGTCAGTTCAATATCAGGATTTCTCAAAAAGAAAAAAACCCGAACACAAAAATTAAATAATGTATTGTGGTTGCATACAGCAGGTTGTTTTCAGTGTGAGGTATCTTTAGCTCTGCCTCAGGAAAAATGGCCATGAGCAGTCAAGCTCAAAAGCCCCCACAGTATAAGGAAGCCAGGGTTTCAGGGGTAGTGTCTGCATCTAAGTAAGTTGCTTAGCTGAATGGTACAAGCCTTGCTTCGGACCAGGGCTGAGTGTGCACGGATGTGCCACAGACAAGGGCTGCTCTTTCTGCCTGAGCGTGTGACGGGGGAAGCAGAGGATCAGGTGCTGTGAAGGCTCCTGCTGGGCTTGCTATGGAGTGTTTTCACAGATAGGTTTTGACTCACAGGAAGAGAGTATTTTTCCCACGCTGTCTTCTCAGCATGCCTCCCTGTTATTTGGTCCTAGCATAGGAAAATATTTACCCTACGAAAGTACTTAATGTGATACTTAAAATGGCAAACATGTATTTTATCAGCAACATTTGGGAATCAGTCCTTCCTTTAGCTATATGCCAAAATATGAGTGTAGTAATTAAGGTTTCTCCTGTGCCTTTAATTGAAAGCAGAGATGTGGCTGCAATATAACTTTCACATCTGGAGTCTGGGCTTCTCCCAGAGGTATATTTGGATCTAAGAATTTGCTTCAGACCATTACAGGGAAATGAGTCAGTCACAAAATCCACCTAAGAAATTCTTTAAAGCTAGGGTTTCGCCCCATCTTCGAGAATACTTGTTTCAATATTAAGGTATAGTGTTTAGTGGTATTACACAAATGCTAATATTTTAAAACAGCAGAAATGCCTGTCTCACGATGACCTTAATTGGCAGTTTTCTATTAGGTATGACTCACTGCCACTGCATACCTCCTCCAGTTACTTACATCTGGTGCTCTCCAGAGCAGCAATACCCAAAGAAAGTAATGCTTTGAAGGTGTGTGCACCCTAAACATGTTTAAGTTAACAATGAAGGAAGCAGCCAAAGAAAGCTTACTTGTTTGTACAGGATTTAATAAGACTATTAAATACTTATTTTCACTTCTTAAAATATTCTTATATATTGATGCAGGTTTGAGCAATTTTCTCTGAGTGTTTTAGAAGCCTCCTAAGTCCTTGGAAACAGACCAATCACCAGGGCTTTGATTCTGTTGCTACACACAGCACTTCAAATTAATATTGTACTTCAGATTAATAACACAAAATTATAAGATTTAGATGTTTTTCTTGTGTTTGCTGATAGGCTCAACAGCTGAAGCTGCAATGAGCTGCTACTGGTAGGGTGGATGATGGGTCCAAACCTGTCTTGCTCTCTGCAGAGGCACGCTGACTGGCAAGGGTCAAAAGACAGTGATTCCTGAATCCCACAGAGATTGGAGCTGAATGGAAATAGCAAACCTCTGCCTTATGTAAAGGCAAGACAAGTTAACAGCCGCTTCTGTGGAGGCAATGCCTTCCACACCACAGTGAGCTCCTACAAGTGCTGCAATTACTCTCATACTGGAGAAAGTTAGATTCAGTCAACTGTATCTTCCAACTGCTGCAAAACAAACTAACTATTTTTTAATTGCTCAACGTGCAGTAGTTCACCTAACTGATACATATGATTAAAAATAAAAAAGTGACATATCATTATATCACACTCTGTGTGTTGAAAGAAAAAAGTATTTAATGTTGCTTCTAATTTTTGTGCCATGTCCATAAACTAAGAGTATAAACCACTTTTAGCTATTGTTGATAAGTGACATTGCTTAATTCTTATAAATGGCTGTGTTACTATTGGGGTTTTACTGTATCACTGATTAATGGAACTGTATTTCATGACACTTAAGAAAGGTTTTAAAGAGGAAATACTCAGAAGCAACTAGTACAAATAAACATACAGGAAGGCATTTTGACTGTAAGACAAGTACAGATGTAAATATACGATAAAATGCTTGCACAAAGCATTTTGAGCACTGTTAAGTTATTCTGCAGCTATGACTATACTATCTGAAGTCATCTTCATTTTTCTGAGTGGCACAGTGCCATGTATTCAGTCAGACACTGAATAAATTTGTTGCTTGTAGTTTGATCTCACAGCAGATTATTTAATTTTAATTTTCAATTTGTTTCCCAAGGTAACTGACATCAATTAATATGGCAGAGATGGAGAATTCACATTAAACACTGCTGCTCCCCTGGGATGAGCTCTCTCAAAGCATGTTTGGAGAGGAATTAAAACCAGAAAATGTTCTCGTGTTTCTTTTTTTTGTTTGTTTTGTTATGGTCAGAAAATGTCTTTAAACGTTGTGAACAATGGGAGGGCTGGTGTTCCTCATTCCTGAAACACATCTGCAGATGTTTGACTTAACCTGGGATGTGTGCTATCATCATTCTCATACCTTGTTAAGGTCCATTATACTGAAATTCCTCCTGTAATCTCTACGCTGGGGACTCATTATCTTTCTCCTGTCAGACCTCTAACACCACTCTCTAATTACCGTCTGAGCGAGACAGATTTTCATATAACACAATAGCCTTTTTTTTTCTGAATATTAGTTACATTAAGTGCAAGATGCACTTAGGATACCAGATGCAAACTTGGTGTTTTAATAAAGAAAGACCTAGTCTGTGCATAGAGTTTTTTCAGTATTTGAATCTTCCAAAGTGTCATGGAATTAGGTTTTCCACTTTGTTTATTTAAAGATGTGATTTAGGGGATTTTGTTGTTGCAGAGGTCAGGAAGGGTTTTGGATTGATCACTGCTTGAAAATTGTTATAATATTAAATTGATAATGGTTTTGAACTGGGCTCTCTATTATCAAAGAAGCATCCAATTTGTTTCTGGGAAAACAAGAATTTCAGGATACTTAGAAAATAGTTCTGCAGGAAGCTTTCTTTAGGAACTGTCTCATCATTATTTGAACTTTAAAGATCTGGTACTGGTTTTGTATAACAGTATTATTTCTAGAAACATCATGGATATCCACTTTCTTGCAAATCAAGGATGATGTCATAAATAGCAACTGGTAGGGGCCCAAGGTCACATTCAGAGAGCAAGGGCAAAGATTTCAGTCCCCACCAGGGCAGGAAGAGGCTGAATGTAGGTGTCATGCAGCACAAAGAATGGCATCACAAAGAGAAGCTACATACACAGTAGTTGCATGTCCAGCAGTTTTGCTGACATCAGTGCCAATTTTGCTCCTGAAAAAGTCTTATTCCATGACCATCTTCTGGGAACTCTTCTTCCCACTTGGCAGCTTCTAAAGACTTCAGGTTTTGCAAGTGTAAAATAATGGCATTACAACTGGTAATTGCTGAAGGTAATTTTCTTTCTTTATTCTTAGGTTAATGCAAATGTAGTAAATATTTCTTGTTATCTGTTTTAGCCGTTAATTCACTCTTACATTCTTCACTGAGAAACTATTTTTAAATTGTTTAAATAGCAGCATGTATAAATGCAGTATTGCATTCCCTGGGAGATGATGTTTTACATGTTTAGTTTTTTTTTTTTTTTTTCACAAAAATATATTTCAGAGATTTTTTTCCTTCAAAGTACTGATATATTTGATTTTAAAAAGTTTTAGTAGTTGGAAGTTCAAGATTTTTCTAGAAATTTAAGGCCCAAATCCAGCAAACCCATAATTTTTTTTAGCCTTTGACAATGGCACATGTATATATTTGTGTTTACTTCAGTGCACAGATCAGTCCAAATGTTTTTCGGCACGTGGCATCCAACTATAGAAAAGATGGTTCTTTTCTGCTTTTCTTTCATAGTATAGTAATATGGGTATATTATAATAGGCATATGTAATGCCTTCTGAATAAAAATACTCTTAAATAAAAAATGCTTACAGTAAAAAGTAGGATGTATATTTATGTATTTGGAGTCTGGTTCTTGCTTTAAATTTTTCACTGCCTTACTTGCTACACAGCAGTATTCAGCAATAAAAAGTGAAGCATTACTGATGTCCATGCAGCAGAAACAAATGAGTTTCCGTGGAAAAACTGAAATCAGAAATATAGAATGTTATATAAACATTCTTCAGTCTCTTGTTCTTAGCATTGCGTTTATTGATTCTTAAAATACTATTTTAATTTTGATAGATGTCCCCTAGGAGCTGGCCTGACAACATCAGTATTACAGCATACTTTAGAAGGGCCTTTTCTGCCAAATACGTTTTTTTTCAGCAGCAGGTCCAATCTAAGTAGTTTCTGCCTGTTTCTCCTTTTATCCAAGCCATTTGTGCTGGGTCTCCAGCACTCCTCTGCTGTGCCATTCATTCCAGCTGTTTCAAAAGAAGCAGCTGATAACCTGTATCATGGAATTAGTTATTTTTAACCCTGATACAGTTGCTGTGTGACCCTAAAAGCCCTTTGGGTGTCTCAGGAGCAGAAACAAGCGGTGTGGTGCACAGGCTTATTGAAGCAGTACTGCCTTCGAAAGACATAGTTATTGTCCTGTATCTCCAGAGAGAAAAATGTAATGCTTAGCTGTTTGCAGAGATGCCAAAAGCTCTTGAGGATTATATTTATAGATTATTATTATATGAGGATGAAAGGATCTGATTCAATGAGGTACAGTTAATAGAAAATGAATGAAAGAGCCTTTTTCAGGTTCTCTAACTGAAATAAAACATGGAATTGTTTAGGTTGGAAAAGACCTCTAAGATCATCGAATCCAACCATTAACCCAACACTGCCATCTTCACCATAAAATCGTGTCTCTTAGCACCACAACTACACATCTTTTAAATACCTCCAAGGATAATGATTCTACCACTTCCCTGGGTAGCCTGTTCCAATTCCTGAACACTCCTTCCATGAAGAAATGTTTCTTAATATCCACTCTAAACTTCCCCTGGCAAAACTTGAGGCCAGTTCTTCTTGTTCTGTCACTTGTTACCTGCCAACTTTCACCTCAGTACACTCTCAGGTAGTTGTAGACAGCAATAATGTCACCCCTGAGCCTCCTTTTTTCCAGTCTAAACACCCTCAGCTTCTTCAAGCTGCTCCTCATAAGACTTGTGCTCCAGACCCTTCACCAGCTCCACTGCCCTTCTCTGGACATGCTCCAGCACCTCAATGTCTTTCTTAAATTGAGGGACTCCAAACTGGACACAGCACTCAAGGTGCAGCCTCACCAGTGCTGAGTACATGGGTACAACCACTTCCCTCGTCCTGCTGGCCACACTGTTGCTGATACAGGCCAGGATCCACTGGCCTCCTTGGCCACCTGGGCACACTGCTGGCTCATGTTCAACCATTGGAAACCAGCTTTACAAAGACAACCAGGTCTTTTTCCACTGGGCAATTTTCCAGTCACTCTTCTCCCAGCCTGTGGTGCTGCATAGGCTTGTAGTAACCCAAGGGCAGGACCCAGCACTTGGACTTATTGAATGTCATATGATTGCCTTCAGTGCATAGATCTATGCTGTTCAGATCCCTTCGCAGAGCCTCCCGCCCTTCAGCAGATCAACACTCCTGCCCTACTTGGTGCTGCCTATGAACCTACTGAGGGTGCACTCAATCCCCTCATCCAGAACATTGATAAAGATATTAAGCAGAACTGCCCCCAATACTGAGCCCTGGGGAACACCACTAGTGGCCTGCCAACTGGTTTTAACTCCATTCACTGCCATGCTCTGGGTCCAGCCATCCAGCCATTTCTTTGCCTGGGAAAGGGTGTGCTTGTCCAAGCCACGAGCAGCCAGGAGAATATTGTGGGAAATGGTGTCAAAGGCTTTTTTGAGTAGGGTAGACTTCATCCACTAAATGAGGCACCTCGTCACAGAAGATCAGGTTGGTCGAGCAGGGCCTGTCTTTCATAAACCCATGATGGCTGAGCCTGATCCCTGGCTGTCCTGCATATGCTGTGTGATGGCACTCAGGATGACCTGCTCCATGACCTTCCCTGGCATTGAGGTCAGGCTGACAGGCTGCATCCTCCTTTTGACTCTTATGGTGGATAGACATTACTACCTGTCAGCTAGGACCTCCCCGATTAGCCAGGACTGCTGGTAAAGATAGAAAGTGGCTGGTGAGCTCTTCTGACAGTTCTCTTAGTACCCTCAGGTGGATTCCATGAGCCCCTGTGGACCTGTGTGTTTCTAAGTCATGCAGCAGGTCACTGACCATTTTCTCCTGGATTATGAGGGCATCATTCTGTTCTCTGTCTTCCAGCACAGGGCCTGGGTACCCTGAGGACAATAGCTCTTGGTACTAAAGACTGAGGCAAAGAAGGCACAAAGTGCCTCAGCCTTTTCCTCATCCTTTGTCATTGTGTTTCCTCCTGCATCCAATAAAGGATAGAGATTCTCCTTAGCACTCCCTTTGTTGCTGGTATATTTGTAAAAATATTTTTGTTGTCTTTTACAACAGTAGCCAGATTAAGTTCTAGCTGGGCTTTGGCCCTGTAACAAACAGGGAACCATTATTAAAATGAAAAGTACAGCCCTTTTTTTAATAAGTTGTTCAAAAGATATCACCTTCAAAAGCATAAAAATCCCTTGGTGTTTCCAGGCAATTTCAGTTATGTAGTCAAATTCCCATGATATTAATTGCCTCCAGTCAGTTTTTACAAGAGATGCTAACCTTTGGCCTTGGATGGCTTACTGTTTAAGAAGTGCTCATGCTAACTTCAGTCATATATTTCTCTATTACAAAGAGGATATATTAGGCATCAAGTAAACTGAGATTTAAGTATCCGTAACAAATGAGTTTCATTGCACCATATCAGGTAGCTTTTAATATCTGCTTATGAAGAATTAAAAAGGTTTTCTCATTAGAATTCTGCTCTTTCAGAAACCTCATCCTGCTATGTGACCACATATATATCAAAGTCCTCTGCCTTAATCAGTTGAGTCCCGATTCAGCCAAGAATTTAACCATGTATGCAACTCTAGTTACCTGAAGCACTGAAATCAGTAGTGACTACATGCTTAAAATGGCATGTGAGATTATGTGCTTTCCTGAGCATGGCCCTCAAAAAGCCATTATTTTAATCTACTTATGATAAGACTGGCATGTCTGAGGAACTTAAAAGAGAAAAGAAATGTTTTTAATTTTTTTTTTCTTTCTTGTTTTGTAGGGGCACACGTTTTTTCCTGTGGTGATTTATAGCTACCAATAACCTTCCACAGTGGATGCCTTATCAGCTTACTGTTCTGGCATCTTCTGCTCTTGTTAGTAAACAAAAGAGAACTATTAAACGCAAAGCCAAGTACTCTTAACCTCAAGAGAGAGACTTTGTACAGTATGTTCTGTACAAAACTGAAAGACTTGAAGATCACAGGGGAATGTCCTTTCTCCTTACTGACTCAAGGTCACATTACTGAGGAACATGACAAGGACTGCACAGAAAACAGCTCTAAAGCAGCACCGCCCATCTGCAAAGAAGTCCATGAGAAAGATGGTCAAGAAAACCTTCCACAAAGGAAAACGAGCAGAAGTAGAGTGTACCTGCACACACTAACTGAAAGCATCTGCAAACTAATTTTTCCTGAGGTAAATAGACACTGCATAATAATAAAACTTTAATAGCATTTAATTATAAATGTTGAAAAAACATTCTATGCCTGCTGTTAGATGTAAGACTTTAGGAAGTTGTTTTGATTTCCAAGTTTGTGTTCTTACATAGTTCTGCACAGTTTAAATCCTCATTTTATCTCCCTCCATTCCTTCTGGATATAATTTTGCCACATTCTGTTTTGTGCACACCATTCCTTCCACTGTATTTCTCTATATTTTTGCCTTGTGTTTGCAATCTTCCATTAATCTTTTTGATTGTGCCTTTTAAATCTATTTCTGTTGCATTTTTTTTTTTACATAGAGATACAATTACAGAAACTTGTTACCTAGTTATGTAAAATTATGTGGTCATCTCATCAATTCACCTAACTGAATCCATACTGCTAAGTGCATTAGTCATTAAAACAAAAAAATGAAAAAAAACCTGTTTCCATCTGCTATGATGCTAACCTTCTGTCATACTATTTTTAAAAACATTACCGTTTGTGTTTACCACAAAGATATTCTTATGTCTCTGCTCAACTTAACTGAAAACAGGTACAGTGCAGGCTTGCTTGAGTGGAGATGAATACCATGGTTTATTTCTGTAAAAAGAACATGAAAAGTGCAGCTCCATAGCATTCGACACTTGGCCTTGCCTCAGATTCTGTGGAAAGTTTGAAGGAACTGATTGATATATATTGGGACTACAAATGGCAAATGGACACATTTAATTACATTTCCATTACTTGTAAATTTAGTGCACCTTACTTAAAGTACTGGAGTTTTGTTAAGTCTCTTTGCAGATTTGGTTATGCAGGTCTTCATCTATTGCCCATTCACTAAACCTCTAGATAATCAATTTTTGATGAACCCATTTTTACCTCTGCTGCATTTACACAGACAAAGTGCATTCCTTTAAACCTTTGAACTGATCTTTATATTTATAGAGAATACTTTTAATCCAAGAATTAACTGGCAAAGTGCTGTTTCTGTGGTGTCACAATCACTGTATTGCTTTCCTAGAACATAGTTGTTGGTGGAATTTTTAATGAAATAACGGATCTTTTTTTCTCTTTAAAGAGTGGTATAAATATATGCAGCTGCCTATTATATAATCACGATAGGCTAGTTCATCACTGGGGACAAAAGCTTGGCAAAGTCAAGGATATTATGACCATGTATTCTAGTACCCACTGAAGTTCAAGGTTATTGTCACTGCTATTTACTGTTATTCAAGTCATATTCATTGGAACTTTGTCCAAGTGTAGTAGTCTGTTCTTGTGATGATTTGCGGTCAAGACCTAAGCATCTCCCTAATCTCAGTTTTCCAAAAATGGGGTTTACTTGTTTAAAAAATATATTTTTCATTACTTAGATACTTTACAGTACCTTAAACATCAGGGCCTAACATTATCTTCCTTCCATTTGGAATCTCCAAAACAGGGGGCTGCATTGTGGCCCCTACTGATTCATGAACTCCTCATGGAAACAGTGAGCTATGCATGGAAGTCCAGGACATGGTGCATCCAGAACAACTTTTTGACTAAATTTGAGATGTAACGTAGTGCATGTTGTTGTTTTGCTTCCTTCTTTCAGTGTTTACAGAAATATAGAGAACATTGTTTGGAGATAAGTAATGAATTGGATGGCATTTCATTTACTGTATCAGTTTATACACAGATGTAATTTCTGTTGTGTTCATACACATGGTAGAACAGTTACTCACTTTGATTTTTGCTTGAAAAAGCCTCCAAAATATATTGCCTTTCTTTCACACAATGTTTTCTTTGGTTGTGCAAACTTTCCTTTTGAAAATACAAAAAGTAAAAGATGCAGTAAAACCTGCTAGTTTCTACAGAGAATGAAACCCACAGAAAAGCCAGACCACAGGGAGCCTCACAGCCAAATTCTGTCATGGCAGTATAGTACTATTCCAAGACCCTGTCTGTATGGGAAGTTTGGGGTTTGAAAATATATATATATATGACAGCTTTACATACCCTAACAATTTGAAATATGCATATTTGGAAAATATTACAAATAGGAAAAGGATATGGAATCACGGGATTGAAGTCATTTAAGGTAAATATTCATAATGCTCTAAAGTGCCTTTTATTACAGAATACTTTTACCAGGTTGTCTGAAGCACAGAATGCTACATTGATCTTTTATATCTGCATTTGAAACTCTGTTACCTTCCGCCATTTCATTCTTGATACTACTGAAAATTGCGCTGAAAAAAAATCTCCTAATATTTTAAGAAAAGCTACTTGGTAGAAGATTCAGTTTTAACTGTTTTGCTTTGAGCATATTGCAGAATCTAAGCAAGTTTTTCTGTTAGAATATTTTAGACTGGAAAGATTTTTTCCTATGTTTTGAATCCATGGTACTGTGGGGTTTTTGGGGGAGATATGTAATATTAGAAAGTTGTGTTAGTTATACCTGTTTCTTAGCAGCACTCTCTTTATTGCCACGTGCAAACTTGGAGGTAAAGACCATCACTTTTGTATTCACTTTTGTATCACTTGTATACTTAAATACACAACCACTGGTGCACATGAGCTGAGGGGCTTAATTATAGTGGTACTGCAGCTGAAGACATCAACATAAAGTAAACCCCAAACACAGAAATGACATGCTGTTTCTAACAGTGATATCATCTTGAAAAAAGATGTTAGTCCAAGGACAGTGAAGTAATTCTTCTCTATATAAAAAAGTTATTCTTATGATCAAATTTTCAGCAATGACATTTTAATCAACATATGTATTTTTTCCCCCAGTTTGAAAGGCTAAATCTTGCACTTCAGAGAACACTTGCAAAACACAAAATTAAAGACACCAGGTAAGTAAGTGTAACGGGTTTGTAACTAACTTCACTGCAAAAATGTTTTTCAAATAGTTCATAAGGACTGGGGTGGTGACTGGGAATCAGGACTTCTGGAATCTGTTTTCAATTATCTTGTCAAATTGGTGTGTAACATTTCATGTAGTGTAAGTTAGTAATGTTTAGATATTTATATCACTCACAAAGTTGACTTAATGGGCAAGACATTTGTACAGGGAAACGGGCAAGGACTTTGTTTAAAATGAGCAAATGTTTTGGAGGAGTCCAGAGACTACTTGGGCATAGATGGAAACATAGATATGTTTGTATATGGATCTAGCTCAGTGTTTCTAAGATCTCAGGCAAGGACTTTTAAATACAAGCAATTAGTATTATATGAAAGAATTTGGCTTCTGATGCAGTGAACAATCATACGCTCCAGATAGTGACATATGTTTTCCTAAGCTCATTTGGCTTCTGGTTTCTGTTTCTGAGAAACTTAGCTTGATTTGCAGCACTCCTTAGTACTAATATGATATTAAACATTTGAGTCTTGTAGGGAGCAAAACTTTATTAGCATGTCATGATACATTCACGATTCAATTTATTGAATGCATGTGAAAAAATAAGCCACTCAGTTTAAATCTCCTTTCAAAGTGAAGAAAAATAACCAAGTTGGAAACTATGCTGCTGCTCACCATGATAAGAATAGATAATTGCAATGTATCCTTTTAAAATTATACTTGATATTTTTAAAGCACTTTACATACATTGACTGAACCAAAGATAGCGGGTCAGATGTGCATGGCAATTGCTGTCTGGCTTATTGCTATGAATGTTTTCCCTATCTTTAATTATGTGTTGCCTCCTGAACTATTAGTTTAAAACAAAAGATTACTATGATATTCTGAATGAAGTAATAATGCAAATGTAAAACAAATCTAAATGTCTGTATTGCTTTTGCATATAAATAGATCTATGGTATTTCAAGTGAAGAAATTCAGAAAGCACGTATTTGGAATTTATTGTTATATGGAGTTTAATCTAAGCTACGTATCCTTCTCATAATTTTGAGTCAGACATTCAGATTGATGTTTATTGTCCTAAGACAACTCAGGGGAGTGCAGTTTTGTGTCAAAAATCTGGATTACTATTAATGAAAAAGTAATTTTGAAGTTCAGGGTTGTTATTGGCATTTCCTCTCAAAGCAGAAATACTTTCTCACCTCTTTTGAATTTAATGCAATGTAATTTCAAAAAAAGCTTGAGTATAATTTCCAATTGTATTATACGACATGTTATGAAATGTAGCTGTGGCTTCAAGAAAAAAACACAAACCAACCAAAAATCAGCACTGTTGCGATGACAGGCAAGGGAATTTGGCCTCAATCCACAATTTGAGCTCAGACCACCAAAACTTTAATTTACCAGAAACACACAGGATAATCTAAGATCCTACTAAGACCCCATCTTGAATTAATTAAAAACTTCCTATTTGATCAGCAAAACTTGGTCTGTACACATTAAACACAAGGTAGGTAACTTCTGTACTTATTATTTTTATCATGCTTTTCCTAATTTTTTAGGGGTTTTATTTGTATTTTTATGATCTTTACAGAATAACTGGGGATAGAGAAGATTTTGAAAAAATAATCAGTGATCATGCTAATGCAGCAGGTAATGTAAACTTGCTTAATAGTATATATAGAGATATATAGATTATATATGCTAAATATATATGAAAGAATATATTTTATGTAAATTAATCTTGTTTCTAAGAAATAATTTCTTCCATGTAAGGGTTGTGGTGATGCTGCCAAAACAGAAGCTAAACTGTGATCTCTGCAACTAACAGTTCAGAGTTTCAAAATTTGGGCTAAGAAGACAAGTTTATTGAGTCTGAGCTGTGATAGAATCATCCACCCCTAAGAATCAACATCTGGAAGGAATTATACATTCACTAATAAGTTACAGTTTTATAGTAATGAAAAACTGTTTGATCCTTTTCATCTTCTGAAGGACTGTAGCGTGCCAGAAGAGAACTGCTATAATTTGTAATACGTAACTCTGGCTACATCTGTAATAGCAAATTAACATTTCCAGGAACTGAAATATGGTTTTCTGTACACAGCTGGTGTGTGACAGACACACCATTTTCCAAATGATTCCCAGTTACAGTTGGGGAATTGGAACATTCCCAACAGTCACTTTTCATGCAGTTATCCTGTTAAAACCAATTTACTAGCAAAGGTGTGAGCCATTCTATGCCAACTGGCCTCAGGGCTCCAGAATATTCCTAGGGTCATTTAGTGTCTTGGATCAGGCATAGTACTTATATCTGCATATCCTATTTTATTATTTTGTTAATTTTTAAAATTCTTATTTTACTCCTTTATATCAATCTAAGGGACTTGAGTTAAATGTTGTGCCAAAGCATGTATTCATCTTGTCCACATATCTTCAAAGAATGCCTGATCTTGGATCTTTCTAAACTACAACAAATGTTTCCCTGTTTGCAGGACTGCTAAATGAGAGTGCCCTCAGGTGTCAATGATGGATCAGGGGAGGATATTGCTAATTTGTTTTGGTCTAGGATAAAAAACATGGAGGTTAGTCTGTGATTCAGAATAATGAATGCAGTTCTGACTAAAATGTGGTTCCATGCAGGTGTTCCCGTGGAGTCTCTACGGGAATCTCTTGGTGAAGAGCTATTTAAAATATGCTATGAAGAGGATGAACACATATTAGGGGTTATTGGAGGGACCCTTAAGGACTTCTTGAACAGTTTCACTACTCTGCTGAAGCAGAGTGGCCACAGCCACGAAGCAGGAAAAAAGGACAGACTTGAAGATGCCTCCATATTATGCTTGGAAAAAGATCAGGACTTCTTAAATGTGTATTATTTCTTTCCTAAGAAAATCACAAGTCTTATTCTATCTGGTATCATTAAAGCAGCAGCTCATATTTTATATGAAACTGAGGTGGAAGTGATGCTCATGCCTCCTTGTTTTCATAATGACTGCACTGAGTTTGCTAATCAGCCTTATTTGCTGTATTCTATACAAGTCAAAAGTGCAAAACCTTCCTTATCTCCATGTAAACCACAGTCTTCACTTGTGATTCCTGCCTCTGTGTTCTGTAAGACTTTCCCATTTCATTTTATGTTTGACAAGGATATGTCAGTTCTTCAAATTGGAAATGGGATAAGAAGACTTTTGACCAGGAGAGAATTTCAAGCTAAGCCTAATTTTGAAGAGTATTTTGAAATTCTGACCCCCAAAGTAAGCTGCACTTTTAGTGGAATAATGACAATGCTAAATATGCAGTTTACTGTACGAGTTAGAAGATGGGATAATACTGATATGAAACCATCCATGGTAAGAGACTTTTTATCGCTATGACTTCTGTGAGGAATTTGTTTTCGTCAGATGGAGTTAAAATAGCTACAAAACATAGCTCATTTTGCATTTTCTACCTCTCAATATCTAATACAACTGTACAATAATGATTTAATTAGGGTACGCAAATGTTATTCAAATTCTGAAGCCAATGTTCAGTCAAAACTCTGCTTTAGGACTTCTAGCAAGTAAAATCTGACTGCTAAGTTGATTTTATTTACATGATTTGGAATATTGAGATAGAACCAGTGATACACTGTGCTGCTGACAATAAGAGCATCTCCAATACAAAAACAGTAGCATCTCCAATACAAAAACAGTGGCAAGGAAAGGTTTACCAGTGCCTCTGAATCATTTGAAAACAACATCTCTAGGATTTGGGGAAAAGAAGTTAGATGTTTCCTGTGATCATTCAGCCTTTGGTATTTTTGTATCTTTGATATTCTGATGTTTTCATCAAAGGCAACCACCAAAGGTTTCACTCAGTTTCAGTTGATGGGATTACTTATTATCTTTGCTGAAGCTGGGTCTGTGGCAAATGATCTGGAACAGTAAAGAAAACTGAGTATTCAATGACTGTTTTTATTAATTTCTGGTCCCAGCTGAATTCCAGCTTATATACACCTGAGGTACTCCAGGATGAATTACCAGTTCAGCCTCAACACTCCGAGAACTTAAAGAAAGACCAGTAAAAAAAGTTTCACTCAGTTATTGATGTAGTTACTATTAAAAAACGTAGCTACTTCATTTCAGATCCATTTTTGCACTAGAACAATTACAAGTAGTAGACTTGGCTTTGCCATTGCATGGACTTGCATATGCAAATGATTATTAGCAAGGAACAGGCTTTATTAAAACAGTGGTCTTTCAAAGTAGTGTTAAGCTAAGCTCTGCAGTACCTTGCACATTAAACAACTGACTACAGAACAGCTGGGGTCTAACTTTTGTACCAGAAGACTCAATAGAAATTAACTTTTTGATGGCTCCATGATTCAGCACCCCATGCTTTCTCTTAAGCAATTAAATGAAAATGTAAGGACTACAGACCAGACTTGATTCTCTTACATTTCAGCAAAACATGTTTCCTCTAAAACTTCTTGTTTCTAGACCACTGCCATGCATGTTTTGCATGAATTCTTGTTTCTTTAACTGTTTCAGGTAATGGATCTTAAAGGACAAATGATCTATATTTTTGAATCCAGTGCCATTCTATTCTTGGGATCTCCTTGTGTGGATAGACTAGAAGATTTTACAGGACGTGGATTGTACCTCTCAGATATTCCTATTCACAATGCATTGAGAGATGTTGTTCTGATAGGAGAGCAGGCCAGAGCCCAGGATGGACTGAAGAAGAGGTTAGGAAAGCTGAAAGCAACCCTTGAGCAGGCCCATCAAGCACTTGAAGAAGAGAAGAAGAAGACTGTAGATCTTCTGTTTTCAATTTTTCCTGGAGAGGTTGCTCAGCAGCTGTGGCAGGGACAAGTTGTACAAGCCAAGAAATTTAATAATGTCACAATGCTTTTTTCTGACATTGTTGGATTCACTGCCATCTGTTCCCAATGCTCACCTATGCAGGTTATCACCATGCTTAATGAACTTTATACTCGCTTTGATTACCAATGTGGAGAGCTAGATGTCTACAAGGTACACAATTCATTGCTTTTCTGTGGGATTCTGGGGCATGAAAGGAAATTAAGAGTAAGTAGGACAGAGGATAGTTGAGGTGCAATAGTTATTTTGCCATAAACCTTTTTTAAATGAAAAACATAAGATAAATCTCAAAACAAACAACAATAACAAAAAAAAGAACAGAAACAGCTGTTCATGCAGCCAAGAGAGAAACCCATCAAAACACAAGGGTTAATTTTAAAGAGTAATTTCAATGACATTGCTGTGAATCTGGAGTTAAATATGTGTTTAATGTAGCTATGGGTGCCTAACAGTAGATGAACACAGAAAAATATTTTAGAATTACGCCCAGCAATAAATGTAAGTTGTGCAATTTTCCCTTTTGCATGATACTGCAGGATTTGTTCAGGACTTAAATAAGGGGAGTAGGGGAAAATTGGATTTGGTCAATATGTAGCTACAATTCTTACTGAAGCCAGACTATTATTTTATATATTTATCAGTCTAACAGTAAGGAACAATGCCTGTTTTAGGTTGAGACTATTGGAGATGCCTACTGCGTTGCTGGAGGCTTACACAAAGAAAGTGAAACACACGCTGTCCAAATAGCACTGATGGCCCTGAAGATGATGGAACTGTCAGATGAGGTGGTATCTCCCCATGGAGAGCCTATCAAGGTCATATATTTTATTGTATTTTGTATGGTTAAAGTGGGCATTTTTGTTTGTTTACTTGCTTTTTGGGGTTTTGACTCAAGGAAATTTCACACCATTGCATTAACTTGGACAATTAGGGGAAATCAAGTGACTGTGGCTGGAGAAGATAAATTTTTTAGTTCTATGAATGAGAGTTTTGTGGAGAAGGTGAAATAGAGATCTGAAAATCAACCCAAAAGACTTAACACAGTGAAGGTACAATCTGATAAGCTACAGTTTTTTTCATAGTAGTGATAAATTTGTCAGTGGCATGGAATATTCTGTTTTCTAAAGAAATGACTAATCATCTCTCAAAATTAGACGTCTAAGTGTTTTGACATAACATCTATGAATATGAATGACCAAAGACATGTTCTGATTGTAGTAATGCACACATCTTTAAAGGATTCCATTGCTATTCTTGTTCTACAGTCAGATACTGAACAACTACCATAAGATAATTGTGTTAATGCTGTTAAAGCAACTGTTAGATTCAGTAGTGGTTATATTTTTGGCTTCCTTTCAATGAGGACTTTAACATGTACTGAAATTTTCATGTAGGTTTACCTCTTGCTGAGAAAAAGAAGAGAAAGACCTGTGCACATGAAAAATGATGTGGACCTTCTAAGTTCAAATGGCCTGGAATGGGGTCCTAGTATTTTTAACAGAGGTGTCTCTGTTCATTGCGTCTTTCATTTTTTTTATTTTTAACATTTATCTGTTCATTCATTCCTTTTGAAAACCTCAAGGTTTTTTGATTTTAGATTAAGGAAATTTTTTTATCCCAAGATGAAGAAAATGGTTATTGGGAGGACTGCATGCTCCACATTTATCACAAAGAACAGCAGTATTATATTATAAATCAATAATATTCTTTTTGTATTTTCCAATATCAAATTAAATTACACTTAAAAAATCTGGAAATATCCTGAAAATATTATAACATGTTTATAATTTATGCACAAATGCTACTGCTACATTTTAAAAAGTAATCTTAAAGAGAAAAATGTCGTATTGTCTAAGTACCTAAGCTTCCCAGACGGAAATTTCTGGTTTCAATGAAAGCATACGTCTATTGTAATTAAATACTTCATGAAACCTTTCACTGTTGTGCAAAGCAAAAAATTTGTCACACAGTCTACTGTCATTTTACATATCAATTGTTGAAGAAAATCAGACTTATATTTCGATGTACGTATTTCAGCCATCTTTGCTGTGTGGGTGGATTTTGCTTTTGTCAGTTTTTTCTACTTTAACACTCAGAAGTAGAAATTGCAACTTCTTCATAATGATATGATACTCTTTTGATATGTAAAGAGTAACACACATAGTAGAAATGCAAGCTTCCTGATGTCATGCCATCATTGTGTCAGAATGCTATTCTAAAGAAAACATGCCTACATATGTATAACGCACATGAGAAAAAGAACACACCTCAAAAAATCCCACCAAAAAATCCCATAGAAAGCAGCACCAGCTAAGTAAAAATCAAAAATCTGAGTATGAGTTAAAAAGAGGTTTCAAAATATTTCAATGGTTGTTGGTTCCCCAGGGCTGTGTTGGGGCCTGTTCTATTTAATATCTTTATCAACAACCTGGATGAAGGGATTGAGTGCATCCTCAGTCATTTCAGAGGCAGCACCAAGTTGGATGGGAGCATTGATTGTTGGATAGTCAGGCAGGTGAACGTGACCCAGGTGGCCAAGAAAGCCAATGGCATCCTGGCTTGTATCAGCAGCTTACATCAACAATAGTGTGGCCAGCAGGATCACAGCAGGGGTTGTTTAGCCTGGAGAAAAGGAGGCTCAGGGTGACCTGATTGCTCTCTACAGCTACCTGAAAGGAGGCTGGAATGCAGTGAAGGTCAGTCTCTTCTCCAAGGTAACAAGCACCAGCACAACAGGAATGGCCTCAAGTTTTGCCAGAGAAAGTTTAGATTGCATGTTAGGAAAAAATTCTTAATGCAAAGGGTTGTCAAGCATTGGAACAGACTGCCCAGGGAAGTCATGGAGTCACCATCATTGGAGTCACCATCTACACATTTAAAGGATGTAGATGAGATCCTTAGAGACATGGTTTAGTGGTAGACTTTATGATCTCTCAGGTCTTTTCCAACCTAAATGATTCTATAATCAAATTATCAAAATTCTGTACTCTAGGATTGGGATTTACTCTATGTGTGACCTCGTCAACAGAGTTCGGTTGGAACTGTGGCATATAATGTCTTTGCTATTCCCTAAGACTTCTGACCTGAACCACAAAGCAAGTAATACTCATGAACTGTCACCAGTCTGTGTCATGTAATTCCTCCCAGAAAGTATCCAATTACCATAGTTACTCCTGCTGATACTTCTACATCAATTTATTGCCACAGAGACCAGTAGTTCACAGTCATACTTTGAACATAAGAAAGGATTACTTTCTAGAAGTGCAATGCAAGATAAACTTCAGCTAGTTCCCTCTCCACAAGCAGTGATGATCAGAATACAGATATTTTAAGGAGACTATGCTAAATCCATTTATATTTGTAGCTCATAATATTTTTTTAATAGAGGAAGAATTTATAAAACTGACCTTACCTATTCTATTTTACCTAATAATGCTGTTTTCTGTCTTTTATTTAAAGATGCGTATTGGCCTTCATTCTGGATCTGTCTTTGCTGGAGTTGTTGGAGTAAAAATGCCTCGTTATTGCCTTTTTGGAAATAATGTAACCCTTGCCAATAAGTTTGAATCTTGCAGTATACCTAGAAAAATAAATGTCAGCCCAACAACTTACAGGTACAGTGCTTGATATATGTGAAATGTCCACCTGAAGTAGTTACTGTAGTAGTCCGTTATCTTCCTTTTTTTTTCCTTCCCTGAAGCACAGCTATTTATTTTCCTTTTTCTCTTTTTATCTGGCTGCTCATGAATGCACCATGATTATTAATAGCTAGAATTCAACCAGTAGTAGAAAAAAAAAGGTGAAACAGAACAGCTAACACTTATTTTTTAGATGTTACTTTAAAAGAAATGAACTGTCTGGACCAATTTTGCTTCTTACCCTGCAGCTGTGTATGTGTTGCTTTTTTTTTCCTTCCTTCTCTCATATAGTTTGCTCTTCTTTGAGCTTTCACTGTGAATTGGATGCCAAGCTGGCTGCAGGTGCCCTTGAAAATATCAACTTCACTGAAGAATGTTAAACATCATCCTACACATCTTCATTCTCTTTTGGTTAAGAAAGATCAATGACTATGTCATAAGGAGTCAACCATGCCAGTGTTTAGTTTATACAGGTCTTGATCACCAATTCAGTTTAACCCTTTAGGATGGAACTTAGGCTGACCTATTTGTCCACTCAGGTGTATTCTGTGATTATGCAGGCAGCTAGCAGGCTGTCCCATGGAAAATACAGCATCTTTCCCTTGTCCTTCAAACCTAACGTTCTTCTTGTATTATCTGTTTAACTGTACTTCAAAATCACCTTGCAACATGTTCATGGCCAAGTAATAGTGTCTTACAGGTGCCAGGCAAGACAATAGGAAACTGTTTTGAATGTGGTAAGAACAGTTGACATCCGAACTCCAGGTCCAGATCTGAATTTTATGCCACTGATCTGACAGAGATTATTGTTTCTTCCAGAGCGGCCAAAAGTTTTATAAGAATGTACTGTAGAGAGTGAATCTATAAATAGGAAGTGATATGGCTGGCTGGATAAAATAACCAGAAATATTACAAATTATTTTTTACCTTTTAAGGAAGCTCTGGGCTGTAGTCCTTTGTTCCTGCACAGCTTGTACCCACTGCCACATATCTGATAATGCCTTGTGGCAAGGTTCTGTGTCCAACATCAGACAGAGAATTTGGCACAGGATCCTGACATCCCCTGCAGCATGTGCTATGTGACATACAGGGTGCCAAGCTTTAGATTATCTTGTATAGGTGATTTAGAAAAAGTAGCACAGGTATTAGAGCACAGAGAGAGTAACCTTTTTGATCATGCACTCTAAAAACACAGTGATAGCATTAGCATTGCCAGTGCTTATGTATGTCCAAAGAACAGTTCTGGCCCACAGTGATTGTTTCTCCATATCCATACTGAAAATCATTTTGAATCATAATGACTATGGTCTTTTCTTAAAATCATTAGACACTTTGTCCACTCTGTAACTGGTGGCATAAGTAGATTTCTGCATGGCTGTGAATTCATCTAAAGAGAATAATTGAAATCAGTATATTGTTGAAAAAAAGATATAATTCTCTGAGTGCCTAGAAAATAGGTAATTTGAATAATGGGCAAACGATTGTTATTATTGTTATAGTGTTGCTTTTTTTTTTCTGAGTGAATGATGTGTTAACCTCCTTTTTGTATGGTATTTTTTTCTTTTGATTTGTTCAGCAATTTTAAACACATTGATAACATTATGGCACCTCACACAACTCCTGTATATTGCAGTAATTGTTTGAAAGTTTAAATACCAGTTATCAATATTTATCCCTACAGATTAGAAATCTCTGCTTCAATCTGTGAAAAAGCAAAAATACTAGAATTGGCAAGAGGATCTGAATAGTTTAATTAATAAGCCTTTCAGTATTTCATTCTTTGAAACATTAATTATGGTGCTTTTGATGTGCAGATGTGAGCTAGCTTTCAGTACCAAATAATTTTTGAAAATATTTACAACAAACATAGAATCTACATGCAAACCATTGACAAGACAAAAAAAAAAAGAGGCAATACTTCTATTTGCACTGAAGTACAAGTTAATAGGTTATCAAGGTTACCAAATAAACAATATCTTTTTATTTATGCAGTAAATAACATATAAAAATTAATTTGGATTCTGCCCTGCCATACATGAAGAATTATTGTGTCAATACTTAATAGTGTTTGATTACTTTTTAATCAAGATGATTCATTTTTTTCTAGGTTGTTAAAGGAATATCCAGGATTTGTGTTCACACCTCGATCAAGAGAAGAGCTTCCACCAAATTTTCCGAGTGATATCCCTGGAATTTGCTATTTTCTGGATGCTTATATTCAAGGAACAAGCTCACAGACTTGGTTTCAAAAGAGGGATTTGGGAGATGGCAATGCCAATTTTTTGGGTGAGGAAACAGGAATAGACTAAATTGTACATTAACAAATGTATAAAATAAATTTATAAATATTTGGATTTTTTTTAATATAAATTGAAAATTTTTAAAACTATATGAAACATGCAAGCACTTTAGATTGTTAACACCTGAAAGCCAGTATTAAAATTTCAGGAAGTATGTCACTGACTACTTTTTATTTTTCCTTTGCATAAGGAACATATTCACTAAAGTAATGTTGCAACTTCATTGTTGGAAATGCAACTATAAACTGTATTTTCCCTGTGGTAATTTGTAAGTGCTATGTAACAACTCAGTTCCCTCTGTACTGAGAATTCTAGATGTATTGTATATGCAGTTTGTCAGGAAATGTAATGTGCAAGTGATGCAGCCATATGCAGTGTTGTGAGCTGGTGCTTATCAATGACTATTAAAATGTATTTTCTTAGAGATCTCATAAGAAAGTGTCCATTAAAATATTGTTGTTGCTATCACATACTCCTTCCAGTGCATCATTTGGGCCCCATCCTAGAAGCTGCTGACCATCGTCTCACACTGACTGGAGTCATAGTGTGAGGGTGCTCAGCATTTTCTGGATCAGGCTGCTAACTGTAGCTAATACACATGCATAGCAGAGTTGCTGCTTACTGTTTCATGAACTTTATTTTGTGTATAAAATGAATATAGATTAAAATATTGTATAATCACATACTAAAGTCTGTAATCAAACTATTTTAGTTGTTAGGGTTTTTAAAATACTTAATAATATCTACTTGTTAATATGCATTAGAGCAATAAATGTTTTCTTTTTGTTGTCATTTAAATTTGAAATGTTTTAACAGAAGTGTAATAAAACATGCTTTGGAATGTTTGCTTAGAAAGAAAACTCCAGTTAGACTGTATAAAATGGAACAGAAGCACACCATCTTAAAGCTATGATCCTTATTCTAGGATGCAATGTGGGTATGACATTATGGAAACACCTATTGTATGCTCACTTTAAAGTTGCCAGGCCAATCTTCAGGTGAGCAGAAATGCTTTAAAACAAAAAAAAAGTTTACAAACTTTTTTGTTGTGGATGACAAAAGATGAGTGCCTCTGGAACTGGTAGAATAGAGTTAGTTAAGAGTTCTGAGTTTAAGATTCTGCCTCTCTAACTAGCAGATCCATCTGTCCAGAAATTTCTCTGTGCTGTACAGTTTGATTCCAGCTGCAGGCTGGAGAACTGCATAGCTTACACACATACTACTATTTCCAGTAGTATCAAATATTATCAGTTATTATTCTAACCACTTAAACTCTTGAGGTTTGGTATATCAAGCCATAAAAGTCTGTCTTCAAGCTACTTGCCACTAAATCAGATTTTGTTCTCTGAATATTCACAGGAGCAATTACACTAGACTAAGATGCCATTTTGTTCATTTTCTGATCTTGACTAGTACATTCTGAAGCTCAATATACCATTTTATCCTATTTTGTGGTAGAAAGTCATACAGAACGTGTACCTTCAGAGCCTCAAGAAAAGTCCTTATAAGAACATTTTAAAACCATATTTCAATTCAGATTTCCTGTAAGCAGCATTTGAACAGAACTTGAAACATTGAATCCTGCTATTGCTTGAGGTCTACTATATCCATCCAAGATGCTTAGAAATAATTCTGTGACACAAAAACAGAACCTGAAAATTTGTGTACTATATATAAACTCATCTCTCTCTTGCACACACACATATACAAGCATGCATATTTGTAACATATTCAAGAGTAATGTTTGAAGGAAACAAGAACTATAGAAATCTTGATCTTTGCAATATTATATTGGTCAGAAAATACTATTTTATTGACATAAATACCCAGAGGTTAGTAGCAGTCACATGTGGGTGCTCCTGGATATAAAAATGTGGGAATATTTGACCACTGACTCTTCAGTAGGCTTATGATATTAAGCCAGTAATTACTGAGGTTGGCAGGAATCTATTCATCCCTGTCATTTATTGAATGTTAAAAACAAATAGCCTCTTAAATAAAAAGGATTTCTTTCTCCATATCTACCAAATGGGAGGGAGGCTTAGGAGGGAATTTTCTTCTGTCCCTAGAAGAGAACTATTGCTGGACTGGATGATGGCTATGCTCAAAGCCAAATTTCATGTAAATCTGTCATTAAATAGGATGTTCACCATGGCAGTTCCTGACACCTTCCTAAGCGGTGTCAACCATCAGAGAAGAATTCTGACAAGGTGCTTAAGTGTACACAGAAAGCAACATTCTTGAATCTCAGTGAAGTAAATAGGATTTAGGCACATATTTAAGACAACAATTCAAGAGTGCTTTAAAACATACTTGTCTTCAGACCTGTTCTACAAAAAATCACACAAGCCTGCTTAGCTTTAAGCATAATTTAAGAATTTCAGTCTCACTGATGCTGTTCTTCTGTTTAAGCTTTTTTTCCTGAATAAATATGTATTTAATAATGGACAATTATTTTAACTCATCTTTTCACTTAGATCTAAAATATTCCTTTCACTTTTTAACTGATCTTTTCACTTAAATTAAATCCAGTTGGGGAAAAAAAAAAAGGAATCAGAAAGCCAATACACAAATTGTTGGGATAAACAAAAGGAAGGCAATTTAACCCATGCAATATTGGGATATTTTGCAAGAATAAGAGTTGTTTTCAAGTTGATGTCTTGCTTAGCATTCTAGTGTATTATACTCTGGAAATTTTCAGAGACTATGCAATGCTATTTATATAAATATAAAAATACCTTAGTATGATGTCCAGAAACAATTGTGTTATATTTGAAATTTTATTTTATTAGTTCTTGAAGATTCTGTGGGACTGATTCCTTTCCACATTTACACTGTGATGGAAGATACATTTTTATCACACTACAATTTCTTTCTCTAAGAGGTGTAAATGGCCCTTGAAATAAATAAAAAGTGGGTCTTTTGAATCTTAACAGTGATATAGCTAAAGGAAAAGCTACAGCAAAAGAATTCAGCTAATTTTATTTCATTCACGCATGATCTCACAAGATTTCAGGGAGATGTTGGAAAAAAAATCATTTTGCTGGTGTCAGAGGACGTGCAATTAGTGTGGAGCTGATGTTTTCTTTCTGGCTAAACTGCTATGCAAAACCAAAGCAAATGAACTCACAGAAACTGACAAAACAGTGAAGTGCACAGATAACTGAGCCCCTGAGACAGATCTACTCTTTTTTGGGAAATCTTATGAAGGAAGAACTCAGACACCCCCCGCCCCCAACCCTCACAACCCCAGTTTATTTCTCCCATCATTTTATTTTGCAATCTTTTCAGAAACAGCTGCAACAAATAACATAGGAGGCAAAATCAGTATTTTCAACCGAAAGCCATCAGAATTAAGGGGAATTGCTCTTGAATCTTGGCAAGAGGACCCTTTTTCAAACCCCACCCATCCTACAACCTACCAGGCCACAAGCTGCTACCATTTTTTTTTATGCCTGCTCATTGTTTTGCAAAAGCAGTGGGAGATTTGTTTCCTGCAACAGCAATAACTTTTGTGGCTATTTGCCATATAGTGTACAAGGTACTGAGTTGCTTTCAAAGCCCTGCTCCAGTTTATCATAAGCCAGCTTGACAGGAACCAAATTTCACTTTGAGGCTGTTTCTGAAATAAGAGCTAGGACTTTCTTTTCTACCTCTAAAGTCTGCAAGACAACAGCCTTTAGAGACTTCTAAAACCTCCTCTGATGGTATGGTTGCTCACAACTGCATAGGAGGAAATAATCAGATATAAGCTATTTTATTTCCTTTTTTTTTTTAAATGTCCTAATCCATTTGCATGAGTTCACTGGCAGTTCTTTTCTCCAGAGCATAGAGGGAGAGTAAAAGTAAGTCTGATATTACTCAGCATTTCCCTGATACTGAAACACAAATGAAAGATAATCAATGCTTCTGGAACCTTTGCTACATCCAGATGCAACAGTTCAAAGATACATATTCTCCTGAGCACAAACGGAAGGATCTGAATGTTAAATATGCAGTTAGGCTGGAAAATGAAGCTGGAGAGCTAGTCAAAGAAATAATAAACAGTGAAAGAATCTGAAACAAAGTAAACAACCTTATAAAGTTGTGTGTCTCATCTGCTTCAGCAGATTCTTGATGCTGAAAGCAGAGTCGAGCCAGTGGTTTCCTAATATAAATGTAAATGAGCACATTGCTTTGCAGCCCCATTATAAGGCATCCTTTGAAGATCTGAGCTAAAATTGTTTCTCATCTTTTGAGCAGTATAAAGTTACAAACTTTTGTGCCACTACAGCAAACACCATGTTTATATGCATATCTTGCACACACAGCATGTAATGAGAAGTAACTGAGAGAATACGTGCAGTAACATCACAAGGATATGAAAAGGGGTAGATTAAATCATAGATCTATTTCCACTCTCCTGATTTTTCAGCCCAAACAAAACCTGCCAAAGAAACATCAAGGACAAAGGCGTTCCCGGGGGCTTTGGACTACAAGCATGTGAAAATGAACAGGAGTCTTTCCACTGATTGCAGATGATGTTAGGGAAGATTTGGACATATGATTAGTTTGCTTCACATGGCCAAGATTACACTCCTCTTACAGGAGGAAGCAACAGAGCACTCAGTTTCTCACATATACACATGTTACTACATTACAGAACAGCATGGACATACTGAAGGCTGTTTCATTCACAGCTTGTCAATGCCAGTATTGAAAATGAATGTAATTGTATAGTGAAGCAGTGTATAGTGGTACAATAGAAATAATGAATCTTGCTGAAGTGATTTTAAGAGCATATTTCTGCACTTGGTAAGTATTATTATGACAATTCCAAATGTCAAGTCTCAGA
The DNA here is from genome assembly GCA_013396755.1 of Sclerurus mexicanus. Lineage (NCBI taxonomy): Eukaryota > Metazoa > Chordata > Aves > Passeriformes > Furnariidae > Sclerurus > Sclerurus mexicanus. The sequence goes on from VWZF01002115.1 coordinate 231,429, forward strand.
TCATTATGATTTGAAACTTAATTAGAAAATACCCATAATTCAATCCAGTGTCAGTGAAGTAACTCCATCTTCAGTAAGTGGAATCCAGCAATACCATATAAGGCAGCTTTTTTATTTCAGAATTACAGTCACAAAATGAACTGTAAAAGCAAAGTCCAAAGTAAAACCTGCCACTTATTAAAATACTTCCTTTGTTTTATAGTGCTTATGTATTAACACAAACCATATTGAGCTGAATGTAGATGTTCTTGGCCAGCTAGTGGTTTTCCCAAAGTTATTGTCTCAGCAACTGCCCTTTCACACAGCATAAAAGGATCCTATGTTACTTTTTGCTTTCATGGATCTCACCAAGAATTGCCAGATGCAGTCAGCATCTCAAATTAGGAAGAAACGTTAAAATAAAACATCTATAGCAGTTGTTTTTCATCTGTAATCACTGACTGCAACTCTTGGCTTTCTGTTGGCCAGAGCAGGAAGCTCTTCCTGAGAAACACGTTCAGAGGGACACAAAGTGGAGAGGTTGTCTGGAAGGGTTTCAGTTATAGAAAATGCTTCCTAAAAGGCTCCTTTCTCATCAGCATTCCATCCCATGCACGTCCCAGTTGTAGCCAGTGCCACAGCTACCCTCCCACTCATGAATATCAAAAAGCAATAGGTCATCAGCTGTAACTAGTGTATGAGGATCCCTAAATGGGAATATGATTGTGTGCTATAGTGGAAAAAGCTGCAGGCTTTATGGACATGCATCAGATACAGTCCAAATGGTTGTGTGATATGCATAATACATGTGGCTTAACAGTCTTGATAACCCATGGCTGGGTCTTGAAAACACAGCTCAGTACTAACAGCTTAGTCTGACATTATCTTACTGTCTTGGAGCCTTTCCTTTAGCTGAAACCAGATCTTGCCTAAGACCTACCAGATAGTCTTGACTCAGCAGGTCTCTGGAGCGGAGGCTTGTCCCTCTCAGCAAATCACTTTGTTGAATTCTTTAATTCAGCATCTTCTGAACTTTTAAAAGGGTGCCCCTGTTTTAGAAGACTAAATCAATCACTGTCTGCTTTAACTCAACCTATGAGGTTATCACTTCACATTTTACAAATATCACCATGTCTAAAACTTCCATTTGTATTACAATGGGTTAATCACAGGAGCAGCCTGCAAATGCAACCTACCAAGCCTGAACCAAATTCAAAGATGAAAGGCAATTTCACATTTGTCTAAGGCAATTTTGACCTTTGTAGATATCAGCACTTTTGAAAAAGTGTCACTCAGGTACACAAAAGTGCCAGGATAATCTACTTTCTGAAAACCATATCCAAAAAGAATTTCATTTAATCTCTCTAATATTTTATAAGCACGAGGGCTGACCCTGCCTGCAGACTGAGCTAGTGGATTCCTTTGAAACCTGTGAAGAATGGCAATGCTTTTTTACATGAATTCTCAATACAGTCATCTTGTTTCCTGTCTGGGATATGCTGTCAGAATTTCCTTGGCATTTGTGTCCCCAAAACTTTTATAGGGGCGGGAAGGAGAAGACTACACAACACCAGAGGACAAAAGTCACAGTTCCCTTAGTGCAGAATCACTATCAGCAGTATGAATACAAGGCTGTAACTACAACTTTGTATTTTAGGGTATGTTTTCCTCTTTCCCCCAAATTTTCTTCCTGCTAAATAGGAAAAGTAGATAGTGACCTGATGTACTCAAACCTTAATTAACTGGTGACAAGCTGACCCCTCCTCAGCTATAGGAAAACACAGCCTTTGGTCTGGTTTCAACAGCATGATTCATCACATTATGTGTGTTGCCAGTTTCCTGGAAATTGAAGAGATTTTTAGAGATTTTTATCTATTAAGTTTTTATTTGGTTTTCTACACAGATATATTCAACCAGTACTTTGGCTAGTGTGTCCAAATATTTTCTTTCCTCCCTTCAAAATTAGCATATTACTTGTATGATTTAAACTGGTTCTAAGGATGATTTTGTTTCTGGTCATCCTTATAAAAAATCTAAAATTGGTTTTCCCAGCAGATTTGTAATGTGTTAAACTAAGTAGACTTGATTATTATGCCTACATGACCTAAAAGCAGGGTTTCCCTGTGTTCTTGGAATGTCTACTGAGATGACTTTGCCAAATTGCTAATGTCAATCTCACAAGAATTTTTAACAGATCTTAACACAGATTCAAAAGTTTACCAGGCAACAGATGACATTTCAAAAGATTTTACATATTGTCATTTTTTAACTTGCATGGAATTTCCAACACAGATATTTCATTTTTTTTTTCAAGAAGTATGTGAACAGTTCAAATTTTAAATTCACTTTGCACTATCTTACTAAGAACTTCTGCATGTTTACTTAAATCTAGAATCCATTTGGATTGATTGGTGCCTATGCCTTAGTGACTTCATGCAGCAAGGTCTCTGCCCAAGAGCTGCTATAGTAGATCACCAGGTACTCATCCTATAATCCTCCCATATAAACTAATTATCAGTAGTCTCCTTAGGATGTTTATTTAATACACTACACTGCGGCCACGTCTTTCGATGGCACAAAGGGCTTTAAAATATATGGGTTTTTCGAGTGTTGTACTTTTTTTGTTCCATGTATATGATAACATAGGATGACAGTATGCTATTTCTGGACTGTCCTTGGCATATCGTCAGTAAGTGCTCTACTGAAAGAACACTGTTGTGTCACTCCTGAGTTAGAGGGCCCTGGGGGAATGCAGGTGCAGCAGGTGACTGACCTCGCGGTGTTCACTCACGGTGGCTGCCCTCACCAGCCTTTGAAAAACGAATATGCAGGAGCAGAAATGCCTGCGATCATTCTGTCCCTCAGATTCTTCACTTTTTACGAGGCATTTGTTTTCCTGAAATCCGAGTGGTTGCATTGGTATATGAAACAACTGCGGAAGCATTTCCGTTCCTGCGACGGCAACCACGGCAAGGAGCAGCGACACCGGAGCGAGCCCACCTTGCCCTGCGGCACCCACCGACCCACGCACCGGGAGCGCTCCGGCCCCTCGGACCCGCTCCGTCCCCGCCGCGCGTGGGCAGCGCGGTGCGCTCAGCCCCGGGCAGGATTGCGCCCTCAGCCCCGTGCAGGATTGCGCCCTCAGCCCCACACAGCGCGGTGCGCTCAGCCCCGGGNCGCTACCGGCACTGGCACCATGGTGAGCTCCGCCCGCCCGGCCGGGGCACCGCTCTGCCCGGGCCTCGTGGGAGGGAGGCGGCTG
>VWZF01002115.1:234731-336539 GCA_013396755.1 Sclerurus mexicanus
CTGCGGGAGCCGCGGCGGGGCCGGCTCCGATCCCCGCGGCCCCCTCGGCACTGCGGGCTGTGGCAAAAGTAACGAGCAGGCGAAACGCCCTGGAAACCGCGGATGCCCGTCCTTGCATCAGGCCACCAGGTGAACCGTGTGACAGTCGCATCGCTGAAGAAACTGAATTGCAGCGTTAGCTGTCTAAAAAACAGTGTGAGATTTTGATAATGTCCTCAACTTGAAATAAAAAAAGGTCACTAATATGTATAAGAAAGGAAGAATGATTCTTGGCTTTCATCTCTTGAACCTACTTTTTGATGTCCAACCCTTACTTTTCTGGAAGTATAACATTTTTCTAAGCAACTGCCTGCCTTCACTTTAAACCTTTGGTGAATTGTGGGATTGCACAAAAATGAGTAATGCAATCAAAATTCTGTTTACTATAAATATGGTAGTATCAATAATTGGGCAAAACTACAAGAAATATTTTTTTAAAGACACTTTAAAAAAGCTTACAGAGTTGTAAGCTTTCTTCATATGTCTTTAGGCAACTATAGTCAGAAGAAAAGGTTTAACGTGATCTCTCAATATTGGATGTTTAAGGAAAAAGTTGATTATGCGACTTGGAGAAAGTGGTTTTCTTTCAACTGGACACCTTCTTCTATGTCCCTCTTTCCCATTTATTTTGGGTCAGTTTTATTATGTCAGTGTAGATGTCATTGTTAGAATATGTTGCTGCTGTCCTAATACAGTTTTTAGAGTTAAAGGACAGCTTTTAACTGAGATTTTTGTTACCATGACACACTTCTTCACAAAACCATTCATTAGGAATGTGATAATCTTACACAGTGCCATGAAATCAGAGAATTATAGAAATGTTCTTTGGAAGAGTTTTCTGGAGGTCTTCTAGTCCAGTTTCTGTTCCAACCTGCATGGTTACCAGCACAAGATTGGGGCTCAGCTATGACTTTTGTCTAGCTGAGTCTTTAAAATCACCGAAGGTGAGTCCACAGTTGTTCAGCAGACATTCATTGTTGTAGTGATCCCTGCCAGTCTATAAATGACTGTTTACAAATGCAGTTCTGTGGATAACATAGATAAGTGTTCACTTACAGCACAGTTTTGTGTTGTGAGGTATTTATTTTTCCTACATATGTTATGTAAACACACTGATCTATTGTGAGTTCTTACAGTTTGATTTTTTTGATGACATAGGTAAGTTATGAGACAATAAAATAAAATAGTGATACATGCATCATTTTCCATGAAAACTATAATAAAATATAATTAAAATATAATTAAAAATGTTTACTCTTTTTTGGCATGCCATCCCGTACCAAAATGCCTTTTAAGTATCATGGTCCACTTTTTGTTGAGATCACCCATTGACAGGAATTTGTATTTAAGATCAATGCCTTAGAGAAGGTAGAAAATTTTATCTTCCTGTGCGAGAGTATGCTGCAGACTGTCAGAACCCCATGAGAACTCCTGATGCATCCTGTCTCCTGAGATTTTACAAACACATGAAAGAATACTGAAGGTAGCTCAAGCACGTGAGAAATATTATTCATTTAATGTTTTGGAGGAATTTAATAGAAAGATATAAAATACTTTTCTAAGGTTAGCTGTGAAAATTCAGGAAGCTGGTACATCCTGTTGCTGTTCTTAATCTGAGAAACATTTCTGTCTTGTAGCAGCGCAGCAGGTAGGCTTTGGTATTAGCTCACAGAGAAGATGGCTTTCTGAAAGGAAACTAGCACGACACCACCCAAAGAGAAGAATGGAACGTGATCTGCAGGAAGGAGCAGACATATATGCAACAGCTGCTATAGCTCCTTATACAAAGGGTGTTCACAACAGGATATTTATGCAGCAGAATTTATCTTAAAAAGTAGTGTATCCTTGAGTTTACAAGCCAGTAAACTGACCCCTGTATCTCACTGTAACAGATGATAGTGGTACTGATTTAAGGAATGGTCCAGGGTCAACTGATAGCCACTAAATTTTTAGCGACTTTTACTTCTTCTAGTGCACTTACAGAGATATTGTGGAAGAGCTTGGATGTCTTTTATAAGTTAAGCACAAACTTCTTGCAAAGGCTTTGTTGGAATTGTTAACCATTTAGGAAACAACGGGAAGATACAGACCAGTGTTGTGGCATCCTGAGTTGAATCACTGTCTGGAGAAGTACTTGTTGAAGTCAATAGTCTTTGACTGTTGAAAAAAAAAAAGAGAGAACCTTTGCACTATTAGTGTGGTTGAATTTGCAATAAAACTTCTGCATTTTTGTGAAGCAGAAAGGCCTCTGGGTAGTTCAGTACAAAATTTCTTATCTAAGGTTTTTTGGTCTGATCACATACTGCTATTTTGTTCTCTCTGAAGTCACTGCAGAAGATGTGAATCAGCATTGCAGAGTGGTGGGTTGTGGTTGCTGAGTGATTCTGAAATGCCAGTGGGTGAATTGGTACTTTAATATTAATATTTAATATTGATAGAAGGAAAAGAAAACATAGAACCAAATAAACTGAAATAATGAAAACAGATAATTCTTCAAAAAAAGTACATTCAAAAAAGTTAAATACTGAATTGACAGGGTATGCTTCATGTGAAGCATGAAAACTCTTCTGTAGTTTCTTGAGTCAAAAGTGACATTAAATACAGAGAATTTGGGAGTCCAAATAGTTGAATTTGATGCTCTAGGAGTGGTGCTTTCATTGCCACCCTTAGTGTTAACTGAGTCAGAATGACCATTTCAAGGCTCTGTTTCTGGTATTTCATTAATTTTTCAACATTCTTATGAAACCACAATCTGTCAGAAAAAGATACATACTAGTTTTGTTTTTAAATGCACCAGAGCGGAATTCTTGGGAAAGTTAGACTGTGTTTTTTCATCCAATTTAAAAACAAAGCATAACTAGACAAGAGACTTTTTTTACACATCGTGCAGCCTTTACAATGAGGCACTAAGCTCAGGGGAAAATTGCAGTATATACCTTGCTGTGTGGATTGGTTTTGCTAAAGAACTAGAATTAAAATGCTTAAAACACAGAATGGTTCAAAGCCTGTATTTCTGACCCAACATTCTGGATCCCAAATAGGCTGAATTCAAAATAATACAAATAAAACTGTCATATAAGGAATGAAAGTTAATCTTGATTTGTGGAGTCTTTACTCAATTTCTCAACAGCAAAGTCTCAAAAATCTGTTTCTGTCTAGTTTTTCTCTGGCTGCCACTCATAGAATTGAGAATTTGAGCTCTTGGACAGTTTTTTTGTGATGAAGCCCCAGAAGTATTAGAAGGACTTAGCAAAACTGGATGAGCAAGAGGGAATGAGTATAAAGTCCTTCTGGAGTTCCTAAATGCTGCAGTAGCAGATTTTTCTTAGTGGAAAGTGAAGACGATTCAGCATAGCAATTTCTTGTGTTTACTGGCAGTTATAAGCTGCATATACACTGCTTATTGTCATTCACTACTTCAGTCCCTGGAAGGGTAGGCTTGGGACCTGGATGGAATATATGGAAACAGACTTCTTTGATAACACTCCACTAGCTCTGCAAAGAGTTATTTGTAAATAAACTATTACTTAGACCTGTTAGCCACATTTTTGCTGAGAAGACTTTTCATTTGTTCCTTCCCTGCTTAAGCGAGAACCTCTTTCAAATCCCTTATTTTGTCAATGTTAAATCCAGAGGGCTGTTTCAGAGTGTGGCTATGATTGCAATGGCTTGAAAGGGAACTGGTTCTCCAGATTCCTTTGGCATTAGATATCTTCAAGGCCTCTGCAGCCAACATAAATGCTAGCTAACATAATCTGAAAGTTGTCAGACCTGACCATTCCCACATACATGCAATTCTGTGTTCATGTCTGTTTAAGGCCAAATTTGTACTGCTGGATGATAGGGTAGTGTGTGAACGTGAGTGTAATCAGTGTGCATGGAATTGCTGTCTGTGTACCTGTTCAAAACAATACAGAGAGATTACTCATATTTTAAAATAAAAAAAATTTGCAGGGCTTAAGAACTTGTCTTCCATAGTATGTTTTTTTGGTGGGCATATTTTTATGGTATGTGGTAATACATTTTTCAGAGGGGCCTCTATCTTGATAAAATCTGAGCTCTTCTGCAACATGTATTACATATGGCTGAACTGAACAGCCGATATATGTGAAATTCTGAGCACTCCACTCAGCAGCTCTAATGGTTTAATTTTATAGCAAGCATTAACAGGGATGTCTTCTTGAAAAAGCTCCAGGTCAATATGTGAGAGCTAGAGCAATGTTTTCAGCAGGGAATACATCCACAGTCATCTATCCTGTGTTTCCCAACACTATCCCTCTGTGTCTGATTAAATGAATACAGAATTTTCCCATGGGCTCCTAAATCTGAATTGAGGCCAGGTTAGATGCTCAAACTGTGACACTTTGAAACATATTGCCAAGAAAATAAATGAGAACTCAAATCTCTTATTAAGAAATGCATTAAAATGCTTCATCACAAGCCTGTAGAGTAAATTAGTATTCCCACACAGGTATGTGAAATGTCTGGATTTGGGAAATGAAATGGCACAACCTGTCAGCTGCAGTCTTCATCTTCCTTCTGTTTTTATGGTACAAGTCTCCACAAAAACGTGTAGGCTGACAAGCATGGGAAAACTAGAATAGAAGTTGAAAACTCTTGTGTTTGCAAAAAGTAACTACCTAGAGGTAAAACCACATTTTATTTGATTCTGCAGAAGTGGTCAAACTTGCACAGTAGAAAAACAGGCATTTTGTGCCCCAAGAGCCATGTATCCTTTGTGTGGGATGCATAAAGCAAGTAATACTCTTATTTTCCTGGTGCTCCATGCTTAATGTAAGAATTAAGGCATCATTCTGCTTTTGCTCTGCTTTGACCTCCTTTTGAAGGTTACGCCAGTGTGTGGGGTCCACACATGCCAAGACTTCGGGTCGGGAGAACCTGCTGGGTGGCACAAACCTCACACTGACTGACGCAGTGAAGTGCACATAAAGAAGGAGCAAAAGTCAATTAATTGTCCTATGAAGAAGGACTGTTTTTTTAGTTCCCAGACTTCACAGATTATCAACTACCAAAACTCCAGGCTAGTCGACTTTTTTTCCTGTAAGTCTCCTGTTAAGGTTAGAATGGTGACGCTCTGAGGGCTGAGAAATTATCCTGGTGAAATGTGGAAAAGTGAAAAGCTGCTCTGCTCAGATTAAAATTGGGTTCCACTGAGGTGGTAGAAAACTCAGTACAGTTTGGGGGAGTGACATAAACTGCAGGGCTATCATTTGCCTTTAGAAAACTAAAGAGACACATAGACTTCTGCATCCTGTTGGTGTAGGTTAGCATAGGTCAGACTTCAGTGACTTAGTGTGCCTTTTGCAGTAAAATACAGGTGATTTAAGAATACGTGTACATTGGGTAAATTTTCGAAGGTGTTCCTAGCAGTCAGGTGTATGAGTATTGTTGCATGTTGACTACTTATGTCAGGAGAAGTGGATGCTTTTAATTCGTTTATGCATTTCAAAAAATGTCCTCCACTGACTTTCATTAGCATTTAGATACTGAGGAACTCATTGACAGGATGTGATATTTTCATTAATTATAGTTGTGATTATATTCCAAAATAGTAAATAATATAAATAAATAATGCAAAATAAATATGAAAAATCTTTAAGAATATATTTTATAATTTTTTTTATAGGAGACAGACTTGGATTTTTTTAAACATTCATTGTTTCCTTGGAATTTCTCACATTGCAAAAACTGCCCATTTTTATGCTCCTTAAACAAAGCAAATAATAAATAAACGTTTTTAGCTGCAGAATAAAGGCATTAGCTGATTTGTGTTCGTATACTGAGTTCAAAATGTTACCTTGTCAATGATGGGTTTTTCTTTTTATTAATAAGTCAAAACACAATTTACATTTGTTGACAAATCGTGTAAAAATAAAGATTTTGGTGTACTACTGTTGCTTAGCACAATGTTTAGATGTAGTTCATTAGATAGTGTGGTTTGCCTTTTCAGAAACATAGGAAAATATGTACAAAAGCTTTGAGAGTATTACTGTAAGTTGCAATAGTAAGTTCTTAAGAGGTGTTGGAATTTATGTGACTTGTAGGTCTGATGCTGGTGACCTGTAAAGTCCATGAAAACTGTGCTTTGAGTATAAGAATCTCTGAGTACCCTGAAAGAACAGGACCACTGGTCTTGTACTGGGAAGGCAGAATTAATGAAATCTTTTTGATCCATGGTATTCCTGCCTTTTTAAAATGGAAATGGTATAATTGGCCTCACAAGATTGTTCAAAAGTCAAGTAATGCTTGGTATGCAAATAGTATAGGGATCAATTCCACAGGAAGACTTGATAGAAATGAATACTTCTGTCTTCAGAGCTGGATTTGAAAACTGCTGTAAATCAAGCCTCAGGTTATATATCGATGAATGGGATAAAATAAAATATGGAATAGTTGTGCATTGACAGATCAAAATTTAACCTCAGTACTGAAAAAACTGGTAGCCTGGAGGAAAAGGAACAGGTTCTGTGGGCTTGTGGGCGTGAGTGTAGGTTGTGTCATGCAGGCTCAGGGAGAGGCAGGGAGATGTGGCTTGGAGCAGACTTGCGTAGTGTTGGTCTGAGTGGACCTGAGTCCATCTCTCCTGCTTTCAAAACTAAACAGAAAAAAGCTCATCAGATGCTTAAAGCTCTGTATGAGACATGTCTTATTTCTTCATAATTGTTCTGGAAAGTGTTTTTTAAGTTTGCAGCTGACTGTACTTCTATATATAGGGCAACCCTTTAAAAAGCATGTAAAACAGTACCATAGTCTAAGCCTATCTGCCTGCAGCATTAACAGTATCACTTCTGCGAGGAGAGAAGATGGATAATCATCAGCTTAGAATGTAAAATTTTTGGAGAATCTATAATTGTATATGTACCTGTGTAAGCATATCATGCTAATATGCATGTGTATGTGTGTGTGCATGCATATTATGTCTACATAATGACAATGTGACCTGAGCAATAAACATGCAAACTAAACAGGAGATAAGAATCAAATATCTGTGCAAAATGAGAGTGTGTCACTTCAGTTAGTAATCATGTGTAGCTGACGTGAATGAAAAGCCTTCCAGTTGTTTTCGTTATTTCTCATCAAGGGCTGATTTGCAAGAGGACCTTGTTGCTGAATTCCTCTTAAATATCTAAGTGTAGGTTTGGATGTGTCTAGGATTTCAGTTTTATTTTATCCTATTAATGCCTTTAGGATTTCTCCCATCAAAGTACTGGCTTTCCTATTGCTTTCTTATGTAATTCTCCTCCAAGGAGCTGTAGAAAAAACCCAGGTGGTGAACAAGTTGGTTATGGATTTTGCCATATAGACATATATACCTGTATATTGCAGTGATGTCAGTCAGTCCCGTGTGAAACCTCTCTCCTGCTGTGTTGAACTGCACTGAGCTTGCTCAGTATTTCCCTTTCCCAGACCACAACTAATTTATTACAAAGATTGCTTGCTTTACAGTTTGCCTAAATTACTGATTCTTTCATGCTCAATAATGTTGCAGACATAGTGTTAATTATTTTGTCTTCTCACAACAAACACTGATGAAAAAAAGTTTTGGATTGTAAGTCCATTCTTGTTTTGGGTCATGTAGGACTCAGTTGTAATTACTTGCAGTGATCTATGAAAAAACATGAAATTTTTGAGTTTTTGTTACCTTCTAAGCATGAAGGTTTTACTGAGTGCTGAAGACAGAGTGTTCTGTTCAATCAATCTCATAACAATTTTGAAAAAAATACAGATTACTTATAAATAGATGTCAGAGATTTTGAAAAGCCATTAGTGTTGAAAGGACAATAAATTATTATTATTATTTTTTAATCCATACACCTTTAACATTAATGAGATTTTAATTCAGAAAGTGGTGTTAAGTAGGAACATTTATTGTTCATGTTTCTAAGTTCTTGTTTCATACTATTCCAAAGTTCTAAGCAGTATTTTATGTTTTCTTTTTTTAAACTGATGGTGAATAGATGATTCTTCATGGTTCTGGAGGTTAACATTTACAAGATTTTTAGGGTCAGGACACTATACTTCTGCTCCTTCAGTTCCTCACAGCAGAAGGACCTGCTTAGAGGTCAGGAGTTTAAACTGAGTGGATGCCAAATTCTTTAATTCGTCTGGGAAAAAGTTGGCTAAAAGGAAATAGTGGCATGTTATGAAACATTGTGTGAGTGTTGTTGCAATACCTCTCAGGTACTTTTTAGTTTTCCCAGAATTAAGTGCTTTTAGACCTGTCAGGATAACAGGTGTTATAAACATATCACTCACTCTTACAAATGAAATACTTGAGAGAGTATTTTGTAAATACCATTCCTTTTAGTCGGCTTACGTAAAAGGAAGGAAAATAATACTAGCTTTATATTTTTAATAATATTTTTAGTATTTGTAGTAGTAGCAAAGAACTTGTACTTTTCTTAACTGTATCTTCTAGGATTATCTTGTTTTGAAATCCTACATTAAATACTCTTGTATCCAGCCTGTAAAACTGGGAAATAGCTCAGAACTCTGAATTCTATAAATACACCTATTTACTTTACCCAGAACGTCATTTTCCTGGACAGATTCCCATTTTTATTTAATCTTGTAACTTAATATAATTTATGTTTTTCCCAGCTGTGTGTTTTAAAATATATCTGGACCATCCACAACATGTACAAGTCTCATTTTTATTTTTTTCCTTTTGGGAAGAATGATTCAATATTTTCAATAATTTTTAGTAGAGAATCTCTTTGAAATACATGAAAAAAAGATGAGAAGTATTTTGGAAACACCAACCATCTGTGAAGCAATATAATGAGCAATGAGTTTGCCATTTTAATGTAAATGAGATGCAAAAACATGATTCTGGTTTCACAGATACCATCTTTAGTTCTGACACATGTAATCCTGTTTAATAGTGCTACTCTTGGAACAGAATTAAACTTGACTTGCTCCTATCAGTGAGATCAGAACCATGCTGTGTTTCTAAGTGCAGTCAATTTAACGAGCACTTTTTCCATCCTTGGTACACCAAGAATAGTGAAGCACAATGGTGGCAAAAGTCCCAACAGAAACAATACCCATCATGGAAGAAGTCCTAGAGGTGGTCTTGGAACTTACTTCTGTTTTGGTGTGTTCAAGGTGACACACCCAGTACACATACTTTGGACTGGAATTTTGATAGGAAGAGATCCAGTTATGCTTTTGGAACACTGAATGATGTGTTAAAGTGACAGCAACAGCTTCTAAATAATAATGTTGTTGTATCACAGAGAAGCCTGTGCATCTTGAAGATGCAGAGTAATCGTTCCATGCAGTCTTGTACTGTGTTTCCTTCCTCTGTATTTACTGCATGCAAGTGGGAAGGGTTCTTTTTCTGTAAGAATTTTTTATGATTACAGCTTTTTGACTGACTACATAGAAAGTATAGCAAGTGCTACTTCACAGGAATAAAAAAGTTCTGACAGCAGGAATCTTCTTGATTATGACTTATTCAAATTCCATTTAAGTAGTACAGTCTGACTGCAAAACTACATTCAAATTCATCTTGTTCAGAATGGGCTATGTATGTAAGGCCAACCTGACATGACACCTTGTCCAATTTTGTTGTCTGTAAAATCTCCAAAGATGGCAAAAGAAATCCTTACTGCATCAAAATAGAGAAAATACTTCCTCTATGAGAAATACAGTCTGTGCAAAATGTGTGCAGGATCTGTTCTGGTTTTAAGAATAGTTTTTTGTTGGAATACTTGTCCACACATAACTTTTCATCAATTTCTATTAATTATTAACATTACCTTTTAACTTTAGTGGTGTGTTTTCAAATACTAAACTAGTTGCACAATGGTAAAGATTTTCAAAGGGACCATTGTACACACTTCCTATCACCTGTAAGGCTGTTGTGTGCTGGTAGATCAACAGCAGTTTGGGGGGTGTTAGCATGACTCAGGGAGGAAAGGCTGCTTTAAGACTTGATTGTGCTTTGATCTACTCAATAGGCATTTTTCCATTGATTTCAAGGTCAAATCTGTATGTGAAAAATGGCCCCTATAGCTGTGTTATTTTCCATGGTGCAATGATTAAGGTTCTTTTCTTTCCCAAGTAAAATGCCTCACATTAACCTGGATAATACAAACATTCTGGAGGAAAACAAAAGCATTTTAGAAAAGTCTGGGCTGGAATCTTTGTTTCCCACAATTCAAATAGGTCTGCGTAATCATTCAAAATTAGTCCAGAGTAAATAAAAAGGGCTGCCAGACCATAGCAGTTAGGACAGGCATGTCATAGGATGTAAGTTTTGAACCATGAAATATCACATCTCATGTGACGGGAGTCAACTTGGGCAAGAACATTAAAATCCTGAGGTTTTTGTGTAGTTTTGAACAGAAACTTACAGGGGAGCAAAACCCACGCTTCTTATGTCTCTAGAAATGTAAATGAGACATTAATTGTAAATTCTGTTCTATTTGACTTGGAAGTTATTTTTAAAGAAAGGCCATACGAAAGTTAAAAGTTTGCTACTGTAATGCTGCTGCTTCACTAAAGAATTATCCAGGGCTTGGGAATTTGCCAGAACTTGTTGCTTTTGGCTCATTTCCAAGCAAGTCCTTAAGAAAGCCAACAACTTGTTATTGCTGTTGATGTCTTTGTGATCAAACACTGCAGTCTGCAGAAAACATTAGAACTATGTTAATTCCTCCCATAATTTCATCTCGTCAAAAACTGTGATTAAAGATTGCAGCAAAACACTTCAAGAGAAGTGCCACAGTTTTTTGTAACGCTATGGATTATGAAGTTTTCTGTGAAATATGGTCAGCCAATTCTTTTCATCTAAGGATACCTTGTTATACTGCAGTTCTAATCCCTGACAGCTGTCTGTCCGCTAGGAGGGGAAAGCTGTTCGGATGGGAACAGTTGCAGCCTTCTGGCCTTTTAAAGTTCGTGTGCTTGGGTTTGTAGCTATACCTTGTTTCACACAGGCAAGTTTGTTTTCATGCATGGTACTCAGAGATTATGGAGTTAAATACAGCTTTGTAACATTGTAGGAATTCCTGTCAATGGACAGCCAACCGCTGCAGCTCCGCAGAGGTGACAAAGCAGCCGTACTTTGAATATTAGTTAGAACAGTTTTCACAACACTGTCATATATTTCTTCATATCATCCTTGTTGTAGAACCAGTTCCTTGGTATAAATGCAGGCAGCTCTGATAAATCAGGAAGGGCTCAGGTAATTAGGAGAGAAAACTGCAGCCGTGAGAAATCATTTAGGTATTTCCCATTCCTGTTTCCTAGGCTGCTGGTGGTCATGGCATGGTTGGTCTCTGTGGTGCTGATAGCTGTGTTGTTCTTTGAACTAAGTTTATTAGAGAACTTGCTATTTTATAGACTTGCTGAAGGACAAGTGCCTCTGTAAAAATAGGAGTGTTTTCATGTTGCAGTGGCCACTTTGGATAACCTTTCAGCAGCGTTCCCCATCACATCTAGTCTTAAGATTAATATTTCAGATAGAAAGGCTTTTGAAAGCTCTCACTGCTGTCAGATTACTGAGGGAGGAATAAGAGCTTCAGAAACTGCTCACCAGACCCAGCTAACCAGAGGCAAGGGACTTTGCTGACTTCCCTTCAGCTGACTTCATTGAACCTCCTATCCTGTCTTCACTCACTCTATCTGGCCACACATTGGCCTGGAAAGGTAGAAAAAAATTCTGGAATTTAATAATTTTCAAGCATGGGCTTTAAAAAAGCAGTTTATCTTTTGACACAGGTTTAGATTAGACATTGTCATCGTATTTGCCATATTTTAGGACAAGCAAAGAGATTTTTGAAAGCATCATTTTGACTGAGGAGTGTAATCCCCTGCAGGACTAAATACTTACATTGACCAATTTTCTAGAAAATTTTGCTTACATTTATCGAAAAGGTTACTTTAAGGGAAAATACATCATTAAGGCTACAGAGAAGAGGGCTGCCAAGTGATCCAAAGGATCTCAAGTAAGTTGAAGATAAACAAAATAGTTACAATAAATGGAATAGACATAGAAATAACAAGTGGTGATTTTAAAAAGTGGTGGCTCAGAGAAATGCAGACACTGAAGAAAAACTGACAAAGAAAATAAGAAGAAAAGAAGCATGTCTTGGCACAGACAAGCAAACAGGAAAAGTTCCAGTCAATATAATTGGAAAGAAATGTAAGAAGTTTTAAAGCCAGAGATACCAGCATCATCAGTCTGGGCCAATTTTTCATAGAATTCTCACACACAAAAAGTCTTGTCTACTGAACTGTTCAAGTATGTAGTAGTTTTGAGGATGTTCATTGCTTTTCCAGATGTGTGTGCTATCTTTTGTGGTTTGGCTGAGATCAGAGAGACGAAAAGAAAGCACAGCATGTATCAGGGATGTGGGAAAGTTTGTTCATGCTTTGCAAACTTCCTGCCAAACTGTAGCTGACTTGCTGCTACATACCATGTTGTGAGAATCAAAGAATCAGGATGCTGTTCTTTTCTTGTATTCTTGTTCTTAGGAAATGTAAACTCTACCTTTTTGTCCCAGACTGACCTCATATGTTTCAAGACATTTTTTTCCCAATAACAACTTCACCTTTCCTCCTTCTTAGGAAAAGAAGGAGTATGTGGCATGGGATTTGTTTCCAGGAATCTGGAAGACTTCATATCCTGCAGACTGATATGAAGTTTTCAGAGAATGGCAGGGAAAAAGGGCCAGAAGTACTATTTCAGAATATGAAAATATTTTAGAGTATGAAAATAAAGAATCCTCCATTGAGTTTATTGTATTATTTTTGTGTCATTAGATAGAGATTGATGTTTGTTTTATGTAGAATTGTGTAGGATATTTAATCCCACCTCCCCTCTAGCCTTGTCATATTCCTTTGGGAAAATTTCTTAGCTTGTTTTTAGGTCATTCTTCTTAGAGTGAGTATAAAAATGTTTATTTGAAGTAATAGTTACAGCACTTCATTAATTCATAAAAATTAAATGTATTTTTTAAATATAAAAACAATGTAGTATAATTTTTGGTCAGTGTGAAGAATGTGATGAGCAAGATTAGAGGAAGATGAAGAGGAAAAAAAAATTGATGGGTTCCAGACATCCATCGATAAATGAACGGATTATCAAAGACTGATTATTACTAATTGGAGAGTTAAATGACGAGTAATTTAATTTCAATAGAATACTGCCATATGAGATTGGAATCAAGCCTTCTCAGAAGTACCATTTGCCATCTAGCAGTTTTCAAATGAACAAGAGTACTTAATTCTCAGATCTCTCCCTGAGTATCACAGAAAATATTTCTGTTTATATGGATTGATAATTCCACTGCATCTGTAAGTGAATTGTTGTGCAGGCACTACTATTTTGTATTATTTAATTTTTAAAATAAATTATACCTACTTTAGAAAATTAAAATCTGAGTTTCATTCAAAGTCTTTGATTTTAATTAATGGTTGATCAAGTTATGATGATACAGAGAAAGAGTTTGATGTAAAAGGGGATGGAGGACTTTACAAAGGAGATTTAGAATCTACTTTTTGTACATTTATAATTCCTCTGATGACCAAGAGAAATTCAGAGCAGTTAGAAACTGGTGGTTTGAGCATTATCTCAGGAATTATTTCTGTTCTGCTCTGGGAGAAGCCTTCATTACCATGGTGCAGTAAATAATTGTTTACTCGTGGTTCTCTTTCATTTGTACATTAGAAAAATAATTATTTGAGTACCAAATTGATGAACATCTCAATTTGCATCCCATATGCTTAGTTTTTTATAAAACCTACCTCATAATCTGCCTTTTTTATAGTTCTTCTAATTCTACAGCTTCCTGTGTGAATTTTTTGGAGTGTGATATAAGAAGGTGTGATTCAGTAACTCACTTGTAGGCTTTCCTGTCTCTTTGCCTTTCTTTTGATTTCCTGAAGTGTTCTGCAGCATGAAGATACATTTAGATGAAAGGGTATTTCTTTTTAATGAGGTAGCTGTGACTGTCCACCTGCAAATATACTAGTGATGCTATCCATGATCATATTAGTTTTGCTGATTCATTCTAAGTACATAAAGTAGAACGTGAGTACCTACAAATGGCTCCTCTTCTGTCATTATTTCCACAAAGCACAGTGTCTCTATAGAGAGTCATTGTAGGCATAACCACAGAAGGTGAACACTTACTTTAAAAAATATGCTGAAAAAGGAGGCTGTGCTCATTTGCCAGATGAGGACCTAAACAAACAGAGCATGACTTCATCAGAGACTACACTGTGCCCTCCTGCATACCCACCTCTCTCTGCTGGATGAGAACATACAAGGGATAAAAGCAAATACAGAATATAAGTTGACTCGAAGCTGGGCAGAGTCAGGGCCATGTCTGTGGGCAAGCTCTATGCATGGCAGGACCAACTGCATGGGGCAGCTGGCTCTTCAGGGCCCTGGAATCTGCCTGCCCAGGAAGGTGCTCCCTGTCCTCCTCTCCAGAGCTGGGACTCAGCCTCCACTGCAGCACCAGTGGCCTGGCTCCTGTGGTAAGCAGATGGGGTAAAACAGGAAGAAAGGCACTTGGGGTTCCTCCCTGGTAACTCACTTGGGTCAAATGGAAACCTTGGAAGGCATTACATTTCATTGCCTAGGGGGATAAACTTCTTTTCCTCAGGGAAAAAACATACCCTACAGGGTTGTGCTGCCTTTCAGACAAGCTGCTGAGTCCAGTTCAAGTTGAAGAGAATAATAAATGATCCTGAAAAACTAAGTAGTCGTTTTGTTTTTTTTGCTTAGTAGCAGTAGTAACTGTGCACATGACATGTGCATGAGTCCTGTCTTAAGCCTGGCGTTGGGACTTGTTTCCTTTAGTGAAAGAATGTATATTTTTATTGTACTTTAGCTAAGTGGTGACACTTCACTCATGAGAATTGATGTGCAATGCAAGAACAAGGCCTTGCAAGATCCTAGCATCTTCTTCTTCCTATCTACTGAGCATGTGCAGAATTTTGAAAAGAGATCATTGATGACATCAGTATGTTAAATTCCTCTCTGAAAATATGTACAACTGGTTGTTAAAACCATCTCACCTATTGTAAATAAAGTGTAATTAAAATTAGATGGAATGAAGAAGCTTAAACAGTGTTTAAAGGGCCCATCTTGGGCTGCATTATTGGACATTCTCCCATTTTAAAATGCAAATTGTGTCTTTCTGAGTTCAGCAACTTCTTTTTGAGGCTCTGTACTGAAATGTGTTTATTTTCTCATGGCTAATTATTATTTTCAGTACACTAATGAATGAGACATGGAACAAATTTGTTTCTAATTTTCTATCTTAAGTAACCCTACAAACTTATTTTATTTAAAAGGCTTCTATCCATATGGTGCTTCTCCCCCATGTGAAAAGATTTTATTCTGTTTTCTTCAGGAAGGAGGCACAGCTGGATGAAGAAGGACAGTTCCTGGTCAGAATAATTTATGATGATTCCAAAACCTATGACCTGGTTGCAGCTGCAAGCAAAGTCCTTAGTAAGTGGTACAGATACATTCTTTGCCCCCTCATCACATAAAAGCTAATACCCCTCCTCCCCCCTAGATCTGTGTGCTAGAGAGAAAGAGGATGTAGCACAGAGGAAGTGAAAACAGAGTATTGGTCAAAGCAAATTTTTTTAAAATCTCTGAAGAAAAGATTGTATTTCTTTTATTTCTCTAAGTTATTTTTATTTCTTTTATTCCTTGACATTTTTACTTCTGAAGTATTCCATCTTAAACTGAAGTAATATACTTCGTTCAAAGAGCATGGGCAGTGTTAGAAGCAGTCATGAAGTAACAATATAGTGCTTGCAATTGCCTTGGCAGTAAACTCAGGTTTCAACCACTACTTCAAGAACAGTGAATGAACGAATGAATGAATCCTTGATCTCTGCTGAAAAGGCATGCTGAGTTACAGAAATGTTTGTGGTGTTGACACATTTCATATCAGCCACTGATTTGGGTTGCATTCGTTTTCAGTCACTGCAGCTGTGGTCTAGAATTTAAAAGGTAGAATTATGCCCATCAGCATTATTTTATCTGCAGACCCAAGTGCGGTATGAATTTGTTCTGCATCGCTGATTAGGCAAGAACCTATAAGACTGTGATGACTGTAGTAATGTTGAATTGGAGCAGCTGATGTGGTTTCATGCTATTGTAAATGAGAATTAACTCTGCTGAGGTGAGCACTACTAACAGCCGAGTTCCTTTATTTTCAAGGAGTGATTTATTATCTGTATCAAAATCTAAAATACTATATGTGTGTGAAATGCATAGTGTGGTGAGGTAATTATGGTAACTGGTAAATCCTAGTAGAATTCCTGTATTCATATTGCCATATGAGTTCTGAATCTTTTCTCCTACTGGAGACCTACTGGATCTGGGTAGGGTTTAGGTACTGTCTTTCTTGTTTATGAATATGAGGGTAAAATAATAAGCAAAGTGTGTGAAATACAGTATTTGGACTGAATTATATTTTCCTGTTTTGACTAGATCTAAATGCTGGGGAAATTCTCCAGATGTTTGGGAAGATGTTTTTTGTGTTTTGTCAAGAATCTGGTTATGATACAATTCTACGTGTCTTGGGTTCAAATGTCAGAGAGTTTTTGCAGGTAAGAATTTTGTGTCAAAATTTTTCAGATAACAGAAGAAGAGGAGTTTTCATATGCAACAAATTGGGTCATGTGTGTTAAGCAAAAAGACTTACCTTTTTTATACTGATAGAAAATATGGTCTTCAGATTTGTAGGGTATTTCTTCTAAGTTGTCTCTGACTAATAAGATACTGGTTATTTCAAATTGTATGTTATATAGAAAGCTAGGGCTCATACACAGTTTATCTCTAAGACATTATCTTTCATCCATGAATTGAGGGTGGAATAAAGCAACAGTGTTTAAGTCAATTTTTGTACTTTCGTACCTGCAGAAAAGTGTGACACTTCACAAAATGAAAATGATTTTTCAATAGCGTGGAAGAAGTGTAGGGACTTATCCAAAGTGTTATTTCTAAGTGTAGAAAAAAATGGACTTCCTTTTTTGTCACCTGAAAATTGTTCACTTCAAAAAGCCCTTTGGATTTAATATTTGTGATCTTTATCAGTCCTGGAGAGAACTGTCTACTGTAACGAGTTTAAAAGCAGTGAACTGGAGATTGCCCAAAAGCTCAGTGTTAAATCTCTGTTGATTTTCACTGAAAATTTAGGAGTGTCTTGTACCTTTAAAATCTCCCCAGCAATAGGTGAAAAAGCAGAATGCATGGTTTGCTGGATTACTAGAATATTTACTTCTGTGTCTCTCTGTCTGCCCCAAAACCAGCATCATTCCAGAGCATCCTAGGTGGAGTCAACTGAGACTTCTTGTACAAATCCCATGAACTGTGGTTTCTGTGCAGACAGGGGGTGTGTATGTTCCAACATGGGTATATCATGTGTGATCTGTAAACCACTATCTGTCTATGGGTTGTGGCATACTTTATATTTCATAGCTTCATTCACAGGCTGCCCTTAAAGTTAGCCTTCAGATAAATGTAATTTTAAAAAATAACTCAAGTACTGAAGCTGCAGTTAGGGCTGAGCAAGAATAAGGGAGGAGGAAAAGAAAGGTGTAGCTGGCCCATTGCTTCATCACTTTGGTTAGTCGTGCATGGGCCACTCCTTCCCTATTCCTTTCCCTCTGCCCTTTTCCATGTAGTATACTTCTCTTTTCGTTCCTCACTGTGTGTGATGGTGAAAAGACTGGACATGTTTGTTATGCACACCAAACATCTTTAAAAATTGGGAACAGCTTACATTTATATTCTTCTAATGACAGTATTTTAAACTGCTTTGTTTCAATTTCAGTATTAACAGAGGACGTTGGCTATTAAATACTTCTGTAAATGTTAACAGGACTAATGTACTAGTAGCTGTGCCAGAAATGTACTTTTTAGCTTTTTATTATGATGGAAAATCAACATTATCTGTGATTTATTATTTTTGCATATTCCAGCAGTCAGATTAGGTCAGGAAACTTCTTTATGTACCTGTTACAAAAATAGGTGCAGATTTGGTTTAGTGTCCTGAACATTTGTGGGATTCTTAAAATACATAATAGAGTTCTAAAAGGTGCTTCTTGAAATCTGTGCTGGGTCCAGGATATGCGAAATAATTGAGGACTGCAACTTTTTAAACTATGTGAAAATAAATCTGATATTTTTATTTGTTTCCTTTGACATCTCAAGAAAATTTAGTTTATTCATAGTTGAAACACAAGTATTTCAAGCTTCATGAAAGATGAAAATAAAAAGGGCAATTAAATCTACTATTTATACTTCCTGTGAAAAACATGGGCATGGAAAATTTGCAAATCATATTGAAGGACACTGTGCCAAAGAGAAGCAGTATAAAAAGAGGTACCTCCTAAGAAACCCAAAATGTGCTTTTATGTTAAGTTCAATAGCTTTCTACTGAGTGAAAATCAGAGTAGTGGCTAGTTCTGTCATTTAGAGAATCATTTACATTGCTAGTTAGTTGTTCATGATTGCAGTGTAATAAAATTCAGGGGACTAGTTCCACTTTTAGGAAGTAGTTAGTTCCTAAAACTTACTTAACTTTTAGGTAAGTTTCCAGATCTCTGTACCACAGTGAGCTGAACAGCATCAGGTGCCTATCACAACTCATTCTGAGATGTGTCAGAGTCTGCCTGATTTAGTATCACTGCTTGTTCTTGCTTGGAGATCCCTTTGTGTTTCACCATGAAGCTGATTAGTGTTCCCTGATGCTCTAGAATTAGTGTCTCTGTCCCAGCACAAGCTCTGGCATACATCTGAGCGGTCTAGGAGCCAAGAGTTCAGTGAGAGAGCTTAACCTGTTTTCTGTACCTGACCACACCTCTGGCTCACAGCAGGTGAACACACTAGGAAAAAAGACACATTTATTCTTCCAGAAGCTGCAACACCAATTTAAAATAGATTAAACACAACAAAAAATTGGGGTAGGAGTAGCAATGACAATGTCTAAACGGCAGGATCTCTGAGTGATTTCAGCTCCTTGATCTGGAAGAACATGTCTACTGCTTCTTGACTATGTGTTAGAGCAAGTTTTGAATACAATAAGCTGCAAGGCCCCCACTTGGCATGGTTAAAGAGCAAAACCTGAAAGGCATATCACATGGACTTGCCTGTGACAGTGCTTGAAAAAAGTTATCAGTAATGGGGTAGTGGGGTGGCAAAGTTGTTTTGCAGAGTGGGGCTATTGCCAGTGGTTAGCCACATTTGTGCCAGACTTGTCTTAATAATTAGACAACCATCTTGTAAAAATTCTGTCCATGACATTGACCATTTCCCCGTGAGAAACTCCTTTTGAATTTCTTCAGGTGTTGATGACTGTGTAATTGGAAGATTATTTCTTTTCCCATGTATCTCCTTAAGAGTTTTTTTTCCCAAAAGGTCAGTGTATCCTGGCTATTTCTGAGGCACATGTACTGAAACTGCAGTTCTACACCCAGTTAAGGAGATTGTAGGGCAGTCTTTCAGAGCCAGTCATCTCTTTCTCTTTTCTCATTCACACTCTTTGAAAGCAGTCTCGTTCAATTTCATTGTCTTGAACCCTGCAAAGATCTTACAGAATTTGCCTTCAAGCATTATGTTTTTTGCTGTTGAATGCCTACTTACAGCTAGAATGAATTGACTCCTAGATTGTTGCCTCTCCAAGTTTTAATTTGCAGATGTTGATGTAGCAACAAAACCATGAATTTGAAACATGCTAAGAAACTGAAATCGGGAGTTCCAGGCTGAGTGCATCCCACAGAATTCATTTCTAAGACTCTCATTTCCTCTGGAGGCCTCCAGAAGAGGCAGCTGTTCGAGCACTTCACAGCTCACATGAAATCAAGTTCAGTATGCTTCCACAAATTGAATGATCGACAGATGCTTGTGAAAGGTGGAGAATGGCCCAGACAGCACACTGAAAATATTTTCACCTCACATCCTGTGCTGACAGAAAACAAGATGCAAAGCCTTGTTGTAGCAGTTACTTGCAGGGTGGTGAGAGAACGTTTAAAATGTGCAGTAGTGTTCTGGAGTTAAGCTGTAAAGGAGCTGCATGAATTTTACTACATAAATAAAGAGTTACGGGGGTTGCAACACTATCCCACAAACTAGGCTGTTCTGTGTTAAATATACAATAAATAACAAACTGGAGTCTTGATAATTGCTTCACAATCACCATTGGAGCTAGTTTGTTTTAAGTGTGATTTTGACCTCATTGATCTCTTTCGTGTTCTTAATAGGTATACCTGTCAATTTATAATTTAGCTTTCCTCTCCAAATCACAATTTGTCTGGTCAAGATTTAAATACCTAAGATGTCAAAGACATTAGCTGGAAAAATAGATCTTTTCCCTTTCCTAAACAACTTTTTCTGAAACATTATTACAGTAGCTGTTATATGTTCAGTTTTTTCTGTGGATCTTTTCAATTATTCTCAAAGAAAATATGTATTTGAGATTGGTCTTTCAAGGATTTAAATCTTTAAAGTTTGAAATTTAGGCCCTGTAAACTTAGGTTGACTGTTACGAATGTCAGAAATAGGCTTTTTCATTGATAATAAAGAAAAATATTTATGTTTACTCAGACATGCTTATTTATATTTGACTCCTAAATTAATATCTAAGGAGGAGATTATAGACACTAGAATTGGAAGGGATGAAAATGGATAAGGTAGGGGATTGAGAATAATACACAAAGTCTTTTATTATCAGAGTATTTCAAGAGACAGCATAGTCAAGCATGAATTCTTACTATCTGGAGTAATTATTAATAATTCTATTTTTTATGCCATTCATTGTCCTAGTATTGCCATGGTAGATAGAAAGAACATTGAGGCCTACCTGAAAAGTCTGCTATGATGACAGTTCTCAAAAAAATAAGTCAAATGCACAGTATGAGCATGGGAGAAAGAGGATGTTCAGATTAGGCAAAATATGTACTTACTTTATTAAGAAATAATAAGTGAATGCCTTATAATCATGTTTTTAATTTCTTCTTCCAGAACCTGGATGCTTTGCATGATCACCTTGCTACTATTTACCCGGGTATGCGAGCACCTTCCTTTAGATGCACTGATGCGGAGAAGGGGAAAGGACTCATTCTACATTACTATTCAGAAAGAGAAGGTCTTCAGGATATTGTCATTGGAATCATCAAAACAGTAGCTCAGCAGATCCATGGTACAGAAATAGATATGAAGGTAATGTCTAAAGTGATGTACACATTGAAAATTGATGTCATTAGGACAAAATCAAGATAAAGAAAAGTGGTGACAAACAGTAATTTTCATTGTTGCTGTCTTCTGTGGAGTGGTGGCAGCAGTACTGTCTCAGGAAGAGCCATCATAAGTTGTATTGCTTTAAGAACAGATCAGCCATGTGCTGAGAAGGTCAGCACTAATTTGCAAGCATTCCCCATAGAGAACAGTTCAGAACAAGATCCCCTTATTCAAAGAAGGAGATGACATGTAAATAAATTAGATACTGGGTTGTCTGGAGTGGGTTTTTTCCCTCTGTATTTTATATTTGGCATATATTTCTTACTGTCTGCTGTGTTCTGTGAGAACATGGACATTTTGTCTTTGTGCTCTGGATTCTTCATCTGTGTGCAAATTGTGAGGCTCATGTGTGTTGATGAGGCCTGGCTGGTAAGCAGTGTTTTCCTCCCAGCCTGCATGCCAGGCCCTTCCCAGAAACAAGATGTGTCTGTGGGTTTCATAGTATCTTTGTGTGGGAGTGTGACTGGGTATGCACCTACAGCCCCAGAAGTGAAAAGATGTTCCTCAGTCACAGAATTTGCATAATGTCATGTATGCTAAGTCACTTGTGAAATGGGAAAGAGGCTTCTGCTTTATGTCCGTACAGAGCAGCAGAAAGATTTAATTGATTGAGCCTTGTATATGGAATGGTATAAAATTAAGGTTGATCCAAAGTGCAGGTTTATGGGGGGGGAACAAAAAGTGAAAGCATTTTGCTGTTAGAAGTATTGCAACTGGTATAAAGCACTTTCCATCAAGTAGAAAAGAATCTAAGGTACAGCAAGCATTTTTTTTTTAACCATTCCTTAGTCATATTACATTTCTAGCACAGTTTCACTGTATGCTTGCTCAGAAAATCCTTTCCAGTTTTTATTGCAAAAACGTGATCCTACTCAAATAAGAGAGCAACCAATCCAGTGACAAAGATATTTGTACTGCTATATAGGAGTATTTGCCTTTTAGATTTCCTGTTATAAGCTAGTACAGGTTTATAGTAAGTGTCTAGTTGTGTATAATGAGATGATATACTTGTGCCCTTGTTAAGATTCTATTTTGTAAGGCAAAATGTAGTTCAAACTTTTGCAGCAGGTGTTAGTAATCAGATACAGAAGGATGCAGCAAAATCAAAATAATCTTCTTAGATACCTGTTTATTTGAAGTGTTGAGACAGACAAGGTGGACCATGATGGAAAGTTGGCTGCAAAAGTTCTGAACCTGTTGGTTGACAAGCATTTGTTTTGGTAGCACAGGCAACTTAAGCAGTTCCCTTTCTCTTAGTGCTCAAGTTTGTCCCACAGCAGCTCCTTCAGCTGTGTCTCTTCAGCTGGTGTCAAGTTATAAAATAAACTAGGCTGAGGAAATGAACTGGGTTCAAAATAACAGATGTTTTTTGTGGATTATTTTTACCTACATCTGTCTGTTCCTTTATGTGGTTCGGTGTTCTGTTAGTGAGAGTTCTGCCAGCATAGTCAAGGGTTCATCCAGAGACAAGAGTGATGTCTGGGGCAGATGAGACACCCAGGTTGTCTGGGGCAGCTACTGGAACAAACTTTTGACAACTGTGTCCTCAGTCTGAAGATTGTTTTGATACCTGTCTAGGAATTCTCACAAATAATATATGTTCCAACGAGGTTTAAATGTTTATTATATATTTACTTCTTATTTTCATTTGAGTTTTTTAGGCTTTTCTGGAGATTTTACTGTCATACTGTAAGTAAATAAAAATGTAATAGTATTGGTCAAACTTATTTTAAGTGAACACAAAGTTTAATTTGAATCCACACTGTTCTTCCAGACTGTCTGAGCCAAAAGCACATAGGTGTCTAAAAAAAACATTAACTTTAAACTGAAGAAAGTGCATATTGTCTGTGTTTTATTTTGTCTGTTACCCTATTTTTAACCTTTTCCCTATTAGAAAGTCATATGTCCTCCACCCTGAACATTTTTATGTCTGTGCTGGTTAATAAAGCCTAGCTTTTGACACCTTTTAAAGCACTAAATAGTGCTATATTCCATGGGTACTCAGAAACATCACTGGTAGATAAACAGAAACTAATCAGCTACTTGATTCTGTAAGGTGAGAGTGCCAAAATTTGCATCTTATCCACACAGACAACGAAAGTCTTCCACGATTACTCCACAGGTGACCTATTAATCAGTAATGGTATGGAGTGAAGGTTTTAAAGTAAAGTCTACCAGTGTAATAGCTGGGTACTTTTACCATTCAAAGCATTGAAAACAGGAGAAAAAATTTACCAACTTGTTTCATCTCAATGCTTTGCCTCATGATTTTAGTAAGTGCTTTTGTGTTTTAGTCTGTTAGCAATGTATTGCATGAAATAGCACAGTGCCTTCATCATCTTAGTGGCCCTTTCTACAGGGAGTGGACTCCCTCTAGTAGCTTCCTTTCTCTTTTGCACTGAGGAGCCAACAACGGGACACAGCACTTCAGATGTGACCTCTCCAGTGCTGAGTAGAGAAGGATCACCTTCCTCAACCTACAGAGAAAACCTAAGGAATCTTAATGATCACAAGGGGAAAAATAACTTTTGAGAAGAAGATTTTGTTCTTGTTTTGTCCCAAATTGTTTTTTTGGATGGAGAAATAGCTAAATAGAAAATTTATAAAATTTATCACCTTCCTTCAGTTTCACACAGAACAGTTTTGTGTCTCTCTGTCTTTCTGTCTGTCTGTCTGTCTGTCTATCTATCTATCTATCTATCTATCTATCTATCTATCTATCTATCTATCTATCTACATACAGATGCATATAGATACATGTTCTTCTGAAATACAGTAGGGCTTCCTTTTTCAGAATGGTGTCCTTCAGGAAATGTGCTTTTTAACACCTGAAGGCAAGAGGGGAAAAGAAAAGATGTCAGTTTGTTAAACTTTGTTAGCACGGAAAGAACACCCAATTTTGTTTGAGCTTGCATTCAAAATTCTAGTTGAATAGTTCAGAAAAACCTAAGTTGACATTAATTGCTTAATTAGTTCAAATCCATTTGCCTTATCTTCCCTGATATGGTAATCCACATTTAGACAAATAGAGCTAAGACTGTATAATTTTTGCAGCAGGTATTGTCTCAATTGTTGCTGACTTTGTGAACACACTCAGAATATTCATGTTCTGCCAGTCTCAGTATGATAACTGAAAAAATCATCACGATGCTGGTGACCAACTTTGTCATGAGATCTCTGTTAGCAGCCTACTGCCTATGTCTTCTCTTGCTCCACTTGTCAGAGGTTGTTTGTATATAAAGGAGGGTAGTCTGTGAAGGTGAAGTTAGGACAGGGATTCCCTCAAGACTACTAATGATATGGATCAACAAAGAATGTTGTCCATAATCCAACAAAGCCCAGAAATCTGTTGGGAGAACAGGCTTCTGCAGTTCTTTTATTGTCTGAGAGCAGGCAGTCAAAATCTTTCGTTTACACACAGATGTTTTACAATATAAAATGAGAAAAGATCAGGAGAAGTCTTGACAAGATGGTAATTTCAGACTGTCTCATTACTAATGGCAATGTAAGAAACAAAGCCAAGATGTGACCAGCTAGAGAGCTGACCTAAGAACTACTTGGATACTTGTCGTGGAGGACAAGCAGTACTGATCCACATTAAAGTGCTACCTGTGTATGAAGATAGGTCAATCATGGAGCTTGGTCAGCCTCTAATTCTGACACAAGTGCAGCTGGAAACTTCACTATCTCCAGGTGTGGGGGTTTGGTGCAGTGAGACAGTCTGCACTGAAACCAGGTGCCTGGTGAAGGCATGCTCAGTTTTAACTTCCGATGTGCAAAACTAAGAGTGGTGCCATTTCCACAGTGAACTGCAATGCCTCAGGATCATTCTGAAACAACTACAGTAAAATTTGCAAAGTAGCATTGCACAGTCAGTTTTGATCTGAAGAGATCAAGAATTTCATCCTGTATTGACCTTTAAATGGCAAAACCCTCCTGATTTTGTATTAATCTTCACAATTTCACGTAAAAAGATTCCAGTCCAATAACATTTTGTCCCTACGTGCTGAGATACGAATGTGTCCTGGGGATATACTCAGATCTACAGAATTGAGTCTTGTCTTGCAGGCGCATCAGTGACAGTTTAACAGATAGCGTGTGTTCATTATACATGTTGTATCAAAGTGATAGCGCAGATTTCATATCTTGTATGTAGCTCACCAAATACATTAAACCACAGTCATTTTTAAAATAACTTTTCTCTGAATTGTCCTTCCATGAAATATCAGTGTGACTTTTCACGTGGTTAAGCAAGGACAGACTCAGAAGATTTATCTTCTGGAAAGCACAGGCAGGTTAGCAGTTAGATGTTATATATTCTCTTTGAAACCAGGAGAGTGATTTCTCCTTTCAATTTTAACTGCAGTTACTATGGTGATTGAGCTCTTAGACGTGGTGAACTGATGTCACTTCACGGCTAAGACTGCAGGAGGAGGAAGAATTAGACTTGATTGCTGGCTTTGTTGCTTCTGTCACTGAACTTTCGTTTGTCAGGCATTTATCAGAGGCTTCTTCAACAATATTTAAATGATACTGAAATTTTGTGGCTTGCAAACTTTGCTTGCAGAATGAAACAATAGAAAAGTTCTGTTTTAGTTACGCTGAGCATAGTATCTAGGGCAGAGCTTTAAGCCAGACAAATTGGTTGGGTCTATAGGTACAAGGGTGAAGGGACAGAATTTAAAATATTACGTTAATGGCCAGAAGTGCTTATTTTAAATTTGCTGACAAGGTGGATGAAATCATGAGACATGAAGATTAAATGGTTCATAAATAATGTGAGCAAAAAAGACATCATGAAATTACATATCCAATGGAAAGTTATTTAAGGGTAGGGTATGCAGTGACTAAGATGGTTATTAGGAGATAATATCTCTGGAAGGTAATGTGCTGTTAATACGAACATTTCCTTAAAAATTATTAGATTTTTAAAATCAGCTTTGCTGAATTAAGAAGGTTTTCATCCAAAGTGTGCATGTTTTCTTTCATTTCTGACAATAGCAACACTTTGAAGTAAGATCTAAGACCAGAAGTAATCTGGAAACATAGATCAGTTCTAGAGATAATTCTGCACAATTTGAAAAAGGTTTCTGTGTATAATCTCAGCCATCCCAGGCCACAATAACAGTAGTACTAAAATAAAACCTGTGGGAGTGTGCATGAGTGACAGGAAGTAAGAAAAAAGACTCTGACTGCATTCTGTTAATCCTCAGTATGGCCACTCTCTCTCACAATTTCAGGGATAATGATTTAAAGGAAGAGGAAGACATGGGAAACCTTTAAACCCTGAGAGGAAAACTTGGGCTACATCTACTATTTTCTGTTCTCCTAGACAAACACACTTGATGTTTTTTCTGAGGTCTACCCCTTACTAACTCATAATTTCCCACTTCTCTTTGCCACACACTGGCATGTGGATTACCAACACAGTTTCTTGAGGAAATTAGGTTTTATCATCATTAACATTTGAATGTGTTGGTCATTGTCCCTCTCTGCTCTGTAGTGGTGTAGCCTCTCCTTGAATATTGTGTGCAGTTTTGGGCAGAGCAATATAAGAAAGATATTAAGCTCTTAGAGAGCGTCCAAAGGAAGGCAACAAAGGTGAAGAAACTGTATGAGGAGAGGCTGAGGGCACTTGATCTGTTCAGCCTGGAGAAGAGGAAGCTGAGGGAAGACCTCATTGCAGTTACAACTTCCTTGTGAGGGGAAACAGAGGGGCAGGCACTGGTCTCTTCTCTGTGGTGACCAGTGACAGAGCATGAGGGAATAGCCTGAAGTTGTGTCAAAGGAGGTTTAGGTTGGGTATTAGAAAGTGGTTCTTCACCCAGAGGATGGTGGGCACTGGAACAGGCTCCCTAGGGCAGTGGTCACAGGACCAAGCCTGCCAGAGTTCAAGAAGCATTTGGATGATACTCTCAGGCACGTGGTGTGACTCTTGGGGATGGTCCTTTGCAGGGTTAAGGGTTGGACTCCGTAATCCTTGTGGATCCCTTTCAACTCAGCATACTCTGTGATTGTGTGATTCTGTGATTATCTGGTAAATTTCGTAGACTGATCTTTCTCTAAGTTACTTATGTATGCAATAGGAAGAGAAAACTAATGCAGCACGTGGCTATAGAGCACCTAAATCAGGCTCCTGCTCTGAACCGTTCTCTGGAAAAGCATCTTTACTCAAATGAGTAGTCAAATACGAGATCAAAGACTGCCACCTTAAATTAGGCATCATTTAACAATATATTTTTGTTTTGTTGTTTTACACTCCTCCATTTGTATTCAACCAAATAAAGGTATCAGTGTTCCCCAACCTATCGGCTAGTATTTCTGACATTTTTGGAGGAGAAATATTTAATAAACTAAACATTTTAGGCATCAAGTGCCATGTTTGTGCCTATCTGTTTTGTTTTCATATTGTAACTGTTAATCTCTTAAGACTACATTTAAAGAGCAGGATCAGGATACATTAGAGATTTTAAGAAAACTTTTTTTTGCCTCAGTGGCTTTAGGATCAGACTCTACATTAAAGTAGAATTAGGTGCAACGTGTTCCAGAAAGTTTCTGCTAAACAATACTGTGTAAATAGAATTGTTCTGTTCCAGTCATTAAATCTAATTAAACATGAGAAGAGGTAAATTTGGCCTCTCAAAGTAAATTATGTTGTTCTATTAGTTATTAGCTTTAATTATACTGCAATATTTGACTCACTGCAAACAAAATAATCCCTATTAATTTCATATGTTTTACTAACTGTGAGTAAAATTACTGAAATGTGAAATGCTGTTTTCAAGACATGTTTTTGAGATTCCACCAATGTAGATGACTCTAGTTTTCCTATGATTTAATTTAATACTGAATACAGTCCAGAGAAGATTGTAACTGCTTTTAGTTTTGTGTGTTGGCTTTGATCTTGCAATCTGTTGCAATGTGGAAGGACTGGTCAGCACTGTTTGCTGTTGTGGTATAGACCTTGCAATCAGCTTTGCTCAAAACAAGCCAAGTGATCTGTGAAATTCAAGAATCGCCGCAGGTTCATTCAAAGGGAGGGGAGCATCTTGTTTTCTGACAAGTACCAGTAAGTGCAAACATACTCTGAGCTTTGACCCTGATTTTAGGATGTGCATTTCACTCAGGCTTAATAAATTGTATTTGGGTGATCTTCAATATGTTGCTCTTGCAGAGAGCTCCTGTGGCTAAGCAAAGGCATAATTATTTACCTGGAGTTATAAAGACATTAAAATCAGAAATTCTCATTAGAATACTGTATTTTTCAAGATGCAGATATAGTTCTTGAATTCTTCTTTCTGCTCTAAATACATTCCTGTCTTCTTGGTAGCATTCCAGTTCCTAATGAGTAGTAGAGTTTTCACTTTTTCATTTTCCCTTCATTTTTTCAGGTTATTCAACAGAGAAATGAGGAGTGTGACCACATTCAATTTTTAATTGAAGAGAGAGAGTCTAAAGAAGAGGATTACTATGAAGACCTTGACAGATTTGAAGAAAATGGTACCCAAGAGTCTCGCATCAGTCCCTATACTTTCTGCAAGGCCTTTCCTTTCCACATAATATTTGACAGAGATCTGGTCGTCACGCAGTGTGGCAATGCTATATACAGAGTCCTTCCACAGGTTAGATGATTCTCATGCATGGATAGTCTTAGAGATTCCGAATGCTAGATGCTTCACAGGTTAATTTTAAAGATGAATAAAATAGAATTAGGCTTCTCTAAACAGAATTCTCATGTAAGGGTATAATACACTACACTGTGCTCCTCTTGTAAAAATAGTCCGAATTCTACAACAGCTCCGTTATTTATAATTGTGTCCATATGCACTAAGAGAATGAGCTTGAGCAGAGAAAATCTGGCCACTGCCACAATTCAACTGTTAGCTTGATACCCGATTCTTTCTCTTAGCTTGCGCCAAGCTCCATGTGCTA
Source organism: Sclerurus mexicanus (assembly GCA_013396755.1). NCBI lineage: Eukaryota > Metazoa > Chordata > Aves > Passeriformes > Furnariidae > Sclerurus > Sclerurus mexicanus. The sequence goes on from VWZF01002115.1 coordinate 264,007, forward strand.
TGAAAGTGGCAGATAGCTCTTTAAAGTGGATGTGAGACTGCAACTTGGCCTGGGGTTCAGGAAAAGGTCTCACCCATACCACTGTATAGTTTAGCAGCAAGTACATACTCTATATATATTACTTGACAGTAATGCCTTCAAATACTTATGCTGTCAGATGCACAATAAATGAAGAGCAGAATAACAGAAATTGTATCATACTTTCTTGACTTGTGCATCAAAAGCTTTAGTATTAACTAAGATGAGCCAGACTATATTTGTGATATATATGTGTGTGTGCTGAACCGAATGCAGCTGCTGCAATTTTGTCTGGTTATTTACAGTAAAAGGATCCATTTAATATTAATGTATTCTGTATATGTGTGGATACCTCAGTTCTTGCCTCTGAGAGCTGACAGTGCTTTTAAAAATAAGCAACAGGTTAAAGCAGTAATATGAGTGAAGGGAAAGGTGACAAAAGCATAAAATTATCTTCACAATTATGGAGGCTAATGTTGCATATACCATGTTGTTTCTGAATTATTGATGTAGTTTTGAAGTGTAATTTTATGTTGTCAACTTTTTCCTGAATTTGTTTTTGGTGATTTTTCTCAGAATTTTTCAGAAAGATTTGAAAAAAGAGCTTTGTAATAGCTCTGCCAGATTTTTCCCAAGGGCATTCACTGAACAGCTATAATTATTCAGATGACTGAGGATGGCAGTCTGAATCCTTATTATCAGAGCTGATGCTTTACAGATCGTGGTTTATTGAAAAGGGAGTATGAAGGAATTCACTTAGCAGGAAAACACTGGAAAGTGTTTTTGCTGTAGAATGGGAGAAGCTTGACAGATAACAAATGTGATAGTCTAACAATATTATGAAGTCATCTTGCAGACTGGAATTGTACTGTGAAGTCATCGTATTTCCAATGTAAAATCCATAACTTAAAAACCTTGTGATTTAATGGAGAAATGTATAAAGTATATATTCTCTTCCCTTCAGTGTTGTCATTTAAGCAAATTGAATATAATTACTCCATGTGTATGTATTTTTTTATAAAATATAACAATCCTTTTTTTCTTTTTTTTTTTTTTTTTTAATATTCTAGTTGCAGCCAGGAACATGCAGTTTGTTGTCAGTTTTCTCCTTGGTCCGGCCTCATATTGATATTAGTTTCCATGGGATCCTCTCACATATCAATACAGTTTTTGTACTGAGGACTAAGGTAACTAGAGAATATTTTCCTGGCTTTTCTTTCAGTAAGTATGCTTTGGAGAGATAAGAAGAAGTGCTGAAAGCTCAGAAGTCTTCAGAGAAAATTCTCTATGCTCAGACCCTTTTTAGTCTTGAGCCAAGAGAATGTCACAGGTATGAATTTGTGTGTAGTTGTTAAGTAGAATGCTTTATAGGAATGGTGAAGTAAATATACTTCATATCTGATCCTTTCTTTGCACGGGAGCAGTCCATTGTATGTCATTGTACCAAAGCAAATGTTGCTTCATAACAATGTGAGTGACAAATATAAAGTGTGTTCTTGCTTGGACCCCTATGTTCATACACAAGTTTGTGTATGAACCCCTCTAGAGAGGGCAGGAGATGAGGTTGGTGATATGAACAAATGCAGGATGTAGAGTAGCACCTACTACATTGAGGAGCCTGTTTATTTATAGAAAACTGTACCTGAGAGAAACCAACAAGATTTCTTGGAGTTGTTCCCACGCACAGATAGAACTTCATAGAACAGGCAGTACTTTTGTCAGACTATTGTTAGGAAATGATGCAGAAGAAAATAAGGAGTTATGAACATGAATGTAAAGAAAGATAGCATGCTTTGTATCTTTGAGGTAGCAAATCACAGTATTGAAATATGGGTAGTGTATGGTGTTCCAATGAGAAATTAATTGGGTTTTAATGTAGGCTGTAAGTGTATTCCTAACATTCTGACTGCCTTTATAGTGAATGAATACCTGTGAATGAATAGTGAATACGTACCTGGCCTGGTGCATAACACACTATTGTCCTTACACACTCATGACTTTCATCAACAGGAGGGGCTGTTGGATGTTGAAAAGCTAGAGTGTGAAGATGAACTGACTGGCACAGAAATCAGCTGCTTACGCCTGAAAGGGCAAATGATCTACTTGCCTGAAGCAGACAGCATTCTCTTTCTCTGTTCACCAAGGTACTTTAAACCTAACGAGTTCTATAATACTGATCTTCAGTTTACGATGGCTCATTTTAAGAAAACTTACAGGAGTAGTACTACAGAAATTAATTGGTACAGGTATTGATTTAATTGGCTTTGATGTGTTTATACTAAAAGACGGAGGAGCATTTAAATACTGGAACTTGATTGATTATTAAATAACTCAATATAAATACTGAGTTGCTCTGGCCCAGTTTGTACAAATGGTAATTCCTCATGATTCCTTTTTTTTTGGTCAAGTTTTATCCTTTGTTTCTTGCTCGGACAGTGCTAAGAAATGTTAAAATGATTTGGTTTCTATGTGAATTCATATATTTTTCCATGTAGTTTTAATGTAATAGAGCAGTGATAAAGGAGTAGTTGGAATGGGGGATTGAATGGAAGGATTCTTTAGCTAAGAGCACATTACACTAACACATGAGATTACACAGTTATGATACATTAGTCTCTTGTGCAAAAGGGAGAGAGCGGATGATGACAAAGGGAAGAGATTACTTTAACATAATCTGACTTTTATCTGTGTAGTAAAGTATGTACATTCGATATGTTCATGTTTAATTATACCCATATTATTATATATTTCTGCAGTGTGATGAACTTGGATGATTTAACCAGAAGAGGTTTATATCTGAGTGATATTCCATTGCATGATGCTACCCGTGATCTGGTTCTTCTGGGAGAGCAGTTCAGAGAGGAATATAAACTGACTCAAGAGCTTGAGATCCTCACTGACAGACTGCAGCACACACTGCGTGCACTGGAAGATGAAAAGAAAAAGACTGACACGTAAGAACCAAATCCCAATTTTGAACTGAAACACTCAAAGCAATATATTATTCATAACTGCCTTCTTCAAAAAATAGCAAAATCTTGGAAGGAATGTAAGAGAGAATCAGGGCTAGTAATTTTGGAGTCAGTAAAGAACGTTTTATGGGTTATTTCTTTATTTAGACTGTCAAATGTCACCCTGTGCCTAACAGGTGTTTTGATGGCTCCCTCTCTGATAAAGCCTGTAATAAGAAGTGACCTGACAATTCTTTTTGATTTGTGAATTACCTAAAACAGTAGTTTTGGAAACTTTAGCCAAGGTGAATTTGATGAATGCCTAAATGCTGCTTTTGACAGAGTTCTGTAAACTGACTTTATATTTCTGGAGTGCCCTGCTCACAGGTTAGTAGAACATAAAAACGTATCTTAGAAAATTTGAAAATAGTCTGTGTAAAGCTGAAATTTTGCAATTGGCTAATGCTATGAATTTGCCTTTATAGTTACCTGTAGAAATGGATTTGGGCATATACTGTATATATATGCACATATACTGTATTATTGTCATGCACTTTTATCTAGATGGCCCCAAATTCATTTCTACACATAAATATAAAATCAAATTCATAGCATTAGTCTATGGCATCTCAGCTCAGTGGTCACTGGCAGATAAATGAAAGCTTGTGTGAAAAGTAGTGTGGTGTTTGACTCTTGTATATAAAACATAATCTTCATCTCTATGAATTCTATTGACAGATACAGGTTTTTTCTGTAGTGAGTAATAGAAGTTATTTTAATAGTACTTGAAACAGTTGGGCAGAAGAATCAGAGTGAAAAGAAGCCTAAAACATATTTTTTCTGTTCATTCCTGTTGACTTGCTTTATAAAGTCATTTTATCTTCAGGAATTCTAGCCTTCTTGCTTGACAGCTGCTGGAACAGACAGTGTCGATTACTATATCATGTGCCAGAAGTATTCACTAATTATAACTCATGCAGTAGTGAACTTGCCAAAAATGTAACAAATGAGGGTTTATGCAGGAGGCTGTGTACAAAATGATGTTCAAGATTTGTGAAACAGTCAAAGATCTTCAGCTTGTCCACTTAGCTGTGTCAGGAGGGAAATAGAACTTAAGGAATAGAACTTGACTTAATAGAACTTGAAGGAATACACGAGAATAGGGTGAAGCTCTGTGGGTGTAATTTGGATTTTATTCACGTAATTTATAATATGAACAATTGTTAATATGTCATGTAGACTATTAATTAAAAAACCACACTGTAAATCCTAAAAACAGCATGCTCAGCAGAAGAGAAAGCATTTAGAAATTGATTAATTGATCAGAGGTGGAAAACTGTTTGGTCTTTTTAGCCGTTTTTATGGTTCTGTGGGCAAAACCAGATTATATGCACTGAGGATATGGCAGAAATAAGTAAAAATTATCCAAGGCACTATTTACAGATCATGTCAGAAGAATTAGCAATGTATGTCTCATTTTGTTGGTAATTTGGATGTATTAGTGTGTGTTCGAAATGTCATGGCTTTAGGTGTGCTGATGTAGATCAGTTCTTGTTTCCCAAATAACATATTTTTCAATAAACATCTTTTATATATTGTTGATGATGGGAGTATGTTATAAACTTTATGGGATATGCAGAGTTAATATTTGAGGAGTGCTGCTGTAAAAACCTTTCTTCACATTCCTTGTGTTTTGCTTGTGCCTTTCTTTTCTTACACGTTTAGATTACTGTACTCTGTTCTACCACCATCAGTGGCAAATGAGCTGAGACACAAGCGTCCTGTTCCAGCTAAGCGGTACGACAATGTGACCATTCTTTTCAGTGGCATTGTTGGATTCAATGCCTTTTGTAGTAAACATGCCTCTGGAGAGGGAGCCATGAAGATTGTCAATCTTTTAAATGATCTTTACACAAGATTTGATATTCTGACTGATTCACGAAGGAATCCATTTGTTTATAAGGTAAGCTTAAGATTTTTAAAGTATGTAATCTGTTACTTTTCAATAATTTACTATCATGTCAGTCTTTTCCATCATTTGGATTTTAGGCTTTTAAAAAAAAAAATTATGTTCTCAGTCTTTGAACTGTGTTACCTGATATTAGATAGCTAAAGAAGATTATGTTGGTCATCTCTAAATGTGTGAAAGAACATAAAGGGATTAGTTCTCAGCAGGATTTCTGCAGTCATCCATTAGGTATAGGATGTACATCCATTAGGTATAGGATATAAAACTCCTTTTATGTTTAGCAGATATGAACTTATACAAGACATTTGTGGGTTTTCTGACACTGTGATTTTAAGTTTTTCAGTCAGATACCTGGGTCTTCTAGTTGTAAATTATAAATTATTATTCAGTTATTCAATGTGAATTTCATTCCTTCATCAGGAATGAGGTGTAGTTTCAAATGTGGCTGGTAGCAGGTAGATATATATATATATATATATAGAGAGAGAGAGAGAGAGAGATAGAGAGAGATAGACCTGCCATATATATGTACATATATGTGTGCTTTTGTGTTTATATGTATAAAGTTCATTCCTAGCTTTTACTAGAAGTGAATTTTATGTCCTGTACTGTGTGAATCAAGGGTATGAGTCAAAACAAACATAGCTCTCAGTTTCATTCAGAAGACATCAGAAGAGAGGCTCAGGTTTACACAATCATAGTGTCACTGCAATCTGTAACGTTGTGGATTTACAGCAAATTCTCTTCAATAAAAGCAGAGATTACAGGAATTAGGGCGATTTGAATGACAGGGAAGGGAAACTATTTGAAAGGACAAGCAGTCTTGAAGGAAGTGCTACATCTTGTTCTAGTACTCTAAGGGCCATGATATATTAAAGTAATTAAAAAATATCTATCTTGATAGGTGGAAACGGTTGGGGACAAGTATATGACAGTGAGTGGTCTACCAGAGCCTTGCATGCATCATGCACGATCTATCTGCCACTTGGCTTTGGATATGATGGAAATAGCAGGCCAAGTTCAAGTAGATGGTGAGCCTGTGCAGGTTAGTAAACGTGGGCTTGAATGAAAAACCCATTCTTTGATAGGATGGTAAGTTTTTGAAATAGGATAATGCTCTAGTCCCAGTCCATGCGAGCTTTGTTATTGGTGGAGTTTGAGACTGATATATACAAATAATATGAAAAGTCACACGTAGCTGCGACGTGCAGTTCCCAAACCTTAAAATCTAGTCACTGTGCTTTACCTTTTAAGGGACTAAATTGGGTCTGCATCATATGTATCTGTTTTCTGATCATTTCAATGTAATCAAAAAATTCCTATTGTGCATCAAGTACAATCTGTTGAGTCTTTTCAGCTCACTGAACAGAACAGTAATATTCCCTCACTGACATTTTTGGTTAGATCCTCATGTCAGCATGAGAAAATACTGCATTAAAAAGAAAAGTACAGTTCCATAGACAGTTACAGCAATGATTACTGACACCAGTCGTATTAGTGGAAGTTCACTCATTGTGGGACTTTATGAAGATGTTGTGGCATTGATACAGAATTGGGCAGGCTGCATTGACCTGTCCTCGTCATAAGGCTGTGAGAGCAAAATGATTAATGAGCATGATGCATATTTCTATTTACGATGTTACTGTTCTAACACCTAGCTTAGAGCTGCATAGTTCACTTTGTCATGGGACAGAGCAGTGAGAAGGTTTGATTTGGGGCTTTACAGTAAGTGTAACATGCTACAAGAATGAGCTTCCCCAGACTTCTGTCCCATCTCTTGAGCTTTTAAGCAGAGAACACCATGATGTTTCGTCTGAGAAACATCTTTTGTTCTTGACCTACGCCATCCATTTTTGCACCTTTTAAGCACTCATGAAACACAGACCTGCAGAGTATGCCTTTCTTCCCACCTTTTTTTTTTAAAGTTCAGGGTACATAATAGCAGCATGATGCATTCTGGAAAAATATGAAGTTTGGTTTTTTTGTGTGGAAGGCAGAGGCATGACACTGTACTAAATAAAAAAAAAAAGTGACAAAACCCACACAAAGAAAGAATTTAAAGTAGTAGGAATGGCATATTGGAAGAATATACTCTAACAGATATAAAGGGTATATTACCTGCATTTAGTCAGAAACATCAGATTAGTTCCATTAATTTTGAATATCCAAATTTTATTTTTTCTCTCTAAAGATAACAATAGGAATCCATACTGGTGAGGTAGTCACAGGTGTCATAGGTCAAAGGATGCCACGGTACTGTCTCTTTGGAAATACTGTCAATCTAACAAGCAGAACAGAAACTACTGGAGAAAAGGGAAAGATCAATGTCTCTGAATATACTTACAGGTGAGTGATAGATTATTTTTACTGGTGTTCACCTCTTAGAAGAAATCACTTTGTCAGCATAACATCAAAGTATTTTTGGAGTTGAAAGTGACAGGACTCTGCAACCATTATTTAAGGATGTGAGTTCTCATGAAACTGTATGGCAGACTGCATTATGATATACATTTATCAGTATGCAAATATAACAATCTCGGGATAGATTTGAAAATTTTGATAATTTGTTCACATATCTGTAATGTGTAATATTTTAGATAGTGTGTGGCATGCATGCATAGTACATATATTTACATGTGTTCTCTTTCAATTTCAGGTGTCTTATGACACCAGAAAATTCAGATCCTCAGTTCCACCTGGAGTACAGAGGTCCAGTTTCTATGAAAGGCAAAAAAGAACCAATGCAGGTTTGGTTTTTGTCCAGAAAGAGTACAGAGACAGAGGTATGAGCAACTAGAGTGTAATTTTTCTTTTCAAACAAGGCATAAACACTACAAATTTACTCTAAACCACTGAGATCCATTTGCATTTGCAAAACTAAATATCCCCTAACAAAAATGAAAAGTTTTGTGCAGCACTAGTTCATTAACATTTAGTATCTTGACAGCACTTGAGAGTCCTTGATTATTTGTCTTTGCAGTTTGTGCAGTTCCTGAAAGACTACTTTTGATTTCAAAAAGTCCTTGAGGGAATGCCAAGTGTTTAAATATTTATATCTCCCTCTTACAGATTTATCCACTGTACTAGATTTTGCAATATAATGTCCATTTCTGTTTAGCTGACATGTCTGGTTATCAGCGCTTCAAAATTCACCATTTGCTTTCTTGCAGTGAGTGAGTAAATGTGCCTTCAAATATTTAGGCAGCAGTCCAGCAATTACTTGCAAGCAGGTTTACAGATGATGTGTATGGTGGTCTGTTAACCTCTGATGGAATATGCTTGTTCAGAGACTGTTGCATGGTAGCGGTCTTGCTTTAGAAATATATAAGGTGAAAACTATTTCTTTTAAATGACATATGAGCCTAAGTCCTCTAAATGACATATGAGTCTAAGTCCTCTTCTTAAAATGATGTAGGGTAAAGCTCTTCAAGCACTGAATGGTCTTTTAGCTTGTGCCTCAGTTTCAGAATTCCAGGCATGTATTATCCAAAATCTCAGTAAAAGCCAATGAAATCTGGGCTCATAAGTGTACTACAAACTTACACAATGAGGTTACAGTATGCCAGCTGCTTTGCCATAGCTGGGGAGGTGTATACATTCCACCCATTGTCAACAGGGAGAAGAAAAGGGTAAAAGTAATTTACATAGCTTGAATTTTGCCCTAAAGTAATACAAAAATAATGAGTTTTAAGCTAATGTATTCAATCTTAAAAATACAGTTGAAGAAAATAATGAGTCATCAATTATCTTGGCTGAAATAATTCTTGTAAGTCACAGAAAATTAATTACGTGTCTGAATACTCATGTACTTCTGAAAATGAAATTTAGTCTGTTAAACTGTTAAGGCTCTTTTGGATATCTAATCCAGACTTACTGCCATTCGTACCAAAGTATATGAATAATGACTTTTTAATGGTAACTCCCAATATTAACCCCCCATATTAAACTTCAGGGGAGACCCTGTACTTTAGCTTGGCATTTTAGTATGTATTACTTACAACTATACTCTGGGTGCCACTTTTGACAATATTGTTTTATTCTTATTCTACAGCAAGATTAACTATAATTTCACATGGCTATCATTATTTCAAACCTAGAGTTGCATTTAAAATGTACTTTAATTAAACACCTTTCACTTTTTTTTTCTACATTGTAAATGGCCTATCATTAGGAGGGCACATTATAATTTTAAATGTAAATTTCAGAGGTACTGAGTCAGGTGGGTATTTTCCTTGTTTCAGCTTCACACATGTTTAATATGAATATAAGGTTCAGATAGTTTAAGATTTTAAATATTGCAGTTTCCTTTCAGAGATCTTGTACAACAGTTGGTTTTGTTAATCCTCACAGCAATCCTGAGAGATACTTGCTAAACATTAAATATAGTCATCAAGCTTTGTAGAGGGAGACATGGGGGCAGGAATAAACCTGACAGAAAAGTACTGTGAACCTGATTTTCAGGGAACTTAAGACTCACAGTTTAAGCACACTCAAAAGATCTTTCTAATTTTGTTAGTTTTTGTTAATTCTGAAATTCAAATATAGGTGTAATTCTTATAGACAGAAGGACTTCTCCAATCTCTTCGAAATTGTACTAAGTTTCAGAGAATAGGAGATCAGAAAGACGCATTGATGTGGTGATGTGAACTGATAATCATTTTGTCAGAGGTGATCTTGAAAAGTGAAAGACTAATCTTTTAATTCTTTTTCACTCCCTGCACAATTTCATCTGTCCATACACAGAAAGATGCACTGAGTTTTACTGCTTTAAGATTTTCTGAACTGTTTGCATTTTCTCCTGTGAAGGTACTCTTCATGGTTCTTTTTTCTAGCACCTTATAGGCTGTGCATAATCGTTGTGATCGAAAAGCAGAAATCAGATAACCAACTTTTTATGTTTGATTACCTTAAAGTAATCACTTCGCTTTATGCAAGGATGTAGTCTTGGGTTTTTTTTCAAAAATTTTTCAGGATGCTAATGTATTATTGTGTGCTGTGCCATTCATTTCAGGGGGACTGTTTATAACAATAAATATGGCATGGTAACATATATCCAGAAACTATATGGTAAACTTCCTGAAAGGTCACTCCAGAATATTGCAAGAAGTGGCTTATAGAAGTAAACATGAAAACAGTTCTTAAATCAATCTGAAGATACTTCTTCTGATTATGCTTTTACTTTGAAGTTTTCTACCTCCAATATCTTTAAGATAGTTACACATTAGTGATACATTTCCATTATATGCATTAGAGAGTTACTAGCTCAGCATTTGCAAATCTATCAGCATAATATTTTACCCTGAAGACCAGTAATAAATATAGAAAGAGGACAAAATACTTACAGCTGCCATAGAATTGTGAAACCAAGTCTTAAAATATGCTCTCGCTCTGCTAGGCCTGTAGAAACTTAGAGGATTGAAGCAGTTCAGCATGCCTCAAACTTGGTTCCTAAGTTGACACTTCTAGTATCAGTTGGAGCAGTTACTTCTGAGGAAGACCTAATTTACAAGAAAAAGTGTTGGTTTGGAGTGCTGCTCCTTTACTTTTTTTTTCCATTTAAGATATATCTTCCATGATACCAATACAGTAAAAAATAGAATTGCATCAGAAATACAGGTAGAACAAAAGCAGCTGTGACCAATTACTCATTTTGCATCCACTTGTTTGCATGATATAAGATTAATTATGACCTTATTGTTTTAACAGTGCTTCAGCTGAAGCTTCTCTCTTGAGAAACAGATTTGTTGTAAAAAGTAAATCTTGCAGAGAGCCTCAGATGTCTGATTGCAATTTTCCTCCCTCCCCACTTTCAAATATCTTTCTCTCCTGCCCTGTTCCCACGTTACTGATGGGAACAAACTAAAGTATCTCAGAGCTGGTAGTTCATCGGGGAATGTAAGAATTGTTACATTCCTGCATACAATCCTTATGAAAGAAATACATGCACTACCTATGCTTTTATTTTTTGTTTTATTTACTGGTATTGGTTGCAAGTTGTAAAATGTATTATGTCACTGCATTAACCCACCATGTTGTTGCTTCAAAGAAAGTCCCTCACTTCTCAAATTCTACTTGCATGCACTCAAGGAAACAAAGCAAGATGCTTTCTGAGCTGAGGGAAGAGGAAGAGGACGCTGGATAGGGTACAATACGGTCTCCAAATAGGGTGCCAGGCAGTAAGGTTATGGATGTTATTTCACTTTATATCTCCCATTGCTATGTGCAGAACCATTGTCTTTTGCTCTACTCCTGAAATCATACCATTTTTCTCCAGGCTTGCTTGCTAATTTTTTGTCCTTATTGTTTGGTATTGTTATATCTCTGCTATGAGCATGTATTTCAAGCTTTCCTTCTTTTTTTGATATGCATTTTTGCACGTCAGTCACGTGGCTGTTCCTACCACTGGATAATATTGAATGAAACTGTGTAGAATGCACGCCACAACTAACCACTTCAATCTAATGCTTCATATATTCATCTCCATCTCTGAAGTACAGTGGTTATGTGAATTGATGACATTTCTGAAAAGATAGGTATTTCAGTTGATGGGCAGAACAATGAACTTAAAGAACTGTTTTTGAAAATAGTACCTAAAGCAGCATTATGAAAAATATTATATAAATGTTATCAGATTTAGTTCTGCTATTACCATGCTTCTCCGTCATTTTGTGAATAACATTTGATGCACTGTAAATTCCTGGTTAGAAAAGGTTTCTCTTGTGATATCATCCTTCATTTTCCCTTTGTGGATACTCTGTAAACATCTGTACTTGAAGGGGGCAGCTGTTTTTCTGATATTGCCATTTGAAGCATGTGCCAATGTACTTCTACTGAAATGCTGTTTACTTGCAATGTATTTCTCATTGATTTATATTAACTAAATTAAATTGTTATATTAATAATAGATTGCTGGACAATTTTAGACCACTTGTAGTGCATTGATTGTTGTCTGATGGAGCCCCTGGAATTGAGAGGCATGCTGTCAGGACACAGTTGCCATGGTTGCCCTTTGGTTTGGTCTCTCTAATTTTCAGTAATGATCTTATTTTATTCCTTGGGAGGACATGGTAATATTCTAGGCAACGTGGCATAATTAAGGGATGAGCTTGGAAAGGGACATAGTGTCTTTTATCAACTGATACAGTTAGTAAATGTCAACACCGTATCAGATGCATAGATGTTCCATAACTTCAATATTCAGTGCATTTTTATGTGAATAATACCTGTTCTTATCTGACTGATAATTTCTGAATATTTGCATTATAAAATAGGATAGTGCAATTACTTTGTGTATAAAAATTGTCTATATCTCGCATACCTTATTAGCACAGAATATATACGTATAAATGTTTCATGTTAATGTGCAAAAGAAATTGCAATAAATTATTTTTTCCACTGACCTGTAGAAATCTTGTGATTTTCTTTTGGTAGAAAACTGTATGTCACTGTCTGATGCAAAACAAGTATCTTCTTCATTAAATAATTTTCAGTCCAAAATTAAATAAGTTGTTGAGTCATTGTTCCAAAGTTTGGAAATGTCCAAGAGTCTCACACGTTCAGGTTAGTGGATTGCATCCTTAGATTAAAGTAGTGTTCAAAATGTTTGGATTAATGCTTCAAAAAAAGTAGATAAGGTTGCAAAAGTGCATACCTTTCTTTGAAAGTCTTGGACAACATCTAACAATCAAAAATTATTAGCCATCCACTTTGAGCAGGATGTACATAACCAATCAAAGCTTTAGGAATGGGAAATGAAGAGAGGAAGCCACATGCTTTCTTCTCCATCATCCCACTGTCGGACAGCAGCACATCCCAGCACACCATCAGAGGTTGCCTCACTCAAAGTCGATCAAGCTTACCAAAACTATAATGGTGACTCCTAAAGACACGGGATTTGTGACAACTATGGTGTTGTATTGATATAATTTACACAAATAGCTCTGAAGAAACTGAAGTTCTGTATCACACTTGAAGCTGATGGAAGATGGCATGCCAGAAAACTTAAATAATGCTCTGAGTTTATATTCCAGCTTCTTAATAACTTCAAAATATTAAAGCTCCTGTTAAGCTACTCTGTAACATAACCAGTTTCTTAAAATACTAGAATGATACCTCATATATTTTGTTCATATAGGAGCTTTTTATCTCAGTACAATTTAGGCAGGCACTTAACTGCTTCTGTTACTAAAACTGGTCTTAACTTAAATGCTGCATTCAGCTACTAAAATTATACTTTGGTTAAATATTATTCTCAGATAACAGTTAAACACTTCTGCAGGTATTTAGCTCTTTTTTGTGTGCTCCACTGCCTCTTTTATTTCACTGTAGTCATTTGCTTTTTCAATAGAAGCTCTCTAGCTGAAACATGAGACATGGTAATTACCAAGTCTGTTTCAAAGGTCTTTAGAAATGCACATATTTTATTTTAGTATTTTTTGAGAAAAAAGGAAAAGGTTGAAGCAAGGAGAAGGGGAAAGCAGACATAAATTGCAAATTCTGGAATGCTAAACTCTTTGTAATCTTCTGGATCAGACACTTTCCTTTGAATCCAGATAGGCAACAGAAGCTGGGTTTTGATGGTGTTTGTGCTGTGGCCATGCAAGGGACTCGGACTCTACTGCTGATCTAAAGTTGGCACTGCAGTTGGCTTCCAAAATGCCAATTTAGTGCTTGGTAGGAACAACCTCTCGGAACACAACTTCATGTTTGATTTTTTTTTTCCTAAGAACAATGAACAATGGTTGAGATGCTCAGTTGGATATCTACGTATAGAATTATCACAAAAATGTCTTTACTGGAAGGGTATTCAGGCATTGGAACAGGCTGCCCAGGGAAGTGATGGGAATCACCATCACTTTGAAGTGTTCAAAGGGCATGTAAATGCAGCACTTGGGAATATTGTTTAGCAGTGAACACAGCAGTGCTAAGGTAATGATTGAACTCAATGGTCATGGAGGTCTTTTCCAACCTTAATGATTCTATGTAAAGGACATCCTCCAGAAAGGACACATGAAGACAAAACTAATAAGGTTATGTGAGAATTTTTTTATGACTTGTTTATGGTGTTTAATGTAGGTGTTACTACAAATCGTATCTGGTTTCAAGCTCACATTTGAAAGACAATATGCACAAGAAGAAAATAGGAAGAAATATGATAGCATCTGCTCTGAATAAAAGCTTGGTGGAGCTGGAGGCCCCAGAATCTTCTCCTTGAGCAAAACGGTAGTAAAATCTAAAGCTAATAAATGTTTGAGTGTGCTGCAGTAAAGCTGTGCTCCTCAGTGTACGCTCTTGTACTCTGAAATTTCAATAGCCTTGTCAACAACACATGTCTCAATGGAGCCAGAGCAAGGCCTGAGTCATCTGTATCCTAAAATGTGTTTTTCATTCACCATGTAGACAGGTCAACACTTTACATATATTGTCACAAACTGTAAAATGGTTATTCAGTGCATTTCCAGAGCCATTGTATATTGAAAAAGAGGGAAAAAAGTTGGATCATCAGATTGTGGCACTATGAGAACTTGAAGAGAATTTTGCATTCGTGTTCTCCAGACAGTCATCAGACAGTCAGCATAGTGGTACAAATGGGAGCTTATGGGAAATGGTAAATTAATTCTGTCAGTCACTGTGTCGGCTTATTGTCTCCAAGTAAAAGGAATTCACTGGACTTACAGTTCTGTTTCATTTTAAGAAGATTTTATTATAACAAAATCCTGTCTGGAGGAGAGAAACTGAAACTGTTGTCTTTTCATGCACCTACCTGACCCTGAGGGGGGAACAAGTAATAAGTCAGTAAGCAAAGCGGTGTTAATGTAACTGGAAAAAAGAAAAAGTTCCATTTCCCAGTCTATAGCTGCACATACAGGGCACTGTTTTTTTTTCTGCTGACCTTCAGACTTCTGGCTGACAGTTGTGGAAAAACTGCAGTGATACATGCTGTGTCCACCAATTCTTGTTTTGTTATTAGCAGGAAGAAGCTAATGTTCGTTTTCATCTTCATCATAATCAACGGGTCTTTTTGCCAATGTGACTGTTTTGGAGATAATAACTATGGAATGTAAGAACAATATTGTGATTATTATTTTGGAATGAAGTTATGTAATCTCCTTTATAAAGGTTTTGTTCCAGTCTATTCCCCATATGCAGTAGTCAGATTCGTATTGTCTTGGTTTTTTTCAGAGATGATTATGCACCTAGTACAGATTCAGTGCTACAGAACAAGTGTACTTTCAAGGGAAGCAGTTTTGTGTGATGAAGATCTATCTGTTCATACGCTTCATATAGACATATGTTCATATAGACATGTCTGGCAGGAAGCCTGTGTGTTTTTTTATATTGTAGGTGCTTAGGGTCATTCTAGCCTTTCAGAACTCATCTTAACACTCTGGTAAGTGTGGTGTCCTGTCTAACGCTCAAACAACTGACTTGTGTTTAAAATGACAGAACTTAGCAGAGTGCAAGCAAAAGGCTGAAAATGTTTGCAATTCCTAGCTGGCATTGAACATAATCCTGAACTGGATACCAATCAAGTCAATAGTTCTTGAGTCGTGGTTTAAAAATAAAAACAAAGAAACAGAAATCCAGAAAATCTATACAGCTACAGTTTTGAGATGAGGAATCTCTGAGTTCAGTATTGCTACCTTCCGCTCCTCCATCGATGTGGGCACAGTGTGGTAATGAACTGTGTGAAAAATAAACCATCTTCATAAGTCACACTGAAGTATGCAATGTACTAAGTGTGAAGAAATGCACATCTGTTTCTCACAACTCCTAAACACTCTGTGTAAGGCTCCGGGAAAGGAAAGACAGACAGTTATGTCCAGTTATTTTCAGATATTTTGTGCTACTCAACTTAATAAATGTAAATTTCCCTATGCAAGTGTTCAGAAACAATCTGATTTCAAAAAAAAACTGTATAAGGAGGTTGAAGCGTAAGTATCCTGTTTCCACAGAAGGCATAGTGAATTGTTCAGAGCTTCAACTGCCTGTACAGGGAACCAAAGCCTTGCTTTCTGTCACATTAGAGGTGTGTTTGTGGGCAGTTTCACACAGTCTTCCTTTCCTACATCATCCTATCCTTCAAGTTTTTAAATGAACACACACATGCACGTGTACATGTATTTCAGGGTTTAACTCTGTGTATGCCACTTTCCTTCTTTCCTTGCTGCTTAGGCCTGTATCCAGGGGAAAAGATGATACTCATGAGGCCTATACAGCATGTACAATAATACTGTAGTAATATTGAAGGCTCTGTGTGGGGTCTGGGTAGTTACTTTTAGTCCCTGTCCCTGCAGTCCCTTTCTGTTTAATGTACAACATATGGGCAATCTTAGGAGCACAGTTATTGGCAGGGAAGGGTACAGGTAGGGACAAGAGGGGAGCACCTGAGTTCCAACTAGAGTGATCAAAATTTTTTCAGATTGCAAGCAGGTATTGTTTTCTCATCTGCAGCTTGTACTGTGAGTTTAAGGTTTGGTATACATACATCGTTAAACTAGAGATGTCAGTTTTTTCTGAAGCTGTAACTAATTGTTTCGTCATGGAGATGCCAAGAAAAATTCAACTTTTATTTATGAAACACCTGTCCTAGGATAGGTTTTTTGCTTATTCATTGTTGGGTACAATCAATTTTCCTGTTGTGGGTAAATGTTGACTTGTATTTTCAATTGGAAAACACAGCACTACAGCTGGAGGCAATCTCCTTTGTCTCTTGCATTCCCAGGTATGTCACATTTTAACTATGATACTTTTTTGGACCGCATCTTTCCTGGCACCACAGCACTGCGGCGGTAGGAAACATTACTGTCTGAGTGCCATAGCCTATCAGGAAGAGCCAAAGTGAATCCAACACTTCAAAAAGCCACTGACTGCTTTACTCACTACTCCTTCTTAATTTCTGGCCTCAACAGCTCAATAAATTGTTCCAAATGAACCTGCAAAATGAATGAATGATCATGAGAGATCATGCAACAACCAGTCAATAAATCTGACTGGGTAGCCTTTCACTGGCACAGCTGCCAGTCCCCAGTTTTTGTGTTCCTTCTTGTCTAATGGAAGAGCCTTGCCTATTCTGTATCAGATGTTTTCTAATTAAATGCTGTGTGCTAATATTTTTCCCCCTGTTGCTACAGTAATACCAGGCAATCTATACAGAACATTGCAAAAGAGAACAAAAAGGTGCTGAGGAGTACCTTCAGTGCAGGTAGCTCGGTGTGCAGCTGCAGTGAGAGCTGCAGGTTGAGCTCTGGGTTGTGAGAGCCCCAGACAAGAGGCTGTGACCTGGCACTGACCCTTTGCACAACAAAGGGCAGGAGGATTTGTGGCCCAGCCAGGGGACCAAGCACCCAGAGACACGCAGGAGCCTACGACTCCCAGACTTTGCTGTGCTTAGCCTGTGAGGGTATAAAAGCCCAGGGTGTTCTTTCTTTGTAGTCTGTCTCTGGAGGCACCAGCTCGAGCTGTTATTTTGTTATTTAGTTATGGCACCATGATTAAATTATTTGAGGGATCTGGACGTCAGAAACTCTGCTCTGGGAAACCTGTGGTCGAGCTGGTAAGGAAACCTGGTCTGACTGTGAGTGTGGGGTGGGGAGCTGTGAAGGGACCTCGGTTCCAGCTCACGTGTGAGTGTGATGGCCAGAGTGGCTGCTGGATGGTTGGACAGGGAGGTTTCCTTAACAAAGGATCAGACTTTGAAAGTGTCAGGCTTTGAAAGCTCTGCAAGGCTGACAGAATAAAGCTGTAGCGGTTCCTTGGTGTATGATCTGCCTGTCGCTTCTCCAACTCAGGCCTGACTTTGAGTGTCATCCTGAGGAGAAGGCAGAGAAGTTGTCAGAGGTGCTTTGTTAGAGCATTTCAGTGCAAGAGTTTGGACTTCCCTTGTTTGTGTCCTCCAGCATGACAGCAGAAACTTACTTCTCTCCTTCCATAATTAATAGGAATATTTTTTCTTCCAGTGCCCTGGAAAAACAAAACAAAACCCCAAACTTTTATGTTGCACTGCAATACCACCTGGGTTGAATACTCTACATCCAAAAAAACAATTTCAGTCACTTTGTATGATCATAACAAAACAGGATGAACACTCTTCAGAAAAGGAAGTCCTACCTTTTCTTAATTGAAAGTTAAAGGGAGGTGATGGGATGGGTTGCTGAACTCTAATTTTTGTTAGTCTTGGAAAAGCTATGAGGCTTGTGTTCCCAAGGCTGGATCTGCAGCTGCTCCGGACCTGTGGTGGCTCTGCTGGATGCACCTCAGCCAGGCCCCCTGAAACACCACAGCATTGTCAGAAACATACCGATAAGACATTTGCTCAACTAGATTTGGCTTCGCTTTTGTTTCTTAGTTTTTTGTTAATTTTTCTTGGGCAGTAACTCAAAACTGGTTAAGTATCTCAGGCTATAAAACATTGGGAAAAAGAAACAGTTTTGTCCTGATCCAGCAAAAAAAGACATTTACAAAATCAAACAGGTCACCCGGGGCAGTGGAACAGGAGCTGCCTGAAGAAGTGTGTCTGTTTTATCTGGGATTTTTAAATTGAAGTCTGTAGAAGAGGGTACTGTAAACTGGATAGTTTTACCTTAGCATGTTTTAATGTTTATTACATGTTTATATACAATCAGAAGATAAAAATTTCCCTGGAGAAAAGGAACCTGTATCCTTGGCATTGAGTTACTTTATGTTTGTTAGGCTATGACATGAACATAAACACTTTGCATGGTGTTCCTGCAGGGTGAAGGTTATCTTTCTGTGTCCTTCTGGCGGATTTGCTGTTCATTGGGCTTTCACCTCTGCCTAGAGCAGAGACTGCAGGCCCATCAGCCACGTTATTGCAGGAGTTTGCAACGAATACCCAGGCAAAACTTGTTAGAGGCAGACAGTAAATTCTGGATTAAACAAACACATGGACCATGGCTGAAGAAAATTCGTAACACTGCAAATGTTTTGCAGGAATGAGGAGGAATCTTAGAATTAAGAGTTCAAGGAGCATTTAGAGCAGTGTTTGGACAATGCTCTTAGGCACAGGGTGTGATTCTTGCAGCTGTGCAGGGCCAGGGGTTGGACTTTGATGATCCTTGTGTCTCCCTTCTGACACAGGATGTTCTATGGTAAGTCTGGTCTGCAATCCCAAGGTAAAGAGTCTGCTGCCACGAGAGGCAAGGGCCAAAGAGCTTGCTGTGGCTGCCAGGACTGTGCACCTCTAGAGTCTTGTCAACTACCCCTGCTGTCACCATCCCGACAAAAGGGTACAGAGAAGCAGCTGGCCATGAGCCTGGAGGCAAATGAGCTTACCTTGGGTGCTGGAGGCTTGCTTTTGGTTGGAAGTAGCCGGATCTTGCCGGTATTTTCAAGAAACACAGTGTCACCTTGCTAAGTTGTTGCTGGCTTTCTCCTGACTAGTAGGCAGTTAGCTCTCTGCTGTGCCCACAGTAATCCTGTTTAAAAGATGAGAACTTAATCTCTGATCAAACAGGCACCTTGAACTGTGCACATATTTGTGTACTGCACACTCTTGCATAGAGTAGCAAGTGTGGCATACAGACTGCAAAATCTAAAGTCAATGGCTGTTGGAAGAGCTTGCTTTCCTGAGGTACACAATTCTCCTCCTAGGGAACACCATGGAAATAAATGCTGCTTTGCTTTGGTCACTGGAAGAAAAGAAAGGCCAATTTTGTTTATACAGGTAAATATTTAGATTTGAAAGCAATTGCTTCCTTCCATTGCTCATTTTATATGGCTGAAAGAAGAAGCTATCTGGACAAAAGTGTTGGTTTAATGATCAGGTCTCTACCTCTGTGAGAGGCTTAACCTCAATTTTCACTTGAACTTTATTTTCTAAACCATGCTGATGAAGGACTGATGTTAAAGTCCTTGCTTCTTTCCCTCATCTGTTTCTGTAACAGTTCCCTTTCCCTTCTATGCATCTCAGCAATACAGATTTGAACTTTGGTTTGCATTTATCAGAACTGTTTTACTTGCTCACTATACTTAAAAATATCTCTGGGACATTGGAGTTACTACCCACAGTCACTAGGTCATGTTGGAACATCTCCTGCTCCTAAACAAAAAACATGTGCTGGAAAGCTTCCTGTCCAAGTAAAAACAAAAAGCAGCTTTCTTCAGGGCTGATACACATCTGGGTGAATTCCATCAGTGCACAGCTTGGTACAAAAAAATTAAGTAGCAATCAGCGGAATAGGATTCTGCATAGGAAATGAGGCTGTGAAAGGAATAGTCCCCACCCACCACCACACAGCTCAGTCAGGCAATAGCTTTGAGCACTGCTGTGGCTTTTTCAATGATGCCTGTTTCCTCCCTGCAGGGGCAGGTGGAACAGATAATCAGGAGGCTGCAGAAAGACTTGTTGCTTCCTGAGCAGCAGGCCTCATTTGGGCTTCCCTCATTCTTTGGACACTTGCTTGAGCAGCAACGTTTGAAACGCACCTGCCTTGCCCTGTAGCAGAGGGAGTGTGGCTCAGTGGGTGCAGGGGGCCTGGGCAAGGGAGGCTGCCTCGCAAGGTGCTGGAGGATCTGGTCCCTGCTGAGGACTTTCTTCCACTGGCATCCAAAGAAACTAGCACAAGGCAATGTTGCTGCTTTTTCACTTTTAACAAGAAAAAGAGGGACAGAATTTGGGCACTAACCAATTCTGTAAGCATGGCCAAAGGAATTGTTTTGGTTTTGGATCTGAGAGCTGCCTGGCATCTGTTTTCTGTTCTTCTGATGTTCACCTCCTTAGGGCAAATATTCATCTATTGATGCATGTGAACTGTGCACTTATTTTAATTATCAAGTCCTGTATATGCTTTATTTAATTAATCTGTTGTTAGTAATACATAGCCAAATGCATGCATTCAGCATACATTATATAAATCCATTCCTTTAATAGCTTTCTAAGCAGGAGAGCCATTCTGTTCAGCTGATTGCTGAACAATCTCAAAAACTAACCCTCAACCTCTTTCGGCTGCTTATTTGAAGGCAGAAACCTTTTGGGCAATGTAGTATTTATAAATCAAGGCAGGGAGACTGAAAACCAAAATAGTAAAATTTTGTCCTTAGTGTAACCTTCCAACATGTTGCTAGCTTTAAGCACTATTGCATAGGATTTTGTTGTTAATGACATTCATATTGATAAGTAGCTGTTGTGTATTTTCCTTGCAGGGTATCCTAGGTCTGGTCTCTCATACTGTGAGAATGTGATGACTGTTTAATGTAAGAGTTAGTTAATGGAGCTGAATTCCATTGCTGGGTGCAAACTCAATAGAAGGTTCTGCCTTTAGAAGAAGTTTGGTGTTATGAAAGACACAGAGGTTAAGAAAGAAGTCTAGTGTTTCCCTTAGCGTGGGAACCGTTTGGGCTCTCAGCCCTTCTGATTTTCCTCAAAGATATGAAATGTACCATCATGAGAAATGCTCTCTTCTTCCATTGAAAACTACCCCTTCCTCTTCCAAAAGGAGATTGTTTCCCCTCTTGGATGGATCTTTGGAATTGAATACAGTTACAAATTTGCTTATAGTGTTCTTGATTTCCAGAGTTTTCTGCCAGAAGGTTCTTACTGGCTTATTGTACTGAAAACCTCCCATGGAATCTGCAGAATCTGGCAATGCCAACTAGTGAGAATTCAGTAGTGCATCAGCCATGAAGAATGAGTAGATTGTCCCCAAATTTAGATGTTAACATCATAATGCAGTATTTGCTAGTGTCACCAGCCTAGCTTATGTGGGCGAGTGTTTGCTGGAGCAAACTCAAAAATGTCATCGAAACAACTGGGTAGCAGAAAGCTGAGCTGTTCCACAGAATTTGAAAAAAACATCAGGTGCATAACATATTTCCCCTCACAAGGCAGACTCTGCAAGAGTCACGTCCATCGCTATGACAGTGCTGTTGCTGTTGTCTGTTCCCTATTTAGGCCACTTGTTTTATGTTAAGACAGGTAAACTCTTTGTGCAAGAAGTAAGAATGAAAGAAAAGGTAATAGCAATTGCCTACCTAACCACAGTTTCTTATCTGACTATGTTAAGCTTTATCCCAAACAAGTGCTTTAAATTGAGGGATGAGGCAGGTGCCTTACAGTTGTCCAAAGCCAAAGGACCCTTGGATCAAGGTCTGTGTTTTGTGAGGTACTCCACACAGTCGAGTCCTTGTCTGAACAGGGATACTGGAAAATAAAGAGCAAATACCATATTACTCTTCAGGACAAATGAATTTTCTAAAATATGGCGCCGTACTGTACTATGTGACTTCATTTCTCTAAGGGATTTTTTCTATTGAAGTTTCATAGTACCACCTTTATTTTTTCTCCTACTTGTTACTGTTTGCTTGATTTTCATGTTTCAACAGTGAACAGCTTCTTACAATTAGTCTTAGAACAGACATTTTGTGATGTTTCTCCAGTCAAATATTTTTTTTCTCATATCTGGTTTGTTTCATATGGAGCATTGTTTGCCCTTTTTATTCATATATTTTTCAGATGTTTGGACTAAAACAACCCCAGATAATTCCATTTATTCAGACCTCAGGAAAAGATGTGATGTAACACTTCCAAACTAGAGTATGTACAATCTGTAAATGTACTGTATATTTACATGGGCATGGTCTGAAGTTGTTTGGCATTGCATTTTTAGGTTGGAAAATTTCCACAAAACTCTGGATCAAGTTTGTAACAAGTAATACTAGTCCTACAGAGGGTGTCTAGAAACATTAAAGCATCTCTCAGCGTTACAAACAAAACAGGCCAGGAAAATATTCCTGGGCTACTCCTATTAGGCAGGATTCATAAGTATATCCTTCTAAGTATATTTTCTTTGCAGCTACTGCACACAAAGATCTGTTGGTTACCCAGGAAAGGGGTTTACATTAAAATGTTTAGCTAAAATTATTGAGAGGATCAGTTATGGAAACTGCACTAAGAATTGAGTCATTGTTGTGGGAGGTGTATGGCTTGAGTTGAACAACATCAAAAGCAAATTTTGATTTTTAATGAACAGTTTTTTTTATGTTCTATGGCATATGTGCAGCCCTAACAAATCCACACTTTTTACAGGTTTGCACAAAAGTGTTCCTTCTTGTAACTATTCCTATTTCTTATCTTCAGCTGATTCACAGTATGTGAAGGATACATCAGCAATGGTCAGGTATTTAATCATCAATCCTGCCTTGCATACCTATTTGCCAGTCTTAAATAGGTAGTAGATAAGGGAACACAATGCTGTGCTCAGATTGAGACCCATAAGGGACTCAACCTGTGTTTACTGGAGAATTCATCTCTTTGACTCAAAATGACTGGCTAGGCTGAGGGTGGCTTTGAAAATGTCACCAAGTAGGCAGAAATGCTGACAACTACAATGTGGACTACAAACCTTCTTTTCATTAAGGACCCTGAAGTGTACTGGAAATATTATAGAGTTTTCTAAGGCTCAGGGTCATTTCTTTGAAAGACATGAGATAGGTAGGGATCCCCTGTTTGGATATCAGTTGTGTGTCTAGGGGGAATGGCCACTTGGAAGTTTTTCTGTTCTAAAGAAGGTTTTCTTCTTCTTGTGATGACTGCTTCTAGTGAGGAGTCAGCAGAGGTGAGGGTCTTTTGGTGGCTAAAGGGACTTTACAGTGCAAGAGGGTTAACAGTGCAGGATGGTCATAAGTAACATGAACAAGATGTGATGTTAAGCCTGGATCTACAGCAGTATCCTATCAATACGGAATTTATCATTTATAACCCAGTCATGTTTTAATATTGTACTAAGTAATTAATATAATATGAGCTTGGAGTTACAGCTTTCCTGTATCCTGAGTTTAATAAGCACATCAACTGCCAACATGAAAATGTGTTTAACTCTGGGTACAGTTAGAGTAACAAGATGTGCTAATGTTTATAGCGAAATAAGGGATATACGCTTCTGAAATGCTGTGTACTTTGAGAGGCAGTATAAGTGAACCATTATGGTTTATCTTGGTCAGGGACTTTTTAGAATTGTGTGATGATACTCAGATTTCCAAAATACAGAGCAACGGCAAGGCTTTAACAATTTAGCTGGAAACCATTAGGAACTGAGGGGCTATCTCATGCTGCCATGGTGTACTACTCAGGTGAGGAAGACCAATTTTCAGGAGTTTTACCAGCACCAGACTCACACACAGTGCAAATACTTGTATTCAGGTGGGGGGCAAGCACAGCTGACTACCTTCAAACTTGAGTGACTGTATAGGGAAATACTTTGGTTTTTTTAACCCTGTATAGTTTCGGCTTAAAGAATTGATGAGGGTTAAGGAAATATTTATTTTACCTTAACCAATTGTTTTTAAGCAACATTAGATCAGCTGGCTTGTATAAGCTCCTTAGGAGATGCTTTGATCAGCTTATTTTGATGTAGGATGAGGATGACTGCATACTTTTGCTTGTTTACCTCAGAAATCAATCTAAACATTGTGTTGCAAAGATGGTTTCACGTAGTTCAGGCTAAGTAACATCAGATTTGCCAGCAGCTCCTTTGAAATATTTCCCCAGCTCATACATCGTTAATCAGAGAGAAATAATCTTCAGTTATAATGAGCAATTCTGTAGTAGGTGCTGAGAAATCAACTCTATGCACAAGAAGGCTTGTGAATGGCAGCCTAAGACAAGTGGGGCATCTACTGGTGAGATGCTGCAATGAATTAATCTACTGTATGGCAGTCTGATCCAAATCCTGTGTACATTTTGCTTTGCCAAATAAGCAAGTGCCAGGCCTGTTTCCTGAGCTCTTTGGAAAAACGTGCTCCTTGAACAAATCCTTACTTTCTGGCATTCCTTTAGAGGTGTCTGCCATGTACATTGCAATAGTAGCTGTGTGAAATATCTTAATTAGAAGAAGAAAGGAAATGAGCTAAGAAAACTCTGTCAGAAGGTGTGATGCATCTCTTTAACTAGCTCCAACCTTCCCCCGCCTCAGTCTCTCATGGCTAGTTCTCTGATAGTTTATAAGGCTGTCTTCCTTGTGCCAGGAGTTATTTGACACTCAGGTCTACTGCCCAAGGGTGTGAAAATGAATACAATGCATAAGGGAATGCAACAATACTCTATGGTAATAAAATGCAGAGCTCCCAAACATACATCATTATCCACATAAATCAATTGCCTC
The DNA here is from genome assembly GCA_013396755.1 of Sclerurus mexicanus. Taxonomy (NCBI): domain Eukaryota; kingdom Metazoa; phylum Chordata; class Aves; order Passeriformes; family Furnariidae; genus Sclerurus; species Sclerurus mexicanus. The sequence goes on from VWZF01002115.1 coordinate 289,065, forward strand.
CCTCCAGAAAATGTTGTATGCAACAGCATGAGATTCTCTACAGTATTAAGTAAAGTTCACTGACTTCTGCAGAATGCGTTTTAAAATTATTTTTTTTGCACAAATTCTGTGTTGCATCAATTTGTGCACATCAGACTACAACTTGGGAGAAGCCCAAGGGGGCTTTCGCAATCATGTCACTAATTTCATTGTTAGGCTTACCACTTTAGAATCAAACTATTACCACAGGAAAAGCTTGCCAATATGTTTACTTGAAGCATGGGTGTGCACTTGTGAAAAGGAAAAGTGAACTATCAAAGCAATGCTAAACTAGGATGTGATCTGATCAAACAGTTAAAATACCTTGCTTCTGCTCTCTATATAAATATGACATTGTCACCTATCCAGTAAAGCCAAACATTTTCTTAAAACTTTTTAAAATTCTGTTGCCTTAATAGAGGAGAATTCGTACATGAAAATACAAAAGCAGCCTTACTTCAGCTCTGCTGCACAGCACACTTACTAAATTTAGCTGTGCTGGGGAATCAATTGCTTTATATACTCTTATCACAAGCCATTGCTGAAAAAACCTCCATCTGAGTCTGTCATTTGACCTTGGGTGAAACAAGTCTTTGGGCTTTCTTCAGAGCTCCTTCTGCCACGTATGTTAGGAGAATCTGTAACCGAGCAGTGATTTCAGCTGTCCTGGTCCGAAGTCAGTGTAGTAAACAAAAGCCACTTTAGTCTTGTTAGACTAAGCAAAAATGCAAGTATCTTCCCTTTCTGAGAACTGTCTTTTTTTTTGGCTGAAGTTTTAGCATGTTCTGTGCTTTGTTTTACTTGACCTTTTGCACAGAAACAATACCAGTTGCATTTTGTTTAGTCCTTACAATACTAATTTTCTTTTATTTAGCCCTTATTAGTAGAAGCAAACAAAATTAAAAAAATAAAAATCGTTCTGATCAATCGCTACAAACCACTTTGATCTCTCAAATGCAAGGTGGGCTGGATTACTATGTTTAAACTTTTCCCTGCTTTTCTTTTCATCTAAGTCAGATAATACCTGATTCCTACTTCCAAACCCATACTTTCTTCTGGCTTAAGAATTCCACAGTTACAAACTATTTGAGGATGGGAGAAGTATTTAGAGAAATACTGCAGTATGTTTGGTCTGTTCTTTCCATTCTTCCTCTGTGTTGACCAATACACACCTCAACAGTGGGGTTAGAATGACCTTTTTTTTGTACAGCTGCTGAGCAAAATGTGCATGTGCTTGGTAATAGTGAGAGGGGAAAGTCCCAGAAGAAGTGAAGTGACCAATAAAAAAGAATGGAGCAAAAAATCTTTAACCTTAAGGTCTCTCAAGCCTGCAGTTAGAGGACAAAAATCAAGCATCTTTTTCCTAAATTGCATATCCTAGGGCTTATGTTGAAGGGAAGCTGTTGCAAATGATGGCCAAATGGTAGTATTATCATTATTTTATATCTAAGCTTAAGGATTTGGCTGTTTAGTAGGTACACTTACTACTTTATTTAATCACCAGAGTCTTCTTAAAGAAATGTAAGACTAAACCACTGCTGCTTTACAGGCCCACACAGATGTAGGAATTCACAGAAGCTTTTCTGAACACTTTTATAGAAATAAACATTCAGGGAGCCTGAATCAGCACCAAAGCCACAAAATTCTTCACTGATTTTCAGTATGACTTAGATGAAGCCTTTAGTCTTTATTATTGTCTTTCATGACATATGAACTTTCATGACAATGAACTTGGCCTATGTTTGCCCACTTGCCATCTACTCAGATGCCCTGTGGATCTCTGTAGTAGCTGACAGACTCATGAGATTTTTTTTTAATGTGTTTCAGACAAACAGATAATACACTATAGATTTTATGTTATTAGGCACATTCCTAATTCTTCTAGGCAAAGCATGAATATTCTTCACTGGAACATGTAACAGTGGTAACCTACTTGCGAAGTTCATTGTTAATAAGGAACCTGCTTTCTCAGCATAGTAGTGCTCCACCTTTGTGGTGGTCAAGAAATTTGTGTGTGATAATATGGCATGTGTATTGTTTCTTGTCATTCAAAATACAGAAGATAAAAAACTGGGCCATATATGCTAAATTGCATTGTATTTCAGCATCACTTGCTATGCTATTTAAAAAATTGTTAATTTATTAAAATATGATTTTAGGTAACAATTGAGTTATTCTTTACATGAGAAGGAAAGTGAGACTTTGCAAAGTGCTCCCTTTAAAGTTTTTAGCACAGTTAAATAGTTCAAAGCATTAAAAGAAACAGAGAGAATAAATAGTGCTGAGAAGGGAACACTGTAAAATATTACTGTCTCTTTTGTATCTTAGAAAGGGGAGTTGCAAAACCAATTAGTTCTGGACTCCTACAAGCCACTAACATTCTTGTATTCCCCTCTTTTTTTCCTTTTGTGTTGGTTGGTTCTGGGGTGGATTGTTCCATTGAGGCATTTCAGGAGCCTTCAACAAAAGAAAGATGCACATCCAACAGAAGTTAGTAAAAATATACTCGAGCAGTTCTATGATTGTAATCATACTGGCACCACAAAACAATCCAAGCTGGCCACCTACATCGGCTGTAATAGAAGAAAATAAACATGTGTCATCTAAAGCATTTGGTTTAGTCTAGCAAGAAAACAAAATCTGCCAGACTGAAGTGTTAAATAGATTCAATATATATAATCCATCACTTTAAGAAAACAGAATTAATATTCTTAAGAATGTTTACTGAAGAAGACTAATGTGTTTTTGAAATTCTAAATAAAGCAAGTACAACACAAAACATTCTACTGTGAAACAAATACTTAACAATATTTCCTACTTCTATGCCTTTTTAACTGTTTCCTTGCTTCTCCTCCCTGTTCTCTCCCTCTCCCCTCCAAATCCTGTAAATGTCACTGTTCTTGCAGTCCTCCATGTGATATAACCATAAATTAGTACCAAACTTAATTCTTAGTCTCAGCTGCCATCCATACCACAGGTTCTTTAATGGAATGACAGGAGACAGTATCAAAAATAACTATGAGACAGACATGATTGTTACCATTATAATATAAAAAGTATTGCTTTTTGTTCAGAAGCCCACATAGTCTTTGATTCAGGAAGAGAGAGAATTTAAAAAGCAGGGTTTTTTAGTCTGGTGTTTTTTTATTATTATTTTTAGATTAATTATTGATCAGCAATAAATAAATACTAAACATTCACTTACCAAGCAACTCAGATATAGTCAAGGCCTTCTGCTGCTGTGTTATTTTGTAGCTCAGATCATGATATTTAATCTCAATACGCACAAGGTTTTGCCTAACGACAAATACATACAGTTTACTAGAGACAGTCAGGAGTGTTATTCATTTTTACCAACCCCTGTCAGCATGCTCTGAGTTCAGGGGGACTGATGGTGTCTTTTAGTGAAATATTAGACGAGTGTTACCAAGATGTCTCCTATGAAGACAGGCTGAGAGAGTTGGGGCTGTTCAGCTTGGGGAAGAGAAGCCTCTGGGGAGAAATTATAGCAGCCTTCCAACACATACAAGGGGCCTACAAGAGAGCTGGAGATGGACTTTTTACAAGGACATGTAGGGATAGGACAAGGAGGAATGGCTTTAAACTGAATGAGAATAGGTTTAGATTAGATATTATGAAGAAATTCTTTACTGTGAGGCTGGTGAGGCACTGGAACAAGGTGCCCAGAGAAACTGTGGGTGCCCCATCCCTGAAAGTGTTCAAGGCCATGTTGGATGGTGTTTTGAACAACCTGGTCTCATGGGTGGTATCTGTCTCCATGGCAGGGGGGTTGGAACAAAATTGTCTTTAAGCCAGACCATTCTATGATTCTTCAGAAATTGAACAGATACAGATTTTTGGGTTTGCAGTTATAGTCAGCTCATTAACGATATTCATGAAAATAGAGCATTTTCTATACAAAATAATAATTTCTGTCTCATTAAGTGATAATTCTACAAGTCAGGTAGCACTGATTAATAAAAATAATCTTATTCTCGTAGCTTCTGTTAGTAAGACTCCTGCCCTTGCCATGGAGTTGCTAGCAGAACTATCCAATAAATATTTACCTTTTTCCTTCTTGCATCTTCATAAATAAATAGATGTCTATGTTTTATAGTTCAGAATATGTACTCATTAATGTGTAGGCTAGATTCCTATTGATTAAGGCCTGGTAACAGGGGAATGTCCTTTATGTTCACTTGCTTAATTGAATAATTACTGCGTTGGTTATGATGTTTACAGACAATAAAATAATCAACAAAGATAAAATGTCCTCAAAGGATTAATATCTTTTGCATATAAAAACGGGTTCAATTTTCTTAATCTTCAGTGGGAACAGACTTTCTAACAGGGCCTGCAGATATAGAACAAGAGGTAACGGGTTTAAACTAAAATAAGGTACATTCAGACCAGGTATAAGGAAGATATTTTTTACAATGAGAGCAGTGAAACACTGGAACAGGTTGCCCAGAGAGCTGGTAGATGCCCCATTCCTTGAAACATTCAAGATCAGATTGGACATAGCTCTGAACAACCTGATCTAGTTGAAGTTGTCCCTGGTCATTGCAGGTGGGGTTGGACCATTTCACCATTTAAGATCTCGTCCAATCCAAACTACTCTATGATTTGAATAGTTCCTCTTGATCTGTAAACACGTGCAAGCATTTTTCTTCAAAGGAAGAAAACTGAAGTCACTGAGACAATGAAACTCATAAATATTCTGTTAACCACATTTTGTACAGTTGTTTATAAACATTCTTTTATGTTGTATATACTATGAGCTCATGTAGCACCTGCCTTAATACTTGTACTGCTGACATCCACAGCTGTGAGCAAGAAGCAATTCAGTCTATGCAAATGTATTAAACGCTCTTTCACAAGTAGATTGTATCTTTCTACCAATAAAAATCTGGAACTAATTCCATTTTTTTGATATATAATGCTTGTATTTGCAAGGGAGTCTGGCATCGATTTATTAGAACAGTAAAGCACGCATGGTCTATTAAAGTATAAGCATACATGACATCTATGAATTTACAAGTATGCAGATTACATCAGCTTTATGCATGATATAAGTTCTAACAGCTTCTGCTGGATAAAAGATGTAGTCAATACTGCTGAGATATATTTTCACACTAGAGGGTATCCTCTCTTGGGTATAGACCTGCTTTCTTTTGCTGTGGAGTGTTTTCAGTCACACAGACAGAACCATCCTTTTTCACTCTTCTGTTACCTCATGAGAATTAATATTGTACCAAAGATTTTCTAAATAACTTCCGGAAAATAACTTCTAAATAACTTTTTATAATACTAGTACTAGTGAATCCAACTAACTCTAGGAAATACTATTAAATTTGTGGCATTACTGCTACAATAAAACCTAGTGCTTCAGTGCTTATGAAGCTTCCTTTGGGAACGGGTTGAAAGAGAACAACTTTATATAGCATCTGTTTAGCTTGTTCATTGACTTCAGTTGTGGAAGGGTGAAGATTTGTCTTGTCTAGTGGATGGATTGCTCACATGGATTGTGGACAGGTTTGATAACCTTGATTTTTCTTTATTCTTAATTGAAAAACGGCTCCAAAAACTTTCTCATAAGAGATGCATGACATAGAAGGTAATTGAGAATGTTACTTTTCAATTGCACTATTTTCTGCTCTCCATAGTCTTAGATGTATCTAAGTATATTATACAAATATATTTGAATATGTATAAATCTTAACTGGTTTTGTCTAAGAGATTATATTATCTCACAGACAACGTTATTAATACCACACGTCTTTTTAAGGTTGTATTTGCATCATATGCCCTGTTAGCACTGTTAAAAGGAATTGATAGTTTCTTTATGAGACAAGGTGTTAAGCAAGATTACCTGATGTATTCTGGGCTTTTCTTCAGTTTTGCAGAAAAATATTTTACAGCTTTTTCTCCTCCAAAACTTGAATAGGTGACAGTGGTAGGATAATCTGTTTCTTCACATGGGGCAGGGCAAGTGGAATTGTGTGTTCCTACCGTACATAATCCTTTTATCTCTATATCATCTGAAATTTTAGGAGAAAAAAATTCTATAATATTTCTAAAAGACCACAATTTAAAAACATTTAAAAAAACCTAACTAAATTACTTTTAACTGACTTGATCAAATGTAAGGGTTAATTATCCTGAGAAAAGGGAATACTTGCCAGTTTTGAAGGAACAACTAAATGTTTGTAACTATTGTTTGGGAAACTGGTGCACAATAATAAGGGTTGAGATATTTTGCTCAATTTCTCCAAGAAAATTAAGCGCCTCTAAATCTTTCTGCCTTTGTCGGGGCTTTATGTGTTTATTATTTCTCATCCACAGTTAAGCAATAGGACAACAGAAGCATTTCCCTGTTCTCTGCCAGCTTTCTAATTACATAGTTAGGTATATATCTGTAGTCCTGAAGCCTTGATGTCTGCCCAGCTCATCCCAATGCACAGAAATGGCTTCCAGAGCAATTCCAGTTGTGGTTTACTGTCATCTGATAACTGTATAAAAACCTTGGTAAGCTAAGTTCACTTTACCTTAACCCCTTCCTACCATTCGATAATTGGGCTCAAGACAATCAAAGCTTTGTTTCTTCAAATACCAAAGAGAAATCATAAAATTCTGCAGGTCTGGCTGCTCATGAAAGTGGTGGTAGGTCCCACAGATACTGGATCAGTGTGCTGTCACTTTAGATTTTGTTATCAGATGTCTTACCTCTCCTGCACTGTCAAAGGAGAGTCAGCCACTAAAATGCAATCCTGGGGACCATGCACCTACAAACCAGGTTCACCATGTACAGTGCTGTGATGTCAGTTCCTTCTGGGGTCCAACTCCGAATCCTATCCATTCTTGATAGGATTTTGCGGTCATTTTTGTTTATGGCTCTGTGGTTTCTTTGAAATTCAGTCATTGAATATCCATTAAGTAAAATAACATACATCTTTTCATCATGACAGGCTTTCAGAGATTATAGTTATATAAAAAAGTGAACTTAGTGGAAAAAAAAGGTCATTGTTCGCTGTAGTAGGTCTTGCCTGAATGCTGCACACGCCTAATCAAAATAGAAATAACCCCCCCACACAGTCTCCCCTTCCACCCTCCACTTGTTAGTCTACTAATCACTTACTTCTTTGGGAAGAGAGAGTCATGTTACATGGCAGAAAGCAAAACAATAAAAAAGAAAGCTTTCTCAAGTTCATGAGAAGTTACTTCTCAGATGACCATTTTCAGTATTTTCCAGCAAGTCTGTTGTATTGACTTGCAAATTCCCTATCTACTGTGTGCAGATCATTTGTTTATGGAAAAGAATTGCATTTGAAACACTTTGCAAATTTATAATTAATTTTACTTTTGGAAAGATAAAACCTTCAAGTCCAGTGATTTATATTTTTACCAGTTAGAAAATCTGTTGTTACTGTGCTGCTCACTCTTCTTGCACAAAGAATACAGCATTGGATCTAGAAGGATGATACCATAAAGATCTGAAAATACTAGCTAGAGGCTTGGTAACTGAAAATGAGTAATGGACTTTTCCTCAATTTTAAACCATTTCTCATTACTGTAAAAACTTTAGTTTGGGATTTTTTTGGGGTTTTTTTGGAGGGTTTTTTTGTGATTGTGGGTTCTTTTTTGTTTTGGTTTGGGGTTTTTTTTTTTTTTTTAATGGACATATATATCATGCTCTGTCTGGTCTCTGTTTTCAAAATAGTAAATGAACTGGGATATACTCCATTTCAGATAACTTTCAGTATTTTGTTTTAATTGATAGATATTTTCTACCATTTACAATTGCCTCAGAAAAAACTATTATAAAGTTTTACTTACAGACTGCTGGATAAACACATTTGTAAAACTTCAGCAAGTCACATTCTGTTCCATTTCCTAAAAATAAAGAAGAAGCTTTAGGAGCCTAAATTAACAGTCTAACCCTTAGCTCTAATTGTACTAAACTGAAACGTAATGTCATCAAAGCCTATTCATCACTTCATGTTAATGATTATACAACTGAGAAATCAATTCAGCTGGGAACAGTGCAGTTGCCATCCCCAGAATGGGTACACAGTGAAAAGCGACAACAGACCAAGCCAGAAGGCTGCTGTTGGAGCAAACATCGTCATTATGTGTATCAGCCAGAACTGCCCTCACTCATTGTGTTAGCTTGCTGTAGACAGGAATTTCTGCTTTTCCTAGTGCAAATGAAAAAAAAAAACACAAAAACAAACAGACTGAAGTGAGGTAGATTTGATGAATGATAACCCATGTGTTTCTGCAGAAGTTTTGAACTTCATGCAAAAGCTGTTTGGAGTTGTAAAGGGTAAGGCAGTACCCTGAGCTAATAGCAAAATTTTTAGATTTCAGATAGTCTCAGTTATACCCAAATTTTTCCCCTCACATAGAAATGTTACATAGAAGTTTAGCACACAGCATTGCTCTCCTTTATCTAATTGTCGTTATATAAAGTTTCCACTCTGGGCATGGGAGACCCAGGCTTAATTGCCTTCTCAAGCCCCTTTCTGTGACATTTTCCAGAAGACTGCCATCCACCTTTCCAAGAAGTTCTCAAACAAGCAGACTAAAGATTACGCATTAATGGGTCTACTTTAGTAAAAGTGTTCTACCTTGCTTGAGCATGTTTAAAAAATATATTGAGTCAGAAAGTGCAGGCTTTCTTGTGGCTTTTTTTATGAACTAGTGGCTTCCTTGCCCACTAGTTTTGAAAAAAGAGCTGCGAGAGCAAAGATTTGTGTTCCAGCTCTTGATTTAGGGAGAGTTCATAATATTGTCATTATATTTAATGCCAGAAAGGTGTGCTCAGTGCTACTGCTTTATGTTTCTAGCGTGATTAAGATGCCTGGATTCTTGAGGGGAGTGTTATAGCATACACCCTGTACTCTGCATTTGATGCTGATTAGAAGCCTTTTGGCTTTTGCAGAGCCCTCTTCTGGTGCCAGGCTATTTACATGGTTCATGTGGAGAACCTCAGATTTGGTCTTCAAGCAAGCAGTTCTGCTGTGGTTGCTAAACACCTACAAAATAAGTTTTCTGGGGTACATGTGAAAAGATATGACTTATGGATATAGTTCCAGCTCTTTAGAAAGTCATGTTGAAGACTACAGCCTTGTCTCACACTCCTGAGGCATAATCTTCTCTTCCAATTTTTTGACTGTAATCTAAGAATAGACAACGACCCGTATGCTAAGTCTAGAGTTGACCAAATATCTTTCCTTGGAATTTTAATTAATCTCAGCTGTAAATATCCCTCAAATAGGTGCTCTATCTCCTTTACTGTTCAATAACATGTGAGGTCTCCTAGGAAGATGATCAGTGTCTGATATGATGATACTCCTGAGAAATACCTGGAAGAATGAATGGCAAACAGCCACACCAGTCCTGTATGTACCGGGCTTTGCATTCCAGCAAACATCCATTAGTACTATAAATCTTGTGGTAGTGAAGCTTTATATCAGGTTTGCACTCTCCCCATGGGTATTCTTGGATAATTGACTGTAGGGTAATAATAACAAAAGATGAAATTTTTTTTGGTCTCTGTTTTAAATTTAGATATTGTTTTATAACCTTTTAAAGTGCTGAAGGAAGCCTGTTGAAAACATAAGCAGTAACACTGTGATTTAGTTGGAGGCAATTATAGTTTGTGCTCTTGGGATTAAAAATATTTATCTCCTTTCTCTCACAGCAAAAGTAGGGCCTGATCAGACAGCCTAGTGCAAAAATCTGCTCCACTTGGATTCCACTAGGAGTCGGAGATACCCTTAATGGTGACAGAACGTGTTGATGGGGAATTATTGTTACGTCCTTCTGTCATTAAATGTCAGCAAGATTGTAAGGTGATAGGAAAGAAAGACTGACTTTGATAGAGACAAATTAGGAAGACCAGTGACATCCTCCCCAAAACAGCAGTTATTTTGTTTGTGTCTGGAGGAAATGTTATTTTTAGGAATCACTTAGGCATGATAAATATTTTACATTCCAAAATGTCTAATTTATTGTCATTGCTTCAGAAGATAATTAGAGACAGTAATGACCACTATTTCTAGTTGCTGGACAAAGCCCTTACCTTCAGCTGGCGAATCGTGGCCTGTGCATGCATGCCGACTGGTGCTAATAAACCTAAACCATCAAAGCGTGGAAGCTCTTGGGGTGAATGGATAACAAAAATTATTCCAGCATCAGTATAACCAAGAGCAGGTTCATCAGTGAATTGGTCCTGATACAAAAAAGAATTATTTAAAGTAGTTCTGGTTTGCTTACCATCTGAAACTTTAGCTATGTTTAATGTGGTACTATTCTATTAGGTCCTGTGTTTCTGGTGACATTTTTGGCAATTTATGGGAAAGTATAGAAGCACACTGACTTGAACTACCTTGTTCATTACCTCAGTGCATTTCTATAAACTTTCAAGTTTTTTATTCCTTTTGCCATCCCCTAGTTTCAAAAGCAAGAGGGCATAGATGAGCATTTACTCATAACTTGGATAGTTACTCCTTTTGCTTGCAACTTCCAATCCCATTTCATTGAACCCTCCATTTCTTTCTTCAGAACCTTTCACTCCTGACTCACACTTCCTAGAGAACAAAAGCAAACGTCTAAGTCACTTTTCAGTCCATATTTTTTCTTTCTTCCCTGATCTCAAAAGGTGATATTCCCTGTTTTCTGTTTTTCGTGGGTCAAGGACACTTGAAATGTCAGAAACTATTTACAGTGCAAAGGTCTTGGCTGGCACTGAGCACCTGCAGCTGCTGCTGCAACTGAAATTGAGAGCTATTTAGACACTGGCACCATATGACCTTCCCTACTGGCCTTTTATTAAAATGATGTTATCCTTGTAATAAACTGCTTGTATAAAATTAAATCACTTGCTCTGATGACATGTTTCAGCTGTAGGTGAACTGTGTATATATATATATATATGCTCACTCACAATTTTCAGAAATCCTTAGCTGGGGACAGAGTCAGTAATAATTCTGACTTTTTAAATCTGCATTTGAGTTATTCCCATAAAATACCCTCTTGCTTGGAAATAGTCTTGATATAGAATTTGGTGCATGAAATTTTGGAGGTGTGTGTAAAACAAACCAAACCAAAACCCCAAACCAAACCCAAACCAACCAAACAAAACCCTCCACTTCTAAGTTATTACATGATTTGTTGTTTATAATCCCTAGCATAGCTGTACCTGTTGGACATCAAAAAGCAAATGTAAGCCTCTTCCAGACAAACTCACTCTTCTTGCTGAAAGATCATTGTGATTAAAAGTAAAGCAGTTTCCGTATTCAGTGAAAACATGTTCAAAATCCTTCAATAAAGGAAAATAGGGAAAAGTGAGTGAAAGAAAGCGAGAGAGGAAGTACTGGGGATATTGGGGGTTTTTGGTGGGTTTTTTTTCCCTCAAAGGTGATGCTCAATATTGCAATCAGAAAAGTGGTAATTGAGGGAAATATTCAAAAGTATTTTACCCCTTTCTATTGAAAATTAAGTTCAAAGGAGAAATTTCACATTATTTATAAATATGCATGAGCTGCTTAGAATAATTTAATGAGGTTCTCTGTTTATATATTATATAGAGCATGATAGATAAATTATATAGATATATACTCAAAAGCAACTTTAATTTTCTCATTAGCTGTTTAGTGAAGACTTTCAAAACTGAACATCACATTACATATGAAACTACAATATTTGCGTTTTTCCCAAAGCCACCTCATAAACTAATATGACTGCATCTCATTGCTTTAGTTTTAGGTATTAGCACTAGTGTTTTTCTGTTAAGAGAAGTCTCCAATGCCTAATTTTAGAAGCTACACCATACCTAAAGGTTAGATTAAACTGAAAGAATATAGGACTGGTTTTTTGTTGACATTTTCTATTTAAGTGGGGAATTGCATTACAGAAGAATCAACATAAAAATGGGATGATCATATTCTTTGGCTGTTGTCCAAAATGTGCAGAGCTGGGCTATTTTCATGTGAATATTCCTGTGGACTCTGCATATAGTTACCCTCCTGTCTATATTCTTGACCTCAAGAACAAAACTATGGAATCATGTCATGCAAAATACTCCATTCAAACTGTCCTTCGTTATGGGCCATTGATGGAGCAGGTTGTTAGATACAGCCTGGAGGTATAACAGCTTTCAAAGGCTGCTGTCTGTGCAGAAGCAGCACTAGGCAGAGAGCAGTTTAAACTGAAATCCCATCTCTACGGCTCAGGTAGTCCATCAGACTGCCTCTGCAGTCAGTGAGAAAATTGAGACCCTCAGGGTAATTTAGAGCAGGACTTCTTTTGTGCATTGTCTGACTGTAAAGGGAACACAGGCGGAGTAGCTGGCAAAGCTGGATGTCTTAAGTTGAGCGTAAGAATATATCCTCTTCCCTCCATGCCACTGTTTTAGTAAAACAAACATATTTACCTGTGGGTAACATGGCTTTCCAAAAAAATCACATTCTAGCAATGTGCTGCTGTTCAGGTAAAACCCATTTTTCCTTGTAAACTCTTTGATGCTGAAGTTCTGGTTCCCAGCAAGGAAATCATTTAACTCTTGAGAATATTTATCTTCCATAGCAAATTTTTGGAGAATTGCAGACACAATGTTCCAAATTAAAAATATTATTTTGAGATTGCTTACTGCATGAGCTTGAAACCTGCCAGTGGGAAGGAGAAAAAATTGCTTGGAGTTCTGCAGGGTTATAGGACTGATTTCAGGGCTGCTCTTGACAAAATCATGGCATGAATTGTTGTCTACTCACAAATTATAACTGATTATTACCCACTGGGTTGCACTTTGATCTCTACAACATGAATAAATAATATAGTCTCCATCTCTAGGAATATCTGAAATCAGAAAATGGACACCTTCTTGTGGCTATTCTGGTCAGTCATGTTGGAAACATTTCTGTTGTGTGTAGTTGTTTATTGAAAAAATAAAACCTGGCTAGATTAGCCATTTGCATAAGCTAACAAGCACATTTGTATTGATGATAAGCTGAACAACTGCATTTACATCTGGCAAACTAGCTAGGAGGAGCTGTTCCTTTCAAAGAAAACTCTTACTTCATTTGGAAAAGTGAATTCTAAGTGCATCTACAGTAATCTCCTGCACCTGATTTACTAAGGCACTACATCCCAGTGTATAGACAGCCTACATTGTCACCTATGGCTGGTGACACAGTGGTATAAACCGAGGGTGATCCTTAGTCCTTGAATCCACTTGAAAAATCTCAAAAATATGATGAGACATTGGAGGTGCTTTCCTGATGTACAGCACTGAAGTTCTTCATTGAAGTAAAGTAAGGGTTTACAGAAGTTATAAGTTTGAAAAGAGAATAAAGACAAATGGGACTAAAATATCATGTTCTTTAGAACTGATATTGTATCTAATCTTGTTTTTAAAATATATGTAATTTATATAATGGATCTTAATGATCCAACTTAAGGAAGATTGGTAGAAACAACTTGTCACAACTGAATTTGAGTCAAAAAAATACAGACAAAAGAGAGTCCTGTGCCTCTTTGTCCTGCTAACAAAAAATCTGGTTACTAAAAACAGGAGGGAAGGGTAAGCACAGCATCAATGGCAGATGGATATGGCAGCAAACTGTTTCTTAGATGGAAAACTGCCATGCTCAGTTTACCATGTGCTGTCACTATAGTTAGAAGAAGTGAGGCACTTTTGTAACAGCCAGCACACTGCAATCGGAGGGATTTCTACCTGCAGTGCATTGTTGTGCAGTAAAGCCCAGGATGACTTCATGCAGGGCAATGGGAAGGTGGCATCGTGAGGCAGAACAGCTTCAGGCGTTTGAGACTTGGACTTCTGGCTGATTCTGCCAGCAAAAGCTAGAAGATAAGACAACTTACAATTTTTGAGGAAAAAATGTGAGTTAACTTTCTGTATTTCTGAAACTGTTCCTAAATTACATATTTGCTCTAAAAAAATCAGGCTATAGGTTTATTATATTATTTTCAAAGTGGCTGCATCTCAATCTTGGCCACTGTCTTCAAATGTAAAAATCTGTGGTGAAGTTCCTGCTTAGATACATGACTTCCAAACAAACCAAATGCTTCCCTCCTGCAAAAAACACAGACATCGGCCGGAACCGCAAAGACTGAGCACCTCTGAAAAAAAATAGTATCTGTTTTGTCTAAGATTTCTACCTTCGAGATGAGGTTTCTATTTAAATTTATTTGCAAATCTTGTCTTTTATTTTTAACTTGGATGTGGCTGATGACAGTCCCTTAGTTACACTGTAGAAGCAACACTCACACACAGAACACCACCACCAGAGGGGTTTTTCTACTCCAGCTTCTATTTTGAAACTTAAAAATCTGTCATGCAGTTGTTCATATGCACAAAGGGGACGATTATAGAAACAACCTCCCTTCTTTGATTCTCATGTTTTCATCTTCATTTAAATCTCTTGCGGTGATGTGGAAGACATGCCCCTCAGAGCCATATTTTCCTTATTTTATGTGATTTGCTCAAGTGAGTTGTGGAACCTGACTGCTTTCAGATAAAAATGTGTTGCCTCTCAAGAGCAAACAACACACGTAACTTTTACCTGTTTAAGCTGCAAAAAGTCACAGCAGGAAATTTGATGTTTTCCACATACTGAACCACCACTGTAGTTGTGGTTGGCCAGCTGAAGTAGTAGATGAAGCGGCTGCAGATTTGCCAAACAACGATGGCAAGACAGCCTGCAAGTACCAGCAGCCACAACACTTTGCGTGTCTTGCTCCGTGTTTGAACAATATTATGCACGCCATGAAATGAAGTGGATGAGGCAAACTCCTGATGATACTTCCTTCTGTCTCCCAAATGTGGCTGCAGCTTCTTTATTAAACACAACCGTGTCTTTTCCAATATTCCTGAATATGGAACAAAGGGAAAACACTTTTTTAAAATTAGCATTTAACCATCACCTATAAACAGAATCCACGTCATTTTGCTATTGAAAAGCAGTTGTAAAATTTCCCTTTAATTGTAAATTCTCTCTTTGAGGAGTAGACTAGCTTCTGAGGATGGAAAAGTTGTGTGCTAAGAGATACTGCCCTGAGTACAGACTATATCTTGCAATATTTCAAGGCCACAAATGTCTTCTTTCACAAGAGGAATTAGCACTATTGTGTGTCTTAAATAATCCTTATTCTACTTTCAGATTTCTTTAGAAAATGCTGTATTTAAAAGAAATTGAAGAAAGAAAAATGATTATTAACTACTCCACATAGGGTCAAGTGGTAAACTTCTGGCGTGAAATTTCTCACATGGGGTGAATTGGAAAATGGTATCAAATGTGTTAGTTGGGCCTAGCTATTTCTTTGGGATTTGGTCTGTTAATGAGGAATAGGAATATTCCAGTGATATATAATTAATAATACAATGGTTATTCCAGGTCTCTGTCAGTGAATAGTAAAACAATACACCACAATAATGGATGGGTATGAGAGTTTAAATGATTAACCCTTCCTTCCCCTTAAGGGTGGGTTGTCACATGCTATGCAAAACTTAGGCTGTGTGTATCTGGACTAAGGCTTTGTAAATAATGCAGCTGAACCACCTGTCAGTCAGAGTATCCAAGCTGCTTCTAGATAGACAGTAAAGTCTTGCAAGACCTCAGACATATAGACAATAAGGTCTTGAGAGCACAATGTTCCTTTAGCAGCAATAGAAAGTACATTTAATATATGTATTGAAAAAAAAAATAAAAGATATGGATAACCCCAGTATTTACAGAAGATTTCAAGATATGGATAAGCAAAAAAGCAAGGAGGTAACTAAATGAGAGGAACAGAGGAATCCAAGTCCAGGAACAAACCACAAGTTTGGAGCCAAATATAGAACAGGAATGTAAGAACTAGTAAGGTAGCTCATATGTTCAGAATGAGCTGCAGATGCTTTGCCTCAGGAAACACTGATGACTGGAAAAGCCCTGAGGACCATCATGGTTAGTCAGATACACCTGATTTTCAAGTCAATGCTGTTACAGAAAAAAATTACTTTCCTGTACGTATAACCAGAGATACAGGGACATGCTATTATAGGCTTATAGAAATTCAAATAGAAATAAAAATTCACGTAGTTATACGGGTATATAAAAATTCACCCCTCAGAAATTCACAGTATCTTTAATGTTAAAGATATAAATTGGATTCAAAGGGGTTTTTTAACTTCAGTCAGCAGGCAACTGATCACCATGTATAACTACTTGTACAGGTCACTGATAGATAATAGGAATAGGCTCTTTGATCTATGGAGGAAAAAGATGTGACAGGACTGAGTGGGAATAACTGGAACCTAAGCCCTAGCAGAAATAAGGTACAACATTTTTGGTTTTGTATTCCCAATGTTTAATTGTGATTGGATTTTTATTAATTAGTATATTAAAAAAGAATGGCTTTTTAAAAGATCACTTCAGAGCTCTTGCCTGAAATAAGTTATTTCAGGAAGGTTGTTTTGTGGCCTCTGTGCAAGGGTTAGTTAGTCTAGATAGATTTCTGATTTCCTCTTTGCCTTGACCATTCAAGTGTGGTGTCATTCAGAGAAGCAATGGCCTAGTTAAAACTGTATTAGATTTGTTCTAAATACATAAAGAACAAATACCTAAAGACTTTTTTCCACTTCTTTAGGAAGTGTACCATTTTTTTTCTACAAGCTTTTTTCATCTCTCCTTTCTTCTTTGTATCTTGAGAAGATACACTACTGCTACTTTTGGACAAGCTTACAAATAACAAAGCTCTTGGTAAAGACCTCTAATATACCTGGTCACTTACCTTTAGCATCCGATTGAATGAATCTCCCAAGCTGGTCCATGAGGCCGTACTTATTTCAGTAAGGAAGGAATGGATAACAAGCTGCCTTATCATTGTGATCACTGCTAGGGAATGGCTTTTATAGAAAACTAAATGGGACGTAATACCCGATGACACGCAAAGCCAGGCAATTTACCAGCCGGGGTTGCTATGTTTTACCTTTCATTAACATGGTCTGCAATGTAAAGAGAAGATTATTTTTATTACAGGATCAGATGTACACATTTATATACATTTCAAATACATATTATGATAATAATAGTACAAGTGCAGGCTTGTCTTGTGTATTGCATCACCTTGCAATTTTTTTTCATATTTTCCCCTTTTGTTTTAATTAGCTTCACTAAAATACCATGCTGTTCAGAACTGAGTAGCTTCCCTTGGAGTGGATAAGAAGCCCTTCCTGCTCTGGATGGCAATAAATGCCTATTCCTAGGTTCCCACCAGCAGCAGGATGCAGTTCATCCACACTTTGAATAGCTGTCTTCATAATGAACTCCAGATTTCATGTTCTTTTGGACTTAGCAAAAAAAGAGCTGTTATTCCTGAAAACTAACCTTGTGGGTGAGGACAAAAATACGTGCAATAGATGTCAATCTTTTCAGCAACTCCTTACAAAAAAGGACAGAGACTGCTTTTATATTAGATGTGTGATATGATCTTGTTTGAAATTTGTTTCAAGAAAATAACTGAATATCTAATAAAAGAGACTAAAATTACTAGTAAATTCAGGCCTGGGATGTGCTTGATTAATGCTTTAGGAAATAATGAAAAGAGGCTGTTTCACACTCCCTTTATGATTTGCTTATTTTATTCTCTCTGTTAGAAATGGTTCAGTTGATGGCCTACACTGTTCTTGGGTTATCAGGTGTTTTAGCTGGGCTCCTTAGTGCCTTGCTGCCTGGTTGTTTGCTGCCTGTTTTCTGGCTGTGTTGTTAACACTACAAG
This sequence comes from Sclerurus mexicanus, assembly GCA_013396755.1. NCBI lineage: Eukaryota > Metazoa > Chordata > Aves > Passeriformes > Furnariidae > Sclerurus > Sclerurus mexicanus. Next base: position 306,867 of record VWZF01002115.1, read on the forward strand.
AAACAAGGTAAAACACCAAATACCATTTAGTTATTCCTACATGACAAGATTTCTGTACTCAGCTTCTTGGAATTCCCAGCTCGGTCTGTCACTTCTGCCTCACCTATGGGGCTGTCTGCCAGGGAAAGCTTTGCACGACACTTGTGTTCACTCAAGCAGTGAAGTGCTTAACAGTAAAGTGGTTTTCAACATTTATATGTAACTCGGCCACAATTAATGCTCTGCAGAGCAGTTGCCAAGCGCTGCAGATCCATTGAGTCCTATTATTCAAACCACTCCACAGAACCCAGACAACGTCTCTTGCCTGAGTTGCTTGAGTTCTTTAAACAAGCTATGTCTATCTTTTATACTGCTATGTGCATAGAATTAGAAAGTAAAAAATGTTAGTTTCCCTCTCTACAGCAAATTATTAATCTTACTGTTTTTATTTAAAAAGAAAAAAAACAACAAAAACGTGTGTTGCTGTCTTTGAAAGAGTTTTTAAGCTTATGTAATACTTCAGATGAACAAGGCTTGTGTTGTCCTGTTGTGTTTTACAGAAGAACTTTTTAAATTTTCTTTCTTTTATGGTTGTTTTACATTAATTCTTAAGCGAACACTAGGGGGTGAAGACCAACAATCTTGTGTTTGTTCATTCCTCCCAAATGGCATGCACAAAGAGCTTTCAGGTTGTAAATTGGTTACAGGCAGCTTGGTCTGTCCCCTCACTCCTAGCAGTAAGCATCTGGTTATCTAAACTGCACGTTCTCTAATCCTTAATGCACTAAAGATTAGGAAAACCAACTAATGACAGAGGTGGCTCCCATTTTTTGTATTCATACATAACATGAATTTTGTACTCAAACTGTTATTTGAACTCAGTCCTCAGTGCTTTTCAGTTCTTCTCTTATGGTGCTAAATTAAAAAATAATGCTGCAGCCAGCATAACTACACAGCTATGTCCTAAAACAAATAAATGTTACTGATAAAGTTAATACTTTAGAACCTAGTTGCAGCAAAATGTCTTCTAAGAATTCTTATGGGCTGCTGGGAGAAAATACATGCATACACAGGTATGTATTTATTACATATTTAGCTTTCATTAGACCTTTTTTTTAAAAAAAAACTGTTGAAGTGTTTCTTTCCAACTCCTGTTTCATTGCATGAGACTCCGTAAGTGCTTTCTCAGCATTAGTGCTTCTGTTGTTTTGCTTAGCTCTTTTTTCTTTTGATAGAAGCGTCTCAATTATCTAATTTTAAGACAGAAGTAATGCATTTGTTAATATAGTAGATTGCAAATACTTTTACTCAATTCATACAAAAATATTAGTAAAAAAAGGAAAAACAGAGCAAACAAATGGAGCAATCACCATCTGAATTGTTATAATGTGTTGTCATTGCCATTTTGTGGCAAATGCTGGTAACTAACTGTATATGCAAGCATCTATCTTGCTCCTTCCTTCAAAGCGTGTAGTGCCAGTGGATTCAGCAATGGGAGGGCAGGGGGGTGGAAGGGTCTGCAGAAGAAGGGGCTCAAATAGAGTTTGAGGACTCATTGAGTCAAGGGCTTTGCATCAAGGAAGAATCAGCTATGACTGAGGAAATTGTGAGCTCTCATCATTGTCTTCTAGTGCTTACAGATACTAGAAATTTCTTTACTTTTTATTTTCTCATGTCTGTGTTATCTTGCCATAATTCAAACTGGTTACTCCTTTTCCCATCCCCTTGTAGATTGAAAATTGCTTATTACTCTTCCTTTGGAAAGAAAGGTATTTGTCACTTTCCCCCCACAATCTTCTTTTAGTTATACAGGCCAATTCTTTGCACTTCTCTTAACAGGCCATATTTCCTACAACAAACGTCTATTCTTGCCATCCTCATCTGAGCCCTTTCCAAGAGATCTTCACCTATTTTGAAGAGTGATGCCCAGGACATAGACAAATTCTTTCTGATGCTGGATGGAAAGGAGGGATTCCATGCAACATAGAAAGTATCCATTTAAAAATTCTAGTATAAAATTTGCTCTTTCCACAGCTTTGCCTTTTGTTGGTTAACATATTATTTTTAAGTAACTGAAACATGCAGCTAATTTCTAAAGGATTTCTTCCTTGCTAGTTTGGTTATCACAGCTGAAGTTCAAAAGTAATACTCTTTGCATCACTGAAGCTGCACATTATTAATTTCAATGCATTAAGGTAATTTTGAATTTTAGCTCCTATCAGCCAGCATGGTATTACACCTTCCAGGCTGATCAAATTTGTCAATTTAAGAAGTGTACAATGTACTCCACCATCCCAGCCATTAATGATAATACTAAATAGGAGATTAGCAAATTGTTATCAGCACTTGTCCTGAGCCAGCCCTTTGCAGTTGCCAGCCAGCTGTACTATGGAGTAAACAGCAGCACGAATTGAGCCACGTGGAGGCACTGGGAGTAGCTTATGGCTCCAGGTTTAGCCTTCCCTGCATCTGACTGGTAACCAGAATTCAGTTTTTAGGAGGGGTTTTAGGAGCCATCCTGTACTAAAGAATTACACTCTGCAATGTGTGGCTGCAAAGTATTAACAGAGGAGAGGTTTGCCTTGGGACAACTCTGTGGCATGTGTTCAAGATATGTTGTTTTTCCTAAGTTTATAATTCTGGCTGATATTGATGCATTTCACTGATGAAAGAAGGGTGTTTTGGCAATAGCAGTGAAAGAACATTTTCTCCATACCTGGGGAATAATTATCAGTTAGAACATGAGGAATATAAATAATTCCTGTGGGACAATTCAGAGAGCAGGCTGCTTCACTGTCGGAGCACAGCTCTCAGGCAATCTGTGAAAGCACAATCAGCATGAGTGCTGTATATTTAGAAAATACAGGTGTAGGAAATGGTGGTAATCTTAGAAGAGTTCCTTTTAAAGCATAGCTTGGGGCAGGCAGGAGGTTTGCTACCAGCATTAACAGAGTCAGATACTGTGCAATGTGAAAGAAATACTGCTGCCTTCTGCTGAGCCATAAATGAGAGACAGCAGGGGTGATGTTGTGCTGGGATGTATGAAACACAAATAGAAGTTAAAAGTGTGCTAGGAAGTGATGACACAATTCTTTAGGTTTAAGAAATTGAGAAAATGTAATATTAAAAAAAAAAAAAAAGAGGTAATCTTTCCAGCACTATCTCGTCTCTTTGTTTGTAGTTTGCAAGACCTTGAGCTCTGTTCCTCCCCCAGGAACAAATGTCTGATTGGATTATTAATATTGCATCAACTTTAAACTTGTTTGTTTTAGTCTGGAGTCACTAAATTTTAGTTTTCTTGAAACCAACTGTTAATTTCAAATGCTAGTTAAAGAGCAAGTCCAGTTTTGAAAATCACAAAACATTCATTTCAGCAGAGGACGTGTTTTGGTGCCGAGTCTATCTTCTCCTCTTCACCTTCCTTCTATGTCACTTTATTTACCTGTCTACCTCTTGTTGCATTATTAAATTGGTGAGGAAGTGATTTGTGTTCAGTGCTTGCATAGCAGCCACCATGCTGAGGTTCTGGGTTATGCTATGGGGGCCTTCACCTATGCAATTTGAGTTGTACCTTGTCAACCAAAACCTACCAGTAGCTGCTGTACTGTATTTCATTATTATGGTTGTGTGTTCGTTGTCCAAGAGACAAATTCTTTCATCACTATAGTTTTATGGAATTAACAATGCAGCATCTATACATAGAAAAGTTCTTTTCCATTTGAGTACTTAATCTCACAAAGGTCACAACAGAATCCACACAAGTTCAAAACAGGGTGACTGGGACTACAAAGGTATAGTACTCCTTACTTCTCATTAGCCATGAGGTAGTACCAAATGGAAATAAAAATTACTCTATTATTTGACAGGAAGTTTTAAACTAGCACAGGGAAGTACTCTTTCACATGATATATACTTCAGTTGTGGAACTCATTGCTGCAGGCTGTGGATTCACGTAAATTAAATGCAAGGACACAGGTATCTTAGGAAGTCCTGGACTATCAACATTGGAAAGTTATATGAATATACTGGTGAAATTACTTCACTGTAAGCTTGCTTTTTACTTTGTTAGCTTATTTAGTTTGGCTGGATTTTTTTTGTTGACTATTTTTTTACTGTTTGTTTCTTTTGTTCTAATATCTCTTACCAAGACATCTTTTACTTTCTAGTAGAAATTTTTCAACAGGGCATGACCTACTTGGATCTTTGACTCATTGCAGCCACTGTTATGTAGGTAGAAGCCACGTGTGCTATGTGTGCAATTATGGGACAACAGTGGTGGGAAGCTTCAAGCATCACTTGTTTGTAGCCAGAAGTTCTCTGAGCTCTTTCTTCAAGTTAACAAATATCTGCAAAACAAATTACTCTGTGATGATGTTGTAATCAGAATGAGAGTTTGAACAGTAGAATGGGTGACACTGTCCAAACCATTTATGTGTGCATTTTTTCTTCTCCATAAGTGATTTCATGTTAGGCTGGGGTGAACAGGTCACTTCCAATTCACAATCTTGTTGGATTCATGACAATACATAGGAGGTCATTCTTACCTGTCCTCATCAGACTAATGCTCTAGACAGACAGCCCCACACAGTAAGAACAAGCAGACACTTGGCTCCAGCTGTCTCTATAAATCATGATACAGGCCACCTTTGCCTTACATCAAACCTCCCCTTGGTCAGGCTAGAGAGAGGCTCCCTTTTTGTCCATCACTTCTCTCAGCCCAAGTAAGTTCCCTTTGTCTCTGCTCTGCAACCCCATTGCAGCTAGCTCAGCCATCCTGCATCCACCTGGGGAAGCAGAGGTAAACAGAAAGGGGACAAGGGTGGATTAAGAAAGGTGCTTAACAGTTCCCATGCTTGGTCATGAAGAACATGACAGTTCATCTGAAGGCCACAAAGAGCAGTTCTGAGAAACTGTGGCGTTTTTTTTCTGCTGTGTTTCACTGTTTGTCCTGTGTTCAGCCCAGTCACAAAACAGAACATTCTCACTGTCTGCTGAAGGTTAGAGACCTCTGTGATGAAAAGAAGTCTTTTTATCTGACTTTCGTGCTTTAAAAGTAAACAAATAAATAACTAAATAAAAGCTCAAGGGCACACACACTCTTGATCTTCACAGCCTTGCTCATCCATCCACAGCACGAACAGCGAGTTATGTGCGCAGTTACATCTGCTTCTTTGTGGTTCTGAGTGTTCAGCATGAAAAAGGGAATTGATGGTGCATTTTGAGGAGAAAGCAATATTGTAATTTAAAATTAAGGTTACATTTTGCTTTCAGATATATTCACATCAAAAGGCTTTTTTCATCAACAGTTTTTTATGATTATGCTAATAGAAAGAGATGACAACGTAGCTGTAAAATCTCTGTCAGGATATAAAGGCCACTCAAACCACTCAAATAAAATCAGGCCCCTACAGTGAGCCTAAAATCTGAGCAGCATGGCAGAAGCACATTTATTTCTAAGAGTGTCTGCAGCCATGCCAGAGTTCAAGGCTCTGAGCTGATCCCAACCCGAGGTCTCTTGTAACCTGTGCTGCCATCTACACTGCCAACAGACAGTTTCATAATCATGTAGTACAAGTCACTTAAAAAAATTATTTACTACCCAGTTCATTGCACACTTTGAAGCCTTACTGGAATTAGATGAAGACAGTAAGATGAATGAATGATAGTTCTGTATTGTCTATGCTTTTATTTCAGGGGGTTTCAAATTAAAACCTCTTTTTCCACTGATCTTGGACAGTTAGAGATCTGTTGTAGCTGGAATGGTTAGAGAGCTGAACTCAGCTAGTGTGAGATTAAATTTTCTTAAATGAATGGATGCAAGGATAAGTTACCCACCTTTCAGGAAGTGGTCAGTCTAGAGCTTTGGGATCAATCAGCTGTGAGGTCCCTAAACAAGGAGTTTGAAATGTTGGAAACACTGGAAATAACTTCCTAAATTTCTGTAGTCTCGCTGATTTGTTTGATTGACTGAAGCTTGTCTGTTCCTGAATCGGAAGGGGAGCTTGTATAGTGCTTGGTTAGATGGTATCCCCAGCTACATTTCAAGTGAGTTTGCTAACCCTGAATGAATTAAGGGTAGTATTACTTCCCAAATAGGGAGTTAATGTTTTGTTAAGCACAGAGTGTAAAAGGGCTCTAACACTTCAAAGTCCTTTGACTTCTGGGGAGGCAACGTAAAGGTTTCAAGTCAAAGATCATTGCTCTGGAAGTTTGTTGTTCTCTGAGTTGCACAGAAGAAAATGAACTGCACAAGAAAACAGACATTAATATCTTCTGTGAGGTTAAGGATTCAATATTTTTCAACTGTCCTTATTTTTACCAGTTTCACACTCTTTCTTTGCTTGTGCCATGAGAAAAGATAGGAGAAAGCTTGATTTCATTATGCAAGCTCAGTCTGGATATTTTGGGTGAAGATATGACAAGACCCTTTTCCACGCCTTTGAGGTCTATGGATGTACAAGATTTTTACATTTGTAAATCAAGCTGTTTGAGTGCAAATATATGAAGTTTTCAACATTTAAATTCTGATGTTTGCGGCAGTGTACAGTTTTCACTTTCATCTTTTGTTGTCTGCATTGCTGAGCAGATGTGTAGACGCTTGTGGGGAGAGGATTATTTTCCTCTCCAAGGTTTTACATCATGAAGGAAGAACACCTTGACCTTGCCTGGTGTGTTGCCTCAGTGAAGTCCTACATTTCTTGTATCTCAGCTTAATTTTAATCCAATACATGTAAAACCTGGCAAATGATACCTGGTTGAGTTTTTTTAGGACCAAACTACCCTTAAGTGACTAGAACAGCTGAAACCACCAGCACTAAGAAGAGCAAGCGTTGCAGACAGCAAGTGGTCTAGGGTCATAGAGGCCCTGTAGTTTTGTTTGCAGTGAAACTGAGCATTAACTTTTTTTTCAGAAAGGGCTGGCAGGCAGGAAAGAAATGCATACTAGCTACATGTTACTTCATTGTGTGTTAAGCTAATGAATAAATAGAATTGAGTAACATTTGTCAATAAATGAGAGCAAAACTTTTGCACGAGGAGATAAAATTAAGAAATTATTATGATTAAACCAGCATGAGAGGTACATGATTGCTCTTAGTTCTTTTGCTTAATCTGTGCATTTTTTAAAGTGTGTTTATTGCTTGAAATCTCTATGAATAAGCGCTATTCAGTCTGCCATAGAAATATGTGATTCCTCTTTCCCTTCTGTCCTTTCCCATGTTTTATTTTTTAAACTTCAAAGTGTCTTGATACATGAGGCTGAAAGCTAAAAACCCAATATAACAATTTCTGTATTTGTTAAATATTGCCTTTTTCTCACACACAGATGTCTCATTGACTTATACCAATCTCCAAAGAAGCAACTAGTGGAAACCTTGCAGTAAAAAGCACAAAAAAGCATGTGCCATAGGACAAAACAAGCGTGCCAGTCATTCCTTTTTTAACTGGTTGAAAAAACCCCGCAACCCCGGAGAGCCAACAACACATGAACTTAGTGACCTTTGTGCTGTGATAGTTTCTGTAATTATTGAATACTGGGGATGGGCTGAGGACTAAGCTGGGAAATTTGGGGGTTGGCCTAGGCAGTGAGATAAGGTTACATATAAGGCAGCTGCAGCAGATTGGGGAACATTAACGGAATATATTCCCTGGTTCACAGCTCAGCAAGTTTGGATCCTGGAATCATGAGTGGTTGTCCCTTTGCAGGGAAGAATTACCTGTGAGTCCTTCCTCTGTCTTTTGCTTCACGAATTCAGTTCTTAATGATACAGTGTTGATGCAAAATATGAAAGCTCAGAGAGGATTTGCTTATTAGCCACAAAAAGACAGTTGTAGCTCTCCCTAAATGAAGAGATTGTAATGGGACTTGTCTGAGCACTCGTTATTTGATGAACGAGATGTTACTGTGATGAGGAATTTCAGGTGCACTGTTTTTCTCAAAGGCCTGCTTTACTTTTGTTCTGCTTCTCAAAATAAAGCACTGTTTGAATTGTAGATGCATCTGTTAGTAAAATGGGAGGTATAGTCATAGATCTTTAAAAGTTTAAATCCTTATTGCATTTTCTTCTTAGATTTAATTTCAACAATCTCTCTTTGGAAGAAAAAAATGAAGACAAATCACAAGAAGGAATAAATAAAGCCAGCAAAGGTGGACTTATTTATGGGGAATACCTACAAGTAAGTTTAAGGATTTAATGTTTGCTATCCTGTTTGCTTTTATGATCGGAGGTAGGACCCAGGACTGATGCTTCTCCCAACAGTCAGCCAGTCACTAAAGTCTCCAGGTGTCCTTCATCTCCATGAGCTCTCCACGTGTAGTAACAGGCACAGGTGCCTGTCTAAGCTGGGATGGTGCAGGTGCACTGTGGGAAGGCTTCACCGCAAGGAAGATGGATGGGTATTTTGAAGAGGTTGGTAGGGAGTTACACGTATTGGTAAATCTAAACTGTAAAGTTGTGCATCACAAAAAGCTTTGTTCAGACAATCACCGCTTGGCAATTTCTCCATGTCAGCAGGCTCTGTGCAGTTTCCTTGAATTATTGCATGAAAACTGAGAATATCTGGCTGAAAGACTATATTCCAGAAATCTAGGGGATGGGATGATTACTGGGGTGACACAAAAACAAATCGCAACCAAGACCTGCAAAAACTAGAAGTGATTAAGAAATAGGTAAAAATAAAATGCCATGGATAATAACAGAATCCAAAATATTTTTTATGTGACAACATGACCTTAAGTGAGAGAGATTACTCTGTGCTTGTTAACTGATTTGTTGACATACTGTATGGAATCTTGCAAAGATTTCTTCTAAAACAAATATGGTTAGATTGTAAATTTGACTCAGTAAAAAAAAGGAAATTAGTAATGCCAGAACTGAAATGTCTAGTACAGCCTCAAATCAGCTCTTATGCAGATGTTCTGGTGTGATAACACAGAATTTTATTATAGGAACTGCGTTTTCATGGAACATGACAGTATATATGTAAGATCTGGAAAAAATGCTGGATTTATTTTTTTTTTAATAATTAAAAATACCCTTACAATGATTTTCCAAACTTTATTCCTTGATGTTCTGTTTTAGAAAAGTTTTTTTTTAAAATTTTAAAGTCATAACTGAGACCATTGAGTCTAACTCCTCATATAACCTAGAACGTGAAGTCTATATGTATGATTTTAAAAAATATTATCCTTAAATATTAGATGTACACAGTAGGACTACCATTTCTAATAGCAGAATCAAGAGCTTTACAGAACAGCCCTTTTTATTTGTTATTTTTAAGCTGGACAAGATATTGAATGCTCAAGAACTTGAGAGTGAGAAGAAAGGGAAAAAAATCCATGATGAACATCTTTTTATTGTGACGCATCAAGGTAAGTGGGAGGAGTTCAGTAGTGGTTAACTGACATTTGTGCCACAGGCAATTATTTGGAGCTAAAGCATGCAATACACAATTTATTTTCATTTTAGATACTATCACTGCAACTGCTCTGTCTTTTATATGCATTTATATTTCTATGTACCCCTATATAATTTGTAAGGTTGTAATCAATTCTATGCTTATAAAGCCATAAGTATAACCTTGGGATTTGGTAAACCAAGATCTGGATGGTTCTATTCCTAGAGAAATTAAGGTGGTGAAAATCATTCCTCATCTGAGCAACAGGCTGCTATGTAGTTTAATGTAGGCAAATTTTGTGTCTTGTGCCTTCTCTGAAACTTCAACCCAGTTTTAGCCATGTAGAATCCTTCTAGAAGTCAGCATACAGGTTAGACACTCCCTAACTGCTCAAATCTGCCTGTTTTGCAGCCCCTGACCTGAGATTTTCCTCTTACTGAAAGGAAATATGTAGATTGTAAGCAGCTCTGGAGTTAGCTTTTACTCACATGTCAGACCTGGATTTTCTCTTACCTCCTTTTGTAATGAACATTCCACACCTCAAGTGTCTGATATGTAAAATGTGTTTTAAAAAACTCTGTCAGCATTCTTGATTCTAGATTATTTTGTGTAATACTTTAAGTAAAGGACAGCATACTGTAACAGGTAATAAGTTTGCGTGTCAACATCTTTTTGTATGCTGGCACTGTAAACATAGGCTATTTATTTCAAATCAAAATGTAAGAATTTTGCTTTCTCAGTGTTATGAAGAAAAAACAAAGTTGATGCTAACAGTGCCTTTCTTGTTGTAGCATATGAACTTTGGTTTAAGCAGATTTTGTGGGAAATGGACTCTGTGCGAGCGATCTTTCAAAATGGCCACGTAAGTTAAAAGAAAATATTAATTTGGGGAAAATTCAGGCCTGTCTTTCTCTTGCCTCCTGCCTTTCAGCCTGATATATTTGGGTTTACTAAAGCAGCATATTCTCTTTTTACAAACAGCTGGAAAATCCCCAGTGAAATTTGGCTGAGTGGCTTTTATATCCTGATAGTACAGCAAAATCTTATTTCCTCCTGAAGTATGTCTTTTGTTTAGATCACCCTCCGAGGCCAATTTCATTGTCCAAAATGCTCTCATAATGCTCTCCTAGTAGTACTGGATAGCAGCAGAAACTTGGAAATACTCTACTGCAGAAAAAGCAGGCTCAGAGGTTCACAGGTATTTTTATGATGAAAAGTCACATCTTTGCTCAGTTTTTGAAGTCTACATACTATATTCTTCCATCAAATATCTGCTGTGAGAAGGAAAACTCTTTTTGGTAGTTGTGCAATATTAAATCCAACAGAAAAGCAAGAATCAAAATCACAGTGTAATATTGTGTGAAAATTTCTGAAAGTTGCAAATATAACAGCAATATTTTGAATATCTCTAGACATTTGTCCAAAGCTAAACACAGCTTATAACAATAGGTAACAATGCAAAAGTCTTGATACTATATCCACAGAAAAAGGCTGATTGCATGCAATTTGAGAAATACCTTGAGTACATCATGAGCATGTGTCTACAAAGAAAAATTGAAACTAGAACAAGTCGAAAGAGGGAATTTTTTTTTTCATGATGTCTAATGAACATTATCTGTGTTAGCCTCCGCATTCATTATTTTGTTGGCTTTTTAGTTTAACATTATATCAAATTATAACTGACTAAAATCAGTTCTTAAGTAGAAGAATTTGTTGTTATTTAGTTTTGTGAAAAATGAAACCTTGCTTCTAATCAGAATTTGAAATGTCAATGTTAAGGTCAAGTACACAACCAGGCAATTAGGGAAATTATTATCATGGGCCATTTTTATAGTTTGATATTTCCTGGTTGCATACTCAGGTCTTAGGGAGAAGTTTAATCCCACTGAAAATAAAAGGAATTTTAGCAGACTCCTCTGTAGGCACAGTATTCAACTTAGCCAAAAAAGTACGTTTGTGTTTTCCATCTAATGTTTTCTATTTCCCACCAGATATAGTTCTTCTCTGTTCTCTGCTTGCTAATGCACATTTTGATAAACATGTTTTAGATGTGCTCTCCTGATGTATCTCTCAGATTATTCTGCTTCTCAACTTTTAAATAATTTCCACACCTGACTTAGGACTTGTTCCTTCACAATGATAGAAATTATTATAGAAGTAATTATAATAGAAAGCATAATACAATTATCATATTATATAATATATAATTACAATAATATTGTAAGTATCAGAAATTATAATTATATAAATTCTTTTGGTCTAGAATTTAAATTCTTTTACTTCTTTTCTGTTTTTGACTGAAATAGAAAAAATCCTCTGTTTTTGTATCATCATTCAGAAAAAACATATTTCAATCTTTGAAAATTATAGTTTCAGTTTTGTCTTAAAAACAGAGTGTTTTATTCTATATGAGATTCTGCTGCTATGGCTTCCATGTGGGAAGGACTTGGAAATTAAAGTGATGCACACTAAAGTGATGTTTCACTAAAGTGAAAAGATGTGAAATATTTAGGTAGGACCTAGGGAGAACACCATTCTGTCTGGTTATGAACTTTTATTCTTTTCTACAGGTAAGAGATGAGAGGAACATGCTGAAGGTTATTACTCGAATGAATAGAATTTCGTTGATTTTGAAATTACTTGTGGAACAGTTCTCAGTTTTAGAAACTATGACTCCATTGGACTTTTTTGATTTCAGGTACTTATTTATTTATTATTAATTAAATACTTATTATTTCTTTCACATTAGTCCATGAGCTGGTCATTCCAATCTTTAGAACTGATTGTCAATTTTGCATGTGTGCTGACAGCATTGTCATTCAGGAAGGTGAGAGCATACCTTAGAGAAGCAAACATGACATTGAAAGTGCAAGGGTCAGTTAAGAAATGAGCGTAAGTGTGAGTCCAACATGTTCTGCAAAGAAATACAAGGGAATTGTTGATGCTTATGTGTAGGATACTGCTGAATGGTTTCAGAGTCATAAGTTAGAAAGTCAAAAGTAGAAATAGCTCACGGTTCCATCATTTGAAACTTGACCCTGCACAGTTGCAGCCTTTTTCTATGCCAAATCATAGAAGTGCTTGGGTGGGAGAAATGCACTCACCATAGATTATCAAACAGGTATTTCAGCTCTCTTGGTTTGCACTAGAAGTTTTTCTGAACATTATTCTATTGGATAGAATAAGGCAATATATAACATTGCACATATATAAATTGCACATATAATATATAGCAATATATAGGTATTATCCTCAGTAATAAGCCTATTCAAATGCATTCATTGGCACTTCATTGCTGTGGAAATTTTTGTAATAGCTAGTTCGGGTGAAGCTGCTTATTCTGTTTGGAAAGGAAATTATATTCACTAATGTTTCCTCCTGTGCATCACATGCATAAAGCTGCCATTTTAAAACACAATGCAAACATAAGTGTGTGAATGTATCTGTATGCACAAACAATATATAACTAGAAAATGTGATTGTTAGATGTCCATTGTAGTTGCATTAAAATAGCTTTTTCCTTTTTGTAATTGCAGTCATATAGAAAATGCTCAGATAGCTGTTTGATATTCTTGAAATGTGAAATATAGTTGGTTTGGGGGTTTTTTGGTCTGTTTTAGTATTTGTTCTTTTGGGAAGAGAAACCCACCATTGTCAAATTATATACTGCATTTTTATATCTTCTTTTCTTCTGTTCCCAAAGATACCACCTAAGCCCAGCCTCAGGTTTTCAGAGCCTGCAGTTTCGCTTGCTAGAGAACAAAATTGGTGTTCCCCAAAGTCTGAGAGTCCCTTATAACAGAAGACATTATCGTGATAACTTCAAGGGACAGGATTATGAACTACTGCTTAAATCAGAGCAAGAACCAACACTACTGCAACTTGTGGAGGTAACAGTCTGTCTTAGACCTTGTTTCATTTTCCCCCATCTCCCAATAATGTCCTTCATTGGTGTCAGTGACCAAGTCTTCTTAAGAGAAGCAAGCATGCTAGCAATTTCCCTGTCAATTGTGTTTTGGATTCTTACTGAATTTTGTATGAAAGGGTCATTAGTAGTCATTAGTAAACCAACTGACTTGTCACAGCATTTCCTTTCATCTGAAAATTCTGATGACTAAACTAGTAAATTGCACTGTGGAAGTGCAAGCTCAGAATGTAAATGTGTTATTTCACTTGCATTGTTTTTCATGACTGTAAGACCCTTTTGAGAAAAAACCTTTAAAAATATTTCCACTGTTAGTGGTGGCTATTAGAGACAATAAAATCACTGACTTTAATGACTTGGTCTCAGTGTTCCAAATGACTCATGGTAATTTCTCTAACTCCCTTGTCATTTTCATACACAAAATTCACATACTGGTGGCCAAGAAGGCCAATGGCATTCTGGCCTGTATCAGCAATAGTGTGACCAGCAGGACCAGGGCAGGGATTGTCCCCCTGTACTCGGCACTGGTGGGGGCTGCACCTTGAATTCTGTGTTCAGTTTTGCATCACTCACTACAGGAAAGACATTGAGGTGCAGGAGCATGTCCAGAGAAGGGCAACAAGGTTAGTGAGGTGTCTGGAGCACAACTCTTAAGAGAAGCAGTTGAGGGAGCTGGGGTTGTTTCATGTGGAGAAGAGGAGGCTCGGAGAGGATCTTACCGCTCTTTACAAGTACCTGAAAGGAGGTTGTAGCAAGATGGGGGTTGGACTCTTCTCCTAGGAACAGGCAATATGACAAGAGGAAACAACCTCAAGTTGTGCCGGGGAGGTTTAAATTGGATATTAGGAAACATTTCTTCACAACAGGGTTTTCAAGCACTGGAACAGACTTCCCAGGGTTGAGTCACCATCTCTGGAGGTATTTCACAGATTTTAGACGTGGAACCTGGGGACATGGTTTTAGTGGTAAAAATGGCAGTGTTTGCCAATAGTTGTACTAGATGATATTAAGGGTCTTTTTCCAACTTTAATGGTTCTATGATAACTTTTCAAAGAAAAATTCAGTATAAACCTCATAAACATCATCCACTCTTAGTAGCCCTATCTATATAGGGATATCTGATACAGAACATTTAAGAAATTTCCCTAACTTTTCTTCGTTAACTCAGACATCATGCTTTTGTATCTTTCAGATGAGGAGGTAAATTAAGTGATCTCTAAAGGGAGTTTGACCATAAGGATTCCTAATTTTTCCCCTCCTAATTGAATTCCCATTATTAAAAAGAAACCAAAGAGAAAGCCGTCAAGTAAATTTCTGGCTTCTATCACTACATACTGTGGTTTAAGTTAATGACAGCTTGATCAGTATTCAGCCTGTCATGATAAAAACTGGTTCTACAGATGGTTCTAGATCTTCCTTCTGAGATTTTTCATTACAATTATCCTATATATATATGGAATAAGGTGGTTTTCCTATATCTACATGGGAGTTTGTTTTAAAGGTACCCTTAGAATGAGACTTTTGTCTTCCAACACTGGTCATTTAATCTGGAACCTGTAGGGGAGGTGTATGGCAACATTATGCAGGGATAAGTCATCTGTGTGGACAGGCTTACTCTGGCAATAAGCACTTCTACAGGATATTAAACCAGAACAACTGAAGCAGTATAATTTACATTGGTATAACTTGTAATTCTAGGGTAATGTGCTTGCATTGTTATTGTTTAAACACATTATCATTGTTATTATTATTATTAAAGGCATGGCTGGAAAGAACTCCAGGACTTGAAGCAGAAGGATTTGATTTCTGGGGAGAATTTGAAGTGAACGTTTTAAAAGGCCTAGAAGAGGAATTTGCCTTGATACAGGTATATAATATGCTATAAGCAAAGACAGCTGACAAAATGACATTCCAACACAAATTTGATTTTTGGCCCACTCGCAGTTTCTCAATCACTTCACTTTATCTCTGTCCACAAAAAGCAGAAGAAAATTGCAAATTCTTCGGGAAATTGGAAAATCAGAATAGTTTTGTAATTTGACATCTAAGACCATTTAAAGCTTGAGATACATGGATGATTTTGATTGCAAAAGGGATGGGTTTGTATCAATGGAAGGGCTGGAGTTGATTTTACTGAGACTACAGCTTCACCTGTAGTTAGTACTTGCATCTACAGTCCAGAGTAAACACAAAACTTGGGCCCCCAAGCTGTATGGAATGTCACTATAAACAGCCCATTTCTTTTTAACAGTATGTGGCAATTTGCTGCTGTGTGATCATCTGAATTACACTGGCACATAAGCACTTGAAAATTCCTGAGTACTTTATGACCTGTAGCTTTAAGTACATTTTTAATGAAAAAAACATCATAAGAATTAATCAATTTCCTGAGAATATCCATTTACAACTTTCTAACTTACCTAAACTTTTTTACTTACACTTTTCTTACCCAAAGGTGTGCAAGGATGCCTTTTTTTTTGCCTGGAAAACAAAATAAATTAAACTTCAAACAAATTAAGATTAAATGTTTTTAACGCCTTTAGACCAAAATTAAAGTGGCAAGCCATTCATTCATCTGAATTGTGTTGGCACCTATTTAATTGTACATTTTGTGGTAACTGCATTTTTTAAAGGACAGTGACTCATGTATCTTGTTTGAAAATACACATCTAAGATGCTAACTTCAGAGTATTTATGATGGAAATAAAAGTTGCATAGTGAATCGTTCAAGAGCTTAATTTTCCCTATTGAATTCTAAACCCTGTTTTTGCTTTAAATATCAAAGGCTAAAACAGAATCGGAAGAAAAGGATGACTTATTTTCTGAATTCCAAAAGCAGAGAGATGTATTGCTTTCATTATTTGATGAAAAACGCCATGAACATCTCCTCAGTAAAGGTAGACTGTAATACTTTATGTAAATTTGTATTTTTAATTTTTTATACATGATATATATAATCACATAATAGCACTAAATTTGCAGGAGGATCAATAAAAAGCTAAGAACACTTGTATTTTGCAGGAGAAAGACGACTGTCTTACAAAGCACTGAAGGGGGCCTTGATGATCTACTTCTACAGGTAATATTGGAAGATGTCTTTAATGCTTAACTGGCAGGAGGAGAGCTGAAGATTAAGAACAGCAGCACAGGTTTATTCAGGTTGGAACAGGCCTTGGGAAGTAATCTAATCCAACCCTCTACAGAAACGCTGCTTAGTTAGATACAACTCGAAGGTCAGAACAGGCTGCTCAGGGCCATGCCCAGCTGAATTTTGAATATCTCCAAGGATGGAGGTTACACTGCCTCTCTGGGCAGCCGGTTTGGGCCTGACGGGATGTTGCTCCTCAGATGGTAACTAGAAAATACCTTGTTCAAACTGTTCGACCTGTCCTAGAAAGATCTGAAGTCCTGTTCTAAGCAGGAGGGAAATGGTGCAGATCAAGTTGTACATGGCAGAAGCATTTGTTAAAATATCTACTGACATTTCAATACCAATTTAGGAAAAAGATACATTAAGTCACTAAACACTGGTGAAGTGCTACTTTGAAAAATACAGTATAGGCCAAGAGGTCTCACTGTCTTCTCTTTCATTTTCCAAGAGAGGAGCCTCGTTTCCAGGTTCCCTTTCAGCTTCTTACCTCCCTCATGGATATTGATGTGCTCATGACCAAATGGAGATGTAAGTTTCACTATGACACTGCCTCTTTTAGAGGCAAGTAAATTGTGTTGTCTCTTAGCTATATCCAGAATCTTAGCATTCGGCTTTGGAGTTTATGCTTTAGGAATGACTTTTTTTTTGTTTGTACTTCAGCCTAAAGGAAAAATAAAGACCTGCTTCTGTGATCATTAAATACATAGGTATAGCTGTCACTTCTAGGACCTGCTTTAAGTTAGACAAACTACTTTATTTAAGGGACACGTATATATTTTCCAATATATCCCAAAATGTTATTATGACATCTCTTTATATGCAAATATTTCTTCTGCTCCTTCCCTATCTAGACATACATAAGTGAATGTATTAATTCTGTATTAACAGAGCATAATAATGTATAATAGTGTGTTCTGAATTAACAATAATTTTGTATTAGTTGATTGATGAGTGGCAGAATTAACTCCTGCATTTCTCAAAGCCTAATAGTTCTGTGTCTCTGGAAAGACCTCTGTATAACCTTAATATTTCAGAGATGCTTCTTGATGTGACTCTTTGGTTATATCTAAACAATGAACATGTGCCATTTTCTTCTTTTGTATCACTCAGATAACCATGTCTGCTTGGTGCACAGAATGATTGGCAGCAAGGCTGGCACCGGAGGCTCATCAGGCTACCACTATTTGCGCTCAACAGTGAGGTAAGAATAATGAGTTTCCCTCGTTACCTGCAACAACACATAAAAACTCTAATGCTAGGAGATGTATTTCAGACAGCTCACTGGAGGCCAAAGGGCTGCTGCTTCTCTTCTGGGACTCTAGCATCTCCTCCTGGTTGTTGCACACTTACCTATCAAGTTGACATATATAAATTCCAAGCCTTCTGGGGCAAAAAGAACTCTTGATGACTCATGCAAAGTGCCATGTATAATTCTCAGTTGAGGGATCAAGGTGTTATGATGATAGCAAATAATATTAATCCTGTCTTGTTTAGTTTGTGTGCCAGCTAGCACAAGTTAGTGAGGTGACACAGGCTGGAAGTGAGTCCCATTTACTGTGCAACTGATGAGTTCCTTTATTCCTCAGTGTGACCTCTAATTGCACAACCTGAGGCACTTCAGTTTAGGATTGAATATATTCTTAAAGCCCAATTTAGGATTGAATATATTCCTAAAGCCTGTAGTAATTATTACTCTCAAGATGTGTAGGCAAGGATCAGAATCATGTTTCCTTCTGCTGGATGAAGCAGAAAAGGGACTTAAAAGGGATGGTTGTAACCTAAGGACAAAACTCTCCAAATGAGTAGAACTTTTTTTTTGTATAAAATTCAAGCCTTCTAGCTGCAATTGTCCTGACAGTCCTGAACAACATTATGTAAAAAAGCACAAGGATATTTAGACTTCCTTATAAAAGGATTTTCTGTGAGGTTTGTTTTCAAAGGGAAACTGTACGTAGCCACCAATTACCATGTATGGCTGTGGGCAACAATTACCATCACAAGCATTGTAAGAGGGGGCAGAGTAGAAAGGAGACAGGTAGAATGAATTTGATGATTGAAGGTCCACTGTCTTTTTCAAAAAGCCTTCCGTCTCATCCTTAATTTCAAGTTAACACTGTTCTTAGATAAATACTATGTATCTGCCACAAGAGCTGAAGGTCTGGAGATTATACCCCATGTACTCTGCATTTTCAGAAGAAAGATGTGACTACAGCAGCCCCACTCCCTTTTTAAGCCTCATCTGCTACGCCCTAGAAACAGTTAGGATTGGATTCTTGCTCTGCAATATTCAGGAGGGTTACTGCAGAAACCTTATTAAATAAATGACATGGAATGGTTGCAGAGAATTTAGAAATTATGGCCTTCTATGCTGACGTATTTATTGTTCCAATTCTTTTTCAGTGACAGATACAAGGTATTTGTGGATTTGTTCAATCTTTCAACGTTTCTAGTGCCAAGACACTGGATACCAAAGATGAACCCAACCATTCACAAATTCCTTTACACGGCAGAATATTGCGATAGTTCCTATTTCAGCAGCGATGACTCTGACTAGCCTGCTTTTCTAGACTGGTTGCTGTAAAGAACTTCATGACTTTCACCTTTGGTGGTGTTATCCCTCAAATGTAACAGCTGTTCTCACAGGACGTGGGAGTGTAAATATGTATTTATATATGACAGCTATGTGAATAGTATGATCAGCTTGTGGAAGAAATTTAATAATTTGTAGAAAAATAGTTTGTATTGAGTTAGCCTGTATTAAGACTAAAATGGTACCCTAATCCAACTCAGTTACCAATTTAACTCTTAGTTGGCTTCCTAAAACCTACACTTAGAGAGAGGGAGCAAATTATATGGAATTACAATGATAATGACTTATTTGTACATATTTTTGTATTTGCTTGTTTGCCTAATTTACTGTTACTAATTTATATCTGGTTGAGGATGTAATCAGTCTTATCACCTTCAGAGGTGAGCTCCAGTGCAATTTCAAAAGGAATTTTGGGTTAAGAGTTTCAAAAGCTAGATTTAAAAAGTCCAGAATCTATAGAAACTGCAGCATCCTGAACTTATACATACATCAAGAATCATGTTGCTATCTATGGATTACATGTGAATGTAAATCCCTTCCTTATAAATCCTTACTGTTAAGAATAGCAGATATAAATACTTTGCACTTCAAATAAAGCAGTATAAAAGCTCATCTTTTGTTAAGTCTTCTAAAGCAACCATAAAGTTCAAACAACAGTATGACAGGTATTGGAAGTTCCTTTTATTCAAACTATCATTGAAATATGGATAAAATTGATATATAATAAAAGGCAAATTTGGCCAGTCAGTATCAATAAAGTTGTGTTGTCTTCTCATTAAAGGGACTCGTGTTTTTAAATGCTTCCCTTGGAAAGACACATACACTGTAGGAGTGAATTTCTGGTGAGGTCTCTGTACCATAGCACTTTAGGTTCTTACAGCTGGCAGTACCACCTCAAAAACACTTGTGACACAACTGTCTTTGATACTGCTATAACTACAGTACTGTTACCAATGCCCATTAGGAACTTTGGCAATTGTTTTCCAGTTACGGAAGTGTGCTGTAAGTTGTTTGTAAACCAGTCAGGGAAGGCCATACTACACAACACTCTGAGAGTACAGAAGACTTCCCATTTTGTTAATCTGAAGTTTTCAGCCAGGTAAATTCAGTAAGAACCTGAAGTAGTGAAAGATATGCTTGGTCTTCCTTTCATTTAAAATATTAATAATTAGAAGGACTAAACAACAACACTTACAATAGAAAATTATAAACACTCATTGCATTTGTCATAAAAAGGTTATAAAAACTATTTATTAATATGGTACAGTACTTGAGTGCAAAAATAACTGAATTGCTTCAATACTTTTCATAGTAGGTCTTCTTAAAAAAGACACAGGTAAAGCATTGCAAAGCAAAAGTTCAGAGCATTTCAGAACTACATGTTTGGTTGTGAGTTCTAGTTACATTTGCCTGCAGCTGCAGTTTCACAGGTCTGCAAAGCTGGAACCCCTTTTTGATTCCCAGGAATTCCCACTTATGAATTCAATTCATGTAGAGAAATTTAACACTCATTCTATTTGGCGTATTCTGTAATTGCTGACTTTCTAAATTGTTACTCATGGTTCTTTTTACATACAGATAATTTCAAATATACTGTTATACTACAGATTTTTTGATCCAAATTCCTTCTCGTTTGTCATCACTTCTTTAAGATTTTTCCATGGAGTGGTATTCAACGCCTGGATAGAGTTCACATTTGAGGTTTCAGTCCATCTTTGTAACACTGCAGTTGATTCTGAGTCTTCTTATTCCAGGAGAAATTCAGCACACAACACAACTCCAAATAAAAACATTTTTAAAAACTCCACCCATCCTATTCCTGTACTGCCTGGAAGCAGGAATTACCCTTACAGCAATTTCTTATTTTAGAAAATGTTGTTTTGAAGAATGTCTTCATATACAGTCTGTGTCCAAATGATACTTGTGGTCTTTGGCCCAGAGAAGTGTCAAACAAATACGGATGAAACTGTATCTGCTATACCTACAAAGGAAGTAAAATTTTTTTCAATAAAATACTCCAAGTGGAGACTTTCCAGAAATAAGTTCACAGAATTCCTATTCACATAAAACCCTCTCTCTTCCATGCCATGACAGTAGGTGAACTGCTGGGAGGACTACATGGAATCATCTATTATTTCTTCCTTGCCTGACACTATATATAGTTGAAACCTACTCTCCTCCTTCCTCTGTTCTCATGTTCATAATTTTACATCCTTTTTGAGGACTTAGCATTGGTGCAATCTGTGTACTGAAAAGCAATCTAAACCTTGATATCCTGCATCAACAATATATAGACAACATGAAGCTATGTAACTTGGAAAGCTCATTAAGAGACTAGAGATCACAAATTCCATTACAAGACACATTTTTTAACACTCATACATGTATAAACACAGAACAAACTAGGCTTTTAAATGTGCTCTGTTCTTTTTGTGTTGTTGTAATCCTTCCAACACTAGCAGTAAAGTTTGACTACAGCCAGTGAAGGTATCAAATGGTAATGCTCTTCTACCCTCAAAAGTGGTGTCAGAGCACCTCTAAATCAGAAGACAACATCTGTGGGGGAAATGAGCAACTACTGTCCTTTGTTGGATTGTTTTTGTGTGGTACGCTGCAGAAAATGTGAAAGGTCTACTTTCTGAGAGAACAGATTTTGAAAGTAACACATCTTTCTCCCTGACACCTCTACAGTTGACTTGCTTTATCACTACTTCTAAATTTCTCTTTCCAAATTGTTTCTTTATACAACAACAGTAAGAACAAAAGATTCAGCAACATGAAAAAGCTATGACTGGATACACTGTTCTGATCTTTACTGAGTGTGGGCAAACTGAATATTATCTATTTTTAATTGCAGAAGATTTAGATAACACCTTTTGCAATGATCAAGAGCTACTGTGAAACATACATGGAAGGGAAAGCCAACAGAAGACTTTCAGTGTTATTCTAACAGATAAAAATACAATGGACACACAGCACATACTATCTAGTAGCAATATCCCAGCAATTTGGCTCAGCAATCTCTGATGGTGAATAGAAATTTCACTTGTCTTACCATCCATACCCAGCAGAAACTGGGTATTTAATGCTACAGAAACCCCTCAAACACAAAGAAAAATCTCATGTAAACAATCGAAGGGCAGGAGATGGAACTAGCATTAAAAGGATATATCTCTGTCCTACAACAAAAACCACAAGAAGGGGACACATTTCCCAAGCACAGATAGATTCAAGTTTTGTATTTGTTTGCTAAACTGAGCCCAGGGATAACTGCATCCACCAGACAAGGACAGCAGCTGTTTTACTACTGGGAGTACAGCAATGGCACTAACCTAGAACCTTGACACTTGACTGTATACTCAACAATGCCACTACCTCTAATTATTCATTATACCTTATATAGCTTTAACTTGACATGGTGCTTTTCAATCACTTAACTATATGACTTAGTTGAACTAGCAACTGCTTTATTTATTTTTCCATCTGGACTAATTTAACCTCTTTTAAAGCATAGCAATGATTGATTTGTATTGCCTCTGTGAGGATCCCATTATATCTTTATCGTATTATTACATTATATTATTACATAATACATATTATATTACTATTACATTATATTGTATTACTTTATTATAGCCTACCTACATGGACAGACATATCCCAGCATGTAGCCTTTGCCACTTAATTATTTTTTGTCAGACTTACCACAGACATTGCTGCCTATCTTAACACGAACATAGCCATCTATTCCCCATGTAGGGCCCCAGGAGTTCTGTACAATCCAGTATGGGATCCTACCTGGAAGAGACATTTCATGAAAAAGAGACAACATGAGATTTGGGAAGCTTAAAAGACTTCCAACACCCTACAGAGTGAATTAGCATTTTAATATCTCATCGTTTCCAATGGTTTGATGATACAGGCCAGTGAAACCAGTTGTTCACATAGAGAACAGAACTAATATTCCAGTACTGAGTGATTGGATATGGGCTCTTAAAGACATCTAGCTATGTTCTTGACAATGCAAGGACAAAGTCCCACAGAACTAAAAGAGCAGTGACAAAGTTTTTCTCCTTGGATCAGGTCACATTTCTAGAACTGATGCGACATGAAACCAAACAACTTTCAACAGAACAGCCTGTTCTGGATTTTAATCACTTATCTCACAGAAGGCAAGCTGCAAGTAAGAGAAAAAGCACAAAACCTACTGGGTTGAAGTTCAGTTGGTGAAAACACACCTGTTCTGTCAAAACCAGTGACAAGAACAGCATGATTTGCTCTTCCACTGGAGCAGTGATACTGTATGATTCCACCAAGATAATCCTGCCAGCTAACCGCATCTACTGTTACTGCCAAAGGGCCCCAGTTAACAAGCATCCTCATCATTTCTTCTTCTTGACCACTGTGAAAGGAATGATAAATTTATGTAAGTCAAGTTACATAAGTCAACACACTAAAGTGATTCCAGAGATTGTAATCTACTTGTTAAGTATGATTTAAAAATCAAATAACGAGACTGTTTCCCCTGAGTTCTACATGCTACATAACATACACCAGTAATTATATATGTCATATACGACAACACAGTAATACAAATACAGGACACAAAAACAATGGGAAAGGTGCAGATCCAAAGATATAATGCTATTAAAAAGCAGAAGGTTTCTGGGTCAAGTCAGTGGGCAACGGTGAGCACAACAAATTTTTTGTACATCACTCTTCTCAATTAAAAACAGCTTTGGACAAACCATTAGTCTATACTATGATTTCCCATTGTTTTTAAACATACAGAAGTACCTCTTATACACAATAATACCCTAAAACACGAGCCTCAAACATATCAAAACACAGGGTATTTCCACTATCAGACACATACCATTAGTATGCTCATACAGTTTTATTTATCACTGCATGATAGGTGCAATAATTACATTTAGCAAATAGAGACTGGCGAAGGTGTAAATAGTTACTTATATCTAGCAGTAACCCAACTCCTAGTCAAAATCATAGTTTTTAAGTTTAGTTTGTAGCTGTATTGTACTGATAAAAACTAGAAACAAAGTTTCTTTCCACAAAAACTTAAAAAGCTACAGTCTTTACAGAATTCAGTTGACAACACTTTCTGAAGTCATGGTCTGGAAATGTGGATGGAGTATGCAAATGGAGGAATACTGAAGTAACTGAATATTTCCTAATTTTTTCAACAAATTCCATTTACTATTGGTAGGATTTACTTTTCCTAATAATAAAGCAGTGTAATGTTCAGAAAACATACATTAAAAATTATAACCAAACTCAATGTTCCAGTTTATAAACAACCAATGTAAAAGACCTAATGTCAAGCCACAGACTTAAGCTTTCTCATTTGGACAGGCTTAGTGATGGCAGTGTTCAATGGCTTCGCTGTGGCAAGCCTTAACTCTCAAAAATGTTATGCATTAATCCAGCACACAGCTACAGAACTGATGCAATCAACCTCATAACCTTTGCCTGGTCAATGCACTATTGGCTCTAGCTTACTCCACAATTGCTGAACACAGAAGGAAAAGTACAGCAAATAAAAAGAGTCAATAATAGCTACCTGAAGTCATATGCAGCAAATCCTGTTATTGAAACTCCAAAATCTGAGTGATCGAAATAATGGCACAGTCCCGTCTGAGCTTTAAAAGTGTATTCTGAATCTCTCACGAGTTTTACTCTTGTCTGCAAGAAGATAAATGAGTAAGAATTGAATGTATTTTATCACTAAGCAGCTTAAAACATATTGAAAATGACCATGTAATGCACTCAAAATTCAGTGTGTTCTGGGCGAGATTAGAAATAAGAATTTCATATTGTGAAATAGGTATTTACTATCACTAGTTTTCTTGTTTGCTGAGAAAGCTCCAGAAGGGATTCAGAAGTCTTTAAACAATGAATAAAATTTAAAAGGCATCTCTGGTTCAAATTAGCCTCATAAGCAATCTCATGAATTTCCAGACAGAGAGATATTTGTTTGATGAATGACTATTCATTCTCTTCAAATTACTTCCACACACAAAATTATCCTCTCCTTGGGACAGTTCAAGAAGCACAAACATCCCAAGAAGCTATATAAAATACCGAAAAGTGCAATTCCGTTATTAGCATCAAATCCTCATAGTACTATATGACATATTATAATGGTTTAAAGTCCAGCTACAAAGCTATTGTATCAGCCTTTTATGCTTTTCTTGTCTCCTGCAGTACAGTATGTTTATGACAGTGACTTCTGAATCCTTATTCATTTGTGGTCCCTCTGTTGCCAAGCAAGAGGCAATTTTGTTTCAGAGGAATCAAGATGAGTATCCCTCTGTTGTTCTTGAGATGCAAACTTTGACAAGTTATTTAGATTGCTATTAGCCATGGTAATATGAATCTTCAGGAGCAGAATTACAGTTTCTTAAAAAGGAAAAAACAGGGTTTTTTTAAACTTTGAAAAACTAATGAATTCTTTTTATATTCTTATAATTCAATCTGAGAGAGTACTTTTCATTTCAAAGATATTAAAATATTTCTGTTTACATATGCCATTAACACACATTTTTTGGTTTTCATGAATGAAATGTGTTAGCTACAACTGAAGTAGAAACTACATTTGCATTTTCAATGTTTTGGGTTGCAACTGAAACAAAGGTAAATACAATCCATTTTCTTCTGAGGTTCTTCACACTTGTATATAAATTTACAATGTTTGCAACAGAAACCACGAAAATTTGAAAGCTGAAAGTGTCAACATCCTTCCTTTTCCCTGAATGACGGTGCCTCAAATCTACAAAATGACGTATGGATTGTATGTCTACAAAATGACTGTATGTCTGCAATTCCAACTGAATTCAGGAATTTCAGCCCCTGTTGGGGCTATAAAGTCCCAACCAAATTCCAATTCTGCTTAAAGAAATTCTCCCTTGGTTCCACACTAAAAAAATACGCATACATATGTATATATGCATATATAAATATACACACATCAGATGAGCTGTACACTTCACCTTCCCCATCACTTTTCCCCAGTAAATAAGAATGTTAATATTAAAGCTAATGAAGGATTTGAGATGCATAAAAGGTTCCAAACCTGGTTCAGCCAGCTCAAAGCACTAACAGTGGATCCCCCATTGCAGCCATAATTATTGTATGAGCAGTCAATAACTTGCTGCACACTGAGCTCTTCCAGATTATTTCTTTTAATTGCATAGGCAGACTCTATACTACCCACAACGCTGAAAGCCCAGCAGCCTCCACACTGATAGAAAGGGAAACAGGAGAAAGAAAAAGTCACTTGTTTTTGAAGCCTGATATGAAAAACAAAAATCAAAGGAGTAATCTAATGCTCTTAATTTTCCACACCATCCTTGAACTTTGTTTTAAAGGCAATAATAAAGACATTTAATCATCCATTTAAAATACCGAACTGGTTTTTTCCCCTATACTTCTCTCTGAAAACTGGAAATCAATTATGGACGTCTTATTTTAAGGATTCCTACATTGTGGTTGTCTTACACTAAGGACTGCTTCCTGATAATTTCTGTGCTTTAAGACAGGTCTGAGGATGTTTTTTACTGTGACATATCTATTTTCTTAAAGAAGGACTGGGACTCAAGATGAAATTGTTTTTAATCACATTAGTAACTTTTGTAGAATTTTATAGAACCATATTAGATTATAACTTAAGAAATGGTAAACTGAAAGGAAACATAATAGAAAAACTCTTAGACAGTCACAGAATCTATACTGCAGTTCTAGGCTCTTTAAACTGTGGCTTTTAAAACAGGAAGCAGAATTTATTCCTCACAAGGTCAAGGTTACACTACATGAAGCACAGAAAGGAAAGATACTTCCTATTTAAACAGCTTGTTTCTTACCAGTGACCACAACCACTTTGGGATAAACTGTAACCGTGTGGGGTCTGGTTACTTTCCTATAACAAATACATCCCCTGAGGTGTTCAGTGGTGAAGGTAGGGGTGTTGATCAGCCAAGGGCATTCGATCATGGGGGAAAAAAACAACAGTAAAGGTGAACTGGGAGGGGGATGAAGTCAGGTGCTGAACTTACCTTGGTCCCTTCAGAAAAATACAAGATACACATAGCACAAAAAATTTGCAGATTTAGTTAACTAGATCAAAAAATGTATTATGCACAGTTCCTAAATGCACCTCATTCTTTTAAGTTTAATGCTATTTTGCATAAAATGCTATGTGACTTTGCATATGTTCAACTGGTCATCCTTGCCAGCTCTCCAAGGAATCTTGAGGCAGTGCTGGTCCTTTCCAAAACCTTCACTGTGCTCTACAGTCTACCTCCTGAAACTGTCTCACAGCAATGCTTAAGAACCAGGAAAAGAAAACACCAGGACTTACTGTTTGCTGATTTCTCACTTCTGCAATGACTTTCTTGTCCCTCCAGTCAAACTTCTTTGGCAAAGGTATTTCCTTTTCCTTTGGCACTTTTCTGTATCTGGGAAGTTTGTGAGGTATGCTTCTTAAGTAAATAGCTAAACACAGAATACAAACATCTATAAACCTACTAACAAAAGAAAACCCCACAAACAACTATTTTACTAGAAGTCACAGAGGTAACTTTGATCTGTAGTTACAACCATGAGTTTACATCTCATTCTCAAATCCATAGAAAATTCATGTATTTAAAAATAATCTTTATATTCCAGAATGAATGAAAATATTCTTACAGTTCCAGAAAAAACAGGAATAGAGAGCATGGGTAGGAAATGTAAAGATTTTCTGAAGCTGAACAATAACCACTCCATAAAACAGGATTTGTTTGAAAATTTTCACATTTTACTGACTCAAAAAATACTACTTTATTTTAGTCAGGTACGAGAGGAAATAAGAGGAGAATAAAGTAAAGATTCTGACACACTCGCAAACTGTTGATTTTTCATTAAAAAATGTTGTTTAATTATTTAAAATTTAAAAAGGAGTTAAATCCTCTGATAAAGTGTAACAGCAAGAAGGGAAGATTATCAGACAAATTTTCTAGGAAAAAAAATTAAGCATGTATATTGCTGCAGAAAGTCACAGATGTCACTGTGCAGCCATGAACCTCCAAGCACTGTTTGGACTGTAGCCAGTTTTGTTTCGGGATAGGCAATAGGAACTTACTTGAGAACCTCGTGTATCTTCCATTTTTAAAACTGTTGCAACTGAAGAGGGCTTTAAGGCAGAGTGAGAAGAAAGAAGGAAAGACGGAACTGTCTATATACTAAAATATATTTAGGCTGTGAGCAATTCAACTTTGCAAGACTGGAGAACATGAACAGGACTGATGTATCCTTCAGAAGTACTGATTTGGGTACCAGGCATTGTAAATTAGCTGACTATTGGCACAAGAAAAATCTGCAAATGTAAAAGACACAAGGTTCTGGGAAAGAACAATAAAAAAGGCAATAGCAGCAATCAGAAAATGTTGACCTTTGAACTCTTCAGGAAACAGGTGAGAAAACTGATTTATTCCATAGAAAGCAGTCATATTATCTTTTGTTGACGAATTCAGTAATCTAATTCTCTTAGCACTTTCCTGAAGGAATAAAAAAAATAATTGTGGGCATTATTAAGTTAGCAGTAGTGACAAAACTGTAAGAGCAGAAAAAGAAATGTTAGCAACAGTAAACATGAACTTAGATAACAAGACAGCTGTTCATTCATTGTGTCTTCCTAGGAAACCAACAGAAAAGCCATTAGACTAATTTCAACTCAAAGAAAGATTAAAAAAAACCCAACCAAACACTTACTAAGTGCAAAAAATTGATATGAAGCAGACAAAACAGGCTAGCTGAGAACAAGCTGCGTCAAACTCATCTGACATCCTTCTTTGATAGCACAACAAACTTTGTTGTTCAGAGATACGTAAAAATGCCTTCAGATGAGAACTGACCCCACCATGCTTCGTGTCTTTATAAAGCAAAAGAACAGTACAATAGGCTAAAGACATTAAACTCCCTGAACTTTTAAATTGTCAGGAAACCTGGATCTCGAAAAAACAGGACAATCTGACAACCCCCTCCTCTCAACTTCTGCTGACAAATTTCAACGCGAAATATAAGAAGCTTCATGTCACCTTCTGCGTTTTCCACGGCACCGCCTCAGTGGCAGAAGGCGTGTGATGGTGCGTCCTGGGCAGCACCACCCTCGGTCCCACCGCCGCCACCGGGGCCTCGGATCGGGCTGGTGCCTCAGCCCGGGGCCGCCCGGGACACCGGCACGACGGGGCACAGCGGGCACAGCACGTAGCAGGCAGGGCCTGCCCGCCTTGCCCGCCTCCTCCCGGCCGCCCCACATCCCTGGGATGGGGCAGCCAGCTCCCTGAGACACTGCCGACACCGGGCACGCACGGCCCGGCCCGGGGCTCACACCTGGCGGACGCGGGGAGGGAGGCCCCGATGCCAGCGGTGCGGGGGACGCGGATGTGGGGGCAGCACCGCGGGGCGGGTTCGGGCACTGCGGCCCGGGGAGCCCTCCGTGCCGGCCTCCTTCCCCAGACACAGCGGCCGAGCCGCCTCCGGCCCGCGGCGCCTGCGGTGCGGGCTGGGACACCTACCCGGAGCGCTGCCGCTGCTCCCGCCGCCGCCTCTCGCTGCCGGGCGCCGGCGGTGCCG
>VWZF01002115.1:336591-362839 GCA_013396755.1 Sclerurus mexicanus
CCTCGCCCCCCAGCGCAGGTGGGGCTCGGCCGGAGCCCTCAAAGGCCGTGGTCCCAGCCGCGCTTCTCCGTGCGGGAGGCGCGGTCGAGGCGCCCAGGGCTGCCGCAGAGGAGGGGAGAAGGGGTGCTGAGCGCTCAGGCAGCTGCTGGTTAGAAGTTCAGCCAGACCCTTCACCGAGAGGAAAGTTAGTTGGTGCCTGCAGACTGGGCAGCCAGGGACAAAGGGAAGGCGTCGCTGTCTCTCTGGGGCGGCAGGGATGCAATTTACAGGGTTCAGAAAAGAGAGGGTACGGGTGGGGAGAGAAGAGTTGTGCCGTGGCCCACAGCCAGCATATGGGTTTCCCCAGAATGTGGGTTCCACGGTGAGTAGGTTATGCTGAAAAAACAATGGAGGAAAAAGTCCTGTGTGCTCATTGCTTTCCTCGGAGACTAGTCGTGCTGGTGCCTGAGCAAGCACGTTAGTGTTTGGCGCTTAAAAACTTCATTAGCCCAGTAGGAGCTACCACAGTCTGCTGCTAGTTTCCATCACGGGGTGTTTTTACACAATATAAATAGCATACTTATATGTTTAAACCTGCTCTGTGTTTCAGTTCCCTCTCCTGCACCCTGCATCAGCTTGTGAACACAACGTGAAAGCACATGTGCTCTCTCTTGTGGTGCCAGTAGCCAACCTGGCAGTGTGTTCTTGGGAAATACAAGGCTTTTCTCATGATGAAATTTAAAGGTTCAGGATGCAATTTTTTGCTGCTGTCCCTGTCTTGTGTAACAGCAAACTTTTGTTGGAGTTTGTGAAGGGTGAAGTGTAGAGTTGTTCCAGTACTCGTTCTTTCATTTTTTTTCAGCATGCAGCATTTTATCCGATAATCCAGGTATAAGAGAAAAGTTATACTGTATGAAAGGCAAGATATCCATGTATCTTTCATTTCTATTTCCTGCCTGGAAACTCCTGTGTGAGATGGGGGGGGTCCAGGCAGCTTCAGCAATTTGAGTGCTTGACTGATGTCTGGTATCGCCTTGCTGGTGCCTGGAGAGGTATTTAAATAACTATGCTGAATTTGCTTTTTTTTTTTTTTTTCTAAATGAGCAACTAAGCAGCAATTTTACAAAAACCCCCTAATTTTTCTGGAGTAAGATTATGGTACTGGAGTTGTTTTTTGTTAGGGGAAGGGAGAACAAACACCAGCACTTTAGTCATGACATGACAATTCCCTTCTGTCCACCCCACTGATAAAGGAGCTTTTGTGTTTATTTGCAGAACGCTTACCATGCAGGTACCTTTTCTTTATGATGGAAAGAAAAATAGAAACTCATTATTCTGCTTTGTACCTGGAGTTCTACTTATTTCTGTAGTGAAGAGAGAATTTAACATTTAACGCCATAGTGGCCAGTAGGCCAATGATAAAAGAGTCTGGCAGTTCGGGAACCTCTTGTCAATATAAACATCAAACAGCTTGTATTCAGGGTTGAACAAACCTGTGGGGATTGTGATTCAGCTCTGCCTTTGCCTTCCCCCTTCACAGAGCATGGCTGTCAGGGGATTGTCTGAACTGCCACCCGTTTTGGTACAGGGAGCACTATTTATAGCCAGAGTATGAAAGAGCTTGTTAACAGGGCAGATATTATCTGATATGGTTAATCTGATATGGTTTATCATTGTAAACCAAGGATTAGCCTAGGAGATGTTGTTACACTTATTACAAACTCATATTGGCATAATGAGGTCTGGAATCAGCATAAGGACTGGATAAGCTGAAGACAGTTAACAAAATAATTAAATTGTGGAGTCTTATAAAGGATGGTCTGAGCCTCAGCCACCAAATTCTGAGGGAAAAATCCATCAAACTGTGATTCTGAGCACTGAGACCCTTGGGAGAAGTGCAGGGTAGTGGCTGGCAGGAGTGTCATAGAAAAGCTTGATATCATCACCATAGTTTTGGATGTATTGATTGTGAGAGTAACAGAAGACTAAATGCAACAGTCCTGTGATTTTGTGCTCTGTGGTATACTGTAATGGAACAGGAAAGAAGTTACTTTGCCAGTTGGTGTAAGCAGCAGTAAGATGCTGAAATTATGTTTTATTTCAAAATATACTTTTCATTAAAGCTTTCACATTTTCCACCAGGCTAACATGATCAACTTTCACAAAATTGGCCTGGTGTCCTTGAAATTTATTGCTTGGGAATTATGATTATCTCAAGCTGAATTTATTTTCTTATTTTTAGTATATAATACTTAAATTTTAAATGAGTCAATGTAGCTTTAATAGAGCAAAGAGGTAAACTTCCAGTTATTTTTCAGCTATCATTTCCATGGACTATGCCCTGTTCATAACGGAAGTTGTCTCGATTGGAGAGGCTGTTTTATTTTGTATGTAGACTTCAGGGGTTACTTTTCCTGTAAACACATGAGGGCAGTAGAGGACTTCTGAAAAGGTGCTTTCATTTTCATGAAATGCTGCT
Organism: Sclerurus mexicanus; assembly: GCA_013396755.1. NCBI lineage: Eukaryota > Metazoa > Chordata > Aves > Passeriformes > Furnariidae > Sclerurus > Sclerurus mexicanus. The sequence continues at coordinate 339,050 of VWZF01002115.1, forward strand.
TTCATTTTTATTTTAATTAAAATAAATAAACCCCAAACAAAGGAACAAAAAATCCCCTCCTATTTTGGGAAAACAGATATATCTCAGATTGACTTGCATTAAAAATTCTGTACAGCATAGCAAGAGGTAAAGGTGTCTTTCTTGTGGGTTTGCCCTCTGTGTACTAAGGAGATGTGTCAATTTATCTTGTTCAAGGAGGGAGAGTATTAGAAAAGTCAGTGTCTTGTCTGGTGACTGAGTCGGGGAGAATAAAGTGTAACAAACAGCTAAAAATAGGTGACTGGCAGCCTAAGTGTTTCATAAGGCTTGATTTTTTTTTCACTCAACTACCATGGTATTAAAGCATTTTGTGCCTGTGCTTAGATGAACAAAATCCCACCAAAGTACATAGAGAGCTGTGTCTATAGGCATGCAGTCCCTGCTCTGTTTTGAATTACTCCAGTGTAAATTTAGCTATGCTTAAGATAAAAGAAAATAATTTTTCTTTTTGTAAAAGATTTGTAAAGATAACAGCAGAATCAGGCCTATAAAATGAATAGGGTACAAAGGTGTTTGGGGTTTTTTTTTATTATTTGATTGGTGAGGATTTTTTTGTTTGGTTGAGGGTTTTTAAAAGCTTTATCGATACAATTCTTATTGCTTCATGCATGGAAGCCATATAGTAGTGACACTAGTCAATAATATCATCAGACAGATGATTAAAATATTTTTATGGGTTTTTTATGCTGTCCCCCCCCCCCAAAATCTGATTTAGAATTTTGTAATTGTAAATGCTTATTTTTAAATCTATTTTAATGAAATTTTACATATCTCTATACCAGTCTGGCTATTCTTTAGAAGCATTTGATGAACTGAGGGAGTGCATGCTAAAGGGGGAAGCAATAATGAAGATATATTTAGGAACCTCTAATCTCACTTTAATATACTTTCTTTTAATGAAGATATTTCTTTATTAAGGTGATTTGTTTCTCATCAGTTGCAAAACACCTATTTCTAAAATTTATCATAACATACCAGTGTAATTAGTGGGTGGATTTTTATAGTATTACAGAGTCAGATTGAAAGAGCATGTTAATATTTACTCATCAGGCTTTTTTTTTCCCCCCCTCCAGTGATTTTTGCATAACTGGTTGAAATAGCTAATTGAGTCTTGTTAGACAGCCTGGCTTCAGTGCCCTTTGGCCTTTGTGTTTATAATTATCAGAGCAAACAGCAAAATACAATAAATTACTTCTGAGTTGAAGGACTGGTCTGCTGAGAATGGGTGCTGCTGCTGCTAAGGGCAGTAACAAGATGTGTTAATGGACCTTTGGGTTAGGAGGGTTGCCTTTACAGTGCTTTGGTTGGTGTCTACATAGCAGCAGTTTGAACATCATACAAGATGTTTAACCAATGGAAAATAAATCCATTTGTATTGTGCAGTCCTCAGCCTCAGAGAGGAATAGTCTCAATCCACCAGATGGAGCTGAGCACCTTTTTAAGAAAAGACTTGCTGGGGAAAATTATTTCTGAATAAGTCCAAGGATTTGCTTAAGACCTTGTAGAGGTCTTGTTTGCTAGTATAGTTACTCTGGTAACAATTATTAAATGTAAGCAAAACAAATGAGAATTGCAATTTTGGGATGAAATCTGTTTGTGCTTAAGCCAATGTGAGGGCAATAGGTGGTGTTACTGTAGCTAATGTTTAGAAGTTGTCTTTTCTAAGCCCCAAGGAACATATTCTGAAATTTCTGAGAAGCAGAGAAAATTACAGATGATAACAGTTGGGACTGCAGGAATAACCAAACTGTGCAAGGGGTTGCCTGAGCTAGATCAAGAAAAATATCTGTGTTGACCATGAAGTCTCTCTTGTTAGAATGATCTTCCTTTGAAAATAATGAAATAACTGTAGGATCTGCTTCTCAAGCCTGACTCTTCTGTATCTTGGCTGAATATCCTCAATACTGGGAAGTCTGTAGCTCTTCTAGGAAAGCTTTTCTTCAGTCTTGTTAGTAGTGGGTAAATTATGAATGAAGAAGGCTGGCAATGGAATTAATAATACAAATCAAACAACGAATCAAAAAATTGAAGATGCATAAAGGAGCAACACCTATTCTGAGTGAGACTGAAGTAAGAAGTCTTGACAGTTTTCAGGAGCTGAGAACTGGCTTTTCTCTGAGGAATCTGATTTGCCGATACTCTGATTTTCTGTCTTCATTGCCAGTCCCACTTGCCAGTGTGTCTATAAATTGACATTAAGTACTCTTGAGAGCTAAGAAAATTTTTCAGATCCAGGTAATTCAAGAGTTATTTGCCTGTTGCCTTTTTTTTGTCCTTTAGTATTTAATTATCCTCAGAAAGTGGCTTAAGTAGTCAGCTTTTCAGAAAGAAATTCGGGCAATATTTGATACACTATGTTTTAAGGGCACAAACATTGATAAACATTTATTCACTGTAATTGTTCTTATTTCTTCCATCAAACTAACCATGGGATGTGGACAAAGTGCTCATATGTAGAAAATAATGCTGTTTTGCAGAATCTGCTTTGTCAATTTCTGTAAATCCTCCAGTTAATTTGTTTATATATTCTTCATGAATTCATCAGTGACTTTGTTGGTAGAGAAATCTAGCAAGACAGTAGAAGGAGTTTCAAAATTCACATGAACGGAGAGAAAAAATTAAAGAAAAAATTACCTTTGGGGAATCTAGATATTTGTCCTACCTAGATTTTTTAATAGTGTTTTTTGCACTCATTTTTTGAGTATCTGGTTGCTGACTTTTTCCGCTAGTGATTATAACCCCAAAATGCCGTTGAATCATCCCAAACTTAGAGTCTTTTTGTTTCATATTCAATTCCTTCCTCTTTTGTTTTCCTGTGGAACTTAAAAGGATTGATTTTACAATCACATTGATATGACACTTACTGATGTGAGTATAATACTCTTGAAATTATGCTTTGTCAATGTAGTGCTTTTTATCCATAGAACTCCACTGTTCTTTGTGGAAAGGTCAGCAATGTAAAACCAATGTCAAATTTGCACCTCAAGCATGAGGTCTGTGTCTGTGACTAACCAGTGCTCAGAAACAGGGGGTCTGTTTTGCATCAGTGGCTGACTTCAATCTTGCTCATATTTTGTTGTTTATGTGCCACATGCTGTTAAGGTCTGGCGTTCCGTAAAATCCTCACAAGAACACATACTATTTTTATTGTGTAAAGTTTTGGTGGAAGGTTAACTTGTTTTGTTGCTTTAGGCTTAGTTTTAGCAGAAAACTTCTATGCAAGAGGAAAGACTGTCCTGCCTTCCCTGCTGCTGCTTGTGTGAAATTCACCTCCACATTGCCACTGTTTCCATACATGCTGCTAAAGAGGCTTGAGCTTTTCTGAAGTCTTGCAACTCTTATAAGCTAAGAGGGTATGACCCATCTGCCTATTGTAAATGTGAGGATTAGTATGAAGGAAAATAGATTAAGGGAAAGAAGTATAGGAGTATGCCCTTGTTTACCTCTTCTTACAATGGGGAAGCACATGACCTGCCACGGTTGTCACCTTTTTCAGTCTGCATCTACAGCCTGGATGATAGTGCTGTGTCATTATCCCATTATTTTAGTCACAGACTGAATAACTTTAGACTGAAGGAGCCACTGAAGGTGATCTAGTCCAACCACACTGCTCAAGCATGAACACTGCCCTAGAGCATGTTACTCAGGATTGTGCCCAGATGACTTTGAATATCTCCAGGGAAGGAGACTCAATGACTTCTCTGGGCAGTCAGTACCAGTGCATGGTCACCTACACAGTAAAGTTCTTCCTCTTTTTCAGGTGGACCTTCTTGTACATCAATTTCTACCTGTTGCTTCTTGTCCTACTGCTTGGCACCACCGAGGAGAGCCTGGCCCCATCCTCTTGATACCCTCCCTTCAGATACTTAAGACATTGATGAGGTCTCCTGTCAGTCACCTGTCCTCAGTGCTGAACAGATTCAGCTCTCTCAGCCTTTCCTCATAAGAGGGATGGTTCAGAGCCCTCATCATTTTCTTAACTGTCCACTGTACTCTCTCAAGGAGCTAATCTGTCTCTCTGGTACTGAGGAGCCCAGAACTGAACACAGTTCAGTGGCCTCATTCTGAACACAGATGTGATCTCTCCAGGGCTGAGCAGAGAGAGCACCTCCCTTGTCCTGCTGGCAATGCTCTTCCTAATGCTTCCCAGGATACCATTGGCCTTCTTGGCCACAAGGGCACACTGCTGGCTCATGGACAGCTTGTTTTCCACCAGGACCCCCAGATCCTTCTCTGCAGAGCTGCTTTCCAGCGGGTCAGCCCCCAGGCAGTACTGGTGTGTGGGGTTATTCTTCCCCAGATGCAGGACCCTCCATTTGCCTGGTTGAACTTCAGATGGTTCTTCTTCTGTGGCCATCCTCCAGCTTGTCCTTCTCAAGGGCTGCACAGCACTCTGGGGTATTGACCACTGCTCTCAGCTTTGTTTTGTCAGCAAACTTGCTGAGGAGGCTTCTGCCCCTGCATCCAAGTCATTGTTGCATAAGTTAAACAATACTGGCCAATCAACCCTATGCAGCCAGGTCTCAATCTACTGCACTGTGCACTTGTCCAGCCTGCACTTCCTGAGCTTGCCTATGAGGATATCATGGGAGACAGTGTTAAAAGCATTGCTGAAGTCCTCTGTTCTTGAATGGTGGTGGAAACATACCTAGGGAGTTTTCATTTTTGTTTCATTCCATTTTGCCTATGTGTGCCATATCTGACTAGAAGAGCAATTCTTGAACTATTGCATTTCTAATCCATTTTAAATTTTATTATGTGTTCTAATAGCTGTTTGCTTCTACAGGCTTTGGTTAAGATGTATGTGTGCATTTGAACAAATGAACATGTTCAGATCAGACAGTAACTATTAATAATGAAGACTTCACAACTTTTAAGTTAAAATAGAAAGCACTTAAAGCATGGAGTTGCTAATGAAGAAATATCCACTGGATGCTTATTAATTAGATGTTGGAAAAAGTTCCTTGCCACTTAGCAAGTGAAATTAACTGGATGAGAGATTAGAATGCTTAGCTTTATTTTTGTCACTCAGTGATTGTTTTTTCACTAGAAACCCTTCCTTATTTTGGGCTATTTGCTGTTCAACCGTAAAAATTGATTCTTCTATTTAGAAAAAAAAAAGTGCAGTAGTAATGTATCATATATGCTTATGCTGGTAAACGTTTGGAGACAAAGAAAAGGTAAAAATGCATTTGTTATGTAGAAAGGCAAAATGCTTTAGGATTTATGAAGGTTTCCTTAAGTTTATATAATCACCTTATAAATTAGAATTTGAACATATTTTGAAGTTAGGGGATCATAGGATAATTAAGTTGCACATGTAAAGCATCAGTCAAGCAAATAAATGCTGGGCTTGCAGTTATGTGATTTTTGGACTTAAATTGTTATTTTAACATAATTTCAAATGAATGTTGACTGTTCAATTAAGCTGATGCTTTTTATAAGACTGTAAACGAAAGTATAGTTGGACTGTTGTTCTGTACTCCTAGTGGTGGATTTAAATGGTGTAAACCAGGTGGAGCTCTGTTTGAATGTGGAATAGTGATGCAAAATTAATGCCATAGTGAGCACAGGTGAGTCTTGTATATTTATCTTAGTTATGGACTTTGTGAACTCGTTTCTACAGCTTGTCAGGGGGAGGGGAGAAATCCTACTACCACTTCTGGCTTTCTTCTTACAAACCAGTACTGTCAGCCTCCTGTGTAAGACCATACATGGCAGTGCAAGTAGTTTCCCAGACGATTAAATTACACTGTTTTGAAAAAATTAGAAAATGTCAGGAACTGTTGCACAAAGAAAGAAATTCTGTTAATTACTTGAGTATTTATTGTATTTGTAATTTAAAATATAATAACAGTTTACTTCATCCGTTCTCTGTTAGCAAAAGTTAATCCTGCTTTTAAAAGACTAGCACCGTGACTTTAGGTCTTAAGATCTGACTTGTGTTGTTTCATGAGCATACTGAGCTTCTCTTCTAATTTTCCCAGGAAGTAGAAACTTTGTATGTCATATAAGGCAGTTTCTTAATAGTGTGGTTAGCATTCCCTGTTCTATACCTCATAGCTTCTCATGTGTAGCTGAGCACAAAGGAGAACTGGAGAGGACATTTCTTTTCAAAATCCTAGTCATGGCAAGTGTTACATGTTACTTTCTAAAAGTAAAAATTTCTTGTATCTCAGTTTTATCTCAGGACATTGAGAGCTTATTCAGGTTGCAGTCCTTCAGTGTGAATCATCACTGAAGCACCATCCTTTGAAAAGGACTAAAGAAATACATTCTGTCAAAAAACCTTTGACATTATAATTTTTCTCATAGGGTTTTTGTTTAAATGTGTTTTATTTACCAGGCTAGCCATCTGCACAGTATCTACACTGTGTTTGTTGTCATAGCTGAGTATCCAAAGACTGTGAAAACACAATGGGGTAGGATTTGAGGGAAAGCGATGCATATTTAATATTACAAGTAAAGGATTTAGCATCTAATTTAACACCTACATTTAAGTTTCAGTTAAAATGAACATTGCAGTAATATTTTTTTAAACAAGGGTTGTTAAATAGATTGAGGTAATTGTTAAAGGAACATGTCTGAAGCAATATATATAGAAGATGTTCAAGCTAAAACTGTGTGAAAGCTTTTTATACTTTGAGCCTGTCAGCCCCATCTAGATGTATGTGGTGAGTTACCGGTGTGTCACTGGATTTTAATACTGCTGGTGAAACATAGTGCCTTAGCTATGTTTGTCTTTCTGTGGTCATTTCTGAAGCATATAGGCATGATATTCATGGGGCAGAATGTGTGGCTGAGATCAGTGCACACTCTGGCTTCTCTAAGAGAAGCATCAAGTTCTGCTAGTTGTTCATGGTGTGTTGTCATTTGCTGTGAGTAGAGCTCTACTCTTCATTGACAGGTTATCATGTAGATACATGTATGTTACTATGTACATAGCATTTTTATTTTGAGGCTGACATGCATATCCTTCTTTTGAACATCACAGAATTTCTCTTTGGGGTGGCTAAAGTACTTGTAGCTACCAGGCTACCTAGAGTCAATACCAGACATTGGTTGACCATGAACATACAACAAATTTAATATTTTGTATTCTCAAAACACAAACAGTTTGTCTCATGGAGTTAGTCATACTTAAGCATCTGAGAACTTAGGGAAAATAAGAAATGTACAATTTGAGCTGAGGAAAACTGCAGATGTTTGGACTATGATTCTTGGCTCAATATCCATAATTTTGATGTTAAGAAGAGAGGATGTTTTTAGTTAACACCACCACTTATTCCCAGCCAAAATGAATGCAAAGAGAATATAAAGTCCTCCCAAATTAGATTTCACATTTGTAGACTGCAAAAGGAAATGAGCACTGATGAGTGCTCAGAAGTTTTTCTATTATATAGCTCTGTGGTCTAGTTTTGGGAAGAATATGCATTACCTGAAGTGTCATCCATTTAAAGCACAGACTGGCCCTAGAAATTAAATAGCTGAGATGTTATTCATCTTAACAATTTATTGTAATTTGGAGTCAATGGTATGATGAAATCTGTGCCATTAAAGTGGAAACTAACTGCTGTAGCAAGAGGTGCTTACCTAAGCCCGGCTTCAAGAGCTTTCAGGAACTCATTTTCCCCTGGCCTTTTTGCACTCTGCCCTTGTTAATTATACAGGCATTCTGCCTTAAACAGTGCTGGGTAGGGTTGAGTGCTGAGACTGAATTACCACAGGACTTTATCTTTCTTTATAAAGGGTATATTAGGTTGGAAACTGCAGCCACACTGCTCTAGCTGGACCCTGTGAATTCATCTTTGCCATGTGGTAGACAGCCTGTGAAGCAGAAATAGTAGGCTTATCAGTAGAGCAGATACTAGGAGTGCACTTTTGCTTGAGACTGGTCTTATAGCTGTGGGAAAACTTTATTAAGAGATCCTTTATTTTGAATCTGCATAGACTTGGATTAATTTTGCTCCTTTGTTTCAACTTCATTAAGGGGAATTCAGTCTTCTGTTCTGTTGAGTCTGATTCTGCATGGTCAAAGGTGTCCTCTGGGTCATGCAACAGATGGGGAGCAGCAGAGGTAGCCAGATGGGCAGGGACAGGCAGGCAATGCAGGAAAGCACAGCCAGGGAAATGGCCAGAAAAGCCAGGATTTCCAGGTAGGCCTGGCCTGTCTGTATTTCCAGTGCATTGCACGAAAAGAAGTGAACCCACTAGGGTGGGGTGACTTTGTATAGCATTAAAAAAATATATTCTCTATGGATTCAAATGCATGGGAGAGAGAGTGATTTCTGCATTCCCAGAAAGGATATGTACCCTTCCAGATTCCTTGCAGCAGCCAGGGCTGACTGCAGACTTGGCAGCCACCCATGTACCTGTTGAGCAGCTGGTGCAGCCATCCTGTGCTCAAAAGATGTCAGGTGACATGCAACAAAAAATGAAGGTACTAAGTGTTTTATTTGGATGTTGAGACTAAGGACTGATACTTTCTCATTTCCCTGATAAATTTTCCTTTTGATAGAAGTGTTGACCATTTTAAGACTGAAAGCCAAGTATGCAGTGCGCTATGTTTCCCTTGTTAATTAGAAGAATAAGACTAATGTTTTGATCACCTTTTTATTCTAGTCATCTTGGAAAGGGAAGATTTTGTTTTCCAACCTTTTGCAAATCAAAATAAGAAAGAAGACAAAGACCAGCACTTGCTCTGTTTGCTATGGATCAAAGCATAGCTATCTCCTAAAGTGTGGATATAATACGTAACTAGAATTGCAAGAAGTACTGCACATGAGAACTTGATAAGTCATTGATAAGTTGCATGCCTCTCTGGCATACCTGGTTAGCCTTCTGTAAATTCACTGGAAAACTCTCAAGCAGATTTTAGCCTGTGACTGCTTTTTTTCTGGACTAATCCTGCAGTTTTTGAATTACCACCTCTGGGGACTAGGAAGAGAGTCTAAAAACATGATAAAAATCTAAAAATTTCCCATGTTTGCCAAACAAAATATCCCTACAGATGCACTTGGTTCATTGAAGCATCAAAGGACAAATTGTTGAAGTAGTTTTCAGTAATTGTAAAGAAGTTAAAGTGGTTTAAATACAAGCTTAACACTTGAATACTGATTAGTCATCAGAGATGACTCAAATTTGGACTTCGCAGCTTAGTCCTTGCCCAATTCCCTTTGCATTTTTGTAATAATTTTGAAGACTGAAAATGTCAGGGCAGAAGCTGTATCACTAACCAAAATGCAGTACTAAACAGGGTGCTCAGTGAGTTTCACTGAAGCAGTCTTATGTTCTACTAGTAGGAAAAAATCTTGAAGATAGGTGGTTGCACTACTTCAGGAAAGAAATAATTGAAAGGGATGATGAAAGTGAAAAGAATTCACAAATTAATTTTAAATAAATTACTGTGCATGCAATTAAGAATTTCATGTAATAAGTTAAATTGATGAGATGTGATGGTCTAAAAATGGCCTAGATTTATTTTGGGTAAGTACAGTCTATCAAATTAAAAGTTAGTAATACATTTTCTAACAGTTTTTTTCAATAAACAGAGAAGCCTCACTGGGACTGGTTTTATAAGTGTTGTTTATAAATGATTTATCTTCACCTCACTCTTTGTACAAGAATTAAGTTCAACTGTAACCTAATATTATTTCAGAAAGATGAGCAATTAATGTGTATGAGTCAATGAGTTATGGACAAAAGACCTTCCTTTGCTGAATAATTTTAATCTGATAAAAATATATTTAATGAAGTTGTATGTAATATTTGTTACCGCTTTTGAAAATACTATAAGCAGTTTTACTTTTCTGCACTGCATGTACTTAGCAATAGTTATATAGTGTGCTGAAATCCTGTGGAGGGATTTAAAGCTCTGTAATCAGCTTCAATGTGTTACAGAGTTAATTTACAGGAGAAATTAAAACAATTTTGTTCATGGAGGATCGTTTGATTAGGACATGAAGACTGGAACTGAAGAACAAAATTTGACCATAGACTCTCTTAGTTGTTTGGACACTTTTGAAAATCATGATTTAAAGCCCATGGAAAACCTCTATCTCTTAGTACCAATTTCTAGTCCTAAGGCCTCTTGCATTTCTTCTGAGCACGAAGTTTAAGTAATGTTTTACTATGTAGTTAATTTGTTATAAATTAACTATAAACCCAGAAGGATCAAAAGTAAGGTTCTACAAAAGGACTTGAACAGTGTCTAATTTCATCAACTGTCAGCTAATTCTCATGAACTAGTATCTAAAGAAAAACTGAGGTGCCCCAGCTAACAGCATAGTATCTTGGGTGTTATGGAGACATTCAGGTGTATTCCTGCAGTGGGCAAGGAGAGAAGTCCTCCAGGTAAACCCGCAGCGTAGGAGAGGGCATGGAGAAGATGCTGTCGTTCCTCTGGACTGATCTGTGGCAGCTTACACAGGCCCCATGATATTCCATTCCCAATATAAAAAGTAAACTAATTATAGAGGACTTGATAATGAATAAATAAGTAAATAAATAAATATTTCTTAATAAAAACTACTGTATAGTAATAGAAGAAATGTATATATGTGTGTAATTAACACAGTACAGTCTTAAATACAAATGATAATTTTTAATTATAGGATATATACCTATTTTATATACATAACTATAATTGCCTAAGTTATAAATTTGAATTACAGTAACTTTATCTGAGGTGCATGTTAATTATTAAAAAAGACATTTACTAGAGTTGAAATCCAGCAGTTGAAATGTTTTTAGACTGTATTTTACAATTTTTTTTGCAGTTATTTGTAAGAGAAAATATTTTAGTGAAATTTTATTGACAGTGTATTTCAACAAGTGACATGCTTTTTCCTAAGAGATTCTGGGTGGTGGTGGTAAATGCCTACGTTTTCCAGGCTGCAGTTACCAAGATAGATGGGGCTCAATCTTTACTCATAACCCATTATTTTAATAGCAGAAGAACCACTGGATGTAAAAGTATTTACAAGGGTGCATGCCTTTTTGTTGCATCATATTTTTGTCTGTCAAACTCTGTCAGTCTGTGGGAAAATAATGAATGCTTAGAAATATCTCAGTGCACCATAGCTGAGCAATATACTAAATATGTACACATCTTTTGACTGTAAAAATCTTTATCTGGAATGTGAAATCACAATAAACTTCACCAAAAATAATAAGCATAGAGGTGATCAGAACTTTTTTTGATCTGGTCATATGGAAACTATCTTACACAACTTGGGTACAAAATACATCAATTAAAGATATTGAGCTGAATAAACTGCACCACAGTGGCATGTATTTGTTCTTAAATTTTAAAGGGTTAATTTAAACCTTAATCTTGTACCACACTACTGTTTTAAACTCTGTCTAGTCTGATTTATGCCCCACTCATGTGGTAGTAGGGATGAAAATGGTATTTTGGTGTTGTAGAATACTGTATGTAGGATAGAGGTGCTCATTGAAATAGATTTCTGTGCAACTGTTTGGTCAGTGAATCAGTTGCATTCAGATATAACTTAATATCAAGGAATAAAGGCAGGTTATCTTAATCTTCCAGTAATTTTTCTTCATAGTCTGAGGTACCATGTAAGAGTGTAGCCATTTAAAGAGAAATTTCAATGGGTATCTGAGGAAACATCCACAAAAAGGTTTTATTATTCTTGTGCTGTTATGTTAGCTTTTCTGAAAACAGCTGACTAACTGGAGAGTTAAAAAAGGTGTGTTGCATTATCTTTCCAGTGCTGCAGTTCTTAAAATGGATTCATTTTCTTTAATCAACAGTTATGAGTGCCTTAACCACTGCCATAATCTCATTAAGTTTTCTTGCTGTTGGAATAGGAATATATATTTAGAGTGTTCTGAAATAGACAAGCAAGTTAACAGAAGGTGAAAGTAACAAGAAAACTATAAAAGTTATTACTACTTTACTTCCTTGAAATGTGATTATCTGTTAGCTAAAGCAGATACTGAAACAGAAACAACTGATGTTAGGTAGATGTTACATAATATATAAATTAATGTGTCTGATCATAAAAGCTATAGGTGAGGAAATGACTTAAAGCTGTGAAAGGATGAGTTCAGATTGGGTATTAGGAAGAAGTTCTTCACTGAGAGGGTGGTCAAGCACTGAAATAAGATCCTCTGGCCCGTGATCATGGCCCCAAGTCTGTTGGTGTTAAAGAAGTATTTGGACAATGCTTTTAGATATAAGGTTTAACATTTAGGTTGTCCTGAGTGGATTCAGGCGTTAGACTTGATCATTCTTGTGGGTCCCATCCACCTATATTCTATGGATATTCTATAGTTCTATTTGTGCACACTGTTGAACTTTCTCCTGGAACTCCTGTTGTCTCAAATCCATCTATATTATCACTAGTCTATAATAAATTTCAAAGTATTCAACACAGGGATTTTCTGCTGTTTTATTTTTGACTCTGTGACGTTTCATAGTTAATGCAGAACTTATATTAAATCGCACACATATATAAGAGGGCAAGAAAGAGAGTGATATGCTTTTTTCCTTTTTAAAGGCATTAGTAGAAGGGAAGGTAAGAACTAAGAGCAGCGCTGTGTGACCATTCTGCTATCTTTTGATAGTTGATGTGTCCATAGCTTATTGTTGCTTAAGACAGTGCTGTCTAAGATTGTTTTACTAAGTCTTCATGGAAGTTGAGCTGTGCTTGCAAAAAGTTATATTTTATCACTAAAATTCAGTTTCAAGAGTAATGTCTGCAACGAATACAGATTGGGGAACTCTCCCTGGGATGTCTGACAGATTTCTGTCTTTGGTAAAAGAAGGAAACATACCTTGCTAAACTGGCAGTGTTTAACTCCCATTGTTTATGGATGAATAGGAACACAGGCTACAGAGAAGTAAAGAATAAGGCATGAGGTTTTGATACCAGCCTGCTAAGATCATTCTACTCCTGTTTAGCTACGTCAGGAAATTACAGTATCAAATGCTTTGCAACTTACATTTATTTTTTTTCAAAGCAAATTTTCCAGTGTATTATGTTATGTATTTTTCCAACTGTTGCGTACAGATACATTGATATTTATATTGATGTAAACAGTGCAAAGCAAATGAGACAACAATTTGGTGTCTGCTCATAGTGAAGTACTACTTCTAACCCTTTATTCCAGTCACTCAATGTCATGGAAGAAATTGTTCTTCTGAGCCAAATGAAGATTAAGAAATATTACTTTCTGTAGATCACATATCAAATGACAAGCAAAATCAAAAGAGGAAGTACATTATATCTTTTTAAAAAGTCCCAAATGCTTATTTTGTGGCTGTGAGGTGATGTTACAAGGTCGCTCAAGTTGGTGTAACCTTAGAGCATTTGAGAGGTGACTCATAGCAATCTTTTCCTAGCTTCCTACCAGTGTGAACAAGAGTCCAGGATTTATGAGATGATACATAGTAACCTTGCTTTCTGCCAGCACTGTCTTGGCCTTGGTTGAAAAGCCGAATTCTTTCTTGTCTATTGCAAAGTTTCGGTTGGTTTTGTGCTTCCATTTTATGCTAGAGTAGAGCAATAAACAGATCTTGCCTGGTTCACTGTGAAGAGTTATGACAGTGTGAACTGCTCAAGTATGAGATACCATAGCCCAGATGCTCTTAAAAACATATGCAATGAAGATGAGCTTGCTGTTTCCGGGAATCAAACTGCAACTGTTCAGTATGGAGACCTGGAACTGCAGAAAATAATTTAGTTGCCCCTGTAGGGAAGTTGAATGTGTGAAAATTGTGTATCCTCTTGGTAAAGAAGGCCAACTGCGTATTAGAATGATAGTGAGGGCATAGAGCGCAAGTGGAGGGAAGCTTATTATATCTGCCTCTGGTGTTTGTGAGGCTGCATCTGAAATAACGTGTTCAGTTTTGGGCTCCCCAATACAAGAAATAGATATATATACTAGAGTGAGTCCAGAGAAAGGCCATTGGAACAAACTATATATGAGGAGAGGCTGAGAGAGCTGACTTTGTTTACCCTAAAGAAGGGAAGATCCTGTTGCTGTCCTAAACTCTCTGATGGGTAGTTATAGAGAAGATGAAGCCAGACTCTTCTGGCAGATGCACAGTGACTGAACGAAAGGCATCAGAAACTTGGAATGAGGTAAATCCAATTAAAGAGTAGAAAACATGTTTTACCTTGAAGGTGGCTAGATGCTAAATCTGAGAGCAGTTGTATAGTTTCCATCTTCAGAGATATTCAGAACTTGCGCAGAGAACCTCAGCTAGTCAGACTTGATCTGAGAGCTTTTCAGTCTGTATTGGTTTTTTAAGGTAATAAGTATTAATAGCACTTAAATTTGTAGACTTCTTTAAAACTTTTTCCATTTTGTGGATTGAAACATGGGTTTGAATTGGAAAATGTGGGTTATTTGTCCTTTTCAGACTGGTGAGGACAGTAGAAAATCACACTTGCTGTGAATTTATTCAATAGTGGACCAATAGGTGCATAATACATGTAGGCTGATGATGAAAACCATCATAGAACTTGATACTGTGTTTCAGTCCATCAGAAGCTTCTCTTGTTTGCTGCTGCTTCTCACAGGAAAGGAGAGCTCTTGTGCTGGTGCCTCTTTTGGTGAAGACTTCAGTCTCAGTGAAAAAAATTACCAGTGGAAAAATATCTATCTTACAAAGTAATTAAATTCTCGCATACAAAGTCGACTTTTTATGCCCACCTAATAATAATCTTTGTAAATTTTAACAATAACAGGGTTATTTAAATTGTTGTTTAAGGCTACAGAGATTAAATCATCTGAATTATTTATTCACCATTCATATGCACAACTGAGATTCCAGTTACTACTTTTTCACACTAGTTAAAATCAGGGCAGGGAATAGATAAAAGAAAGAACACTGGTTTCTTTTTTTTTCCTTTTTTAAAATTTTTTTTCTTTTCCCTGATTATTTGCTAACATATTTTTCTGAAGAGAGTTGAAGGTAGTGGTATTCGTGATAGAGATGATAGTCATGTCTGCATCATTTGTACATGGGAGATCTCATAAAGATGAGGAAAACTATGCAAAAAGGGACAGAATTCATTAACCTACCTTAGCAAAATAATTAAACCTATGTTAGTGAACAATATCATTTGATGTAATGATCAATTTGTCTTGTAACAAAGATGAATAGTAATACTATATTGTTTGCCCTTCTTTGCTTTAACAGGAAAAGAGAAGGTAATTGTAATTAAGGGGAACTTTTTAATTTGAGCTGTTTGAAGAGCTCTAGAGTTCTTTTCTATGAAGCGTGTGTCATTCTGGTGACTCCACCCCACCGTGTTCTATTTGTTTGTTTGCTTACTTGCATGTTTTCACTAAAAGCCTGTTTTGTACTTGGTGCACGTTGCTGCCTCTGTGCTAGATTATGTATCTGTGTAGCTAACAGGTAGCTCCTGATTTAACAAGGGACGGCAAACAGGTTTGTTTTGAAATACTCTTAAAATATCTATTTTTGTGGATATTAAACTAAGAATTTGTTGTTTCCCAGAACTTCAGTCTCTTCTGTTGCAAACAAAATTGGAAAAGAGCAGTTTTTGCCAAATCATGTTCCTGGCTATATTGATTTATTTAGAAATGTAACATTGCTCAAAGTCTGCCTGCATTTAGTTCATAATGTTGTAGAACAGTATGAACCAAATTTATGTTGTGCTACAATTTGTGCAAATATATGGACACCATGAAGATTTTGGCTTTCAAGATTAACTTATGTGAAAGGAGTATACAGAAAGTAGGTCACTTATGGCCAACAAATATACATCTTATAATATTTTTCACATATCAGTAATTACTTTTAGTATTTTCTACAATATTCATCAAACACAAGTAGGAAGCTTTAGATCACAGCTTCACAGTGTTAGGCTCAGTTTTGTAATTTTTCACATATTAACATTTTTTTTTCTCAGTTGTTTATTAACAATTCAGTTAAATTCTAAAGGTTTCATAGTGTTTTATATGCTTCAGAGCTATTCATACTATCTGCACTAGACAATTTTCTTCAGCTGTCTTAGTTGTTGGGCACAATGACTTTACAGTGTTGACTTTTTTAAGCAGCTGAGAGTAGGCGTTATGAATGTTTCATGGTTTCTCAAGATATTTATCTATATTTTCTGATTCTCAATTCTATCTTCATCCATGCCCTTTAAATTGCAATGAGTATGTTAGATAAAAAGGAACAGAAATGTCACAATCTGTCTTTTTTTATTCAAAATTCCCAAATGTAAAAAGAAACAGGGAGTGTAATTGTGAAAACAGTGTGAGTGTGCCCAAGTGTAATGGGTTGACTTTAGCCAGCAGCTAAGTACCCACCCAGCCATGAGTTTTCTCTCCCCACAGTGGAACAGAGGAGAGAACTAGAAGAGCAAAAGCTGAGAACTGCTGGGTTTAGATGAAGCAGTGAAGCTGTGTGTGCAGGCAGCAGTAAAATCAGAAATTTATTCACTCTTTGTTGTCAGGCAAATGTCCATCCAATTAGTGAATAGGAAGGCTTCAGCATGCATAATGGTTACTTGGGAACCTGAAAGCCTTAATCACAAGCCCCTTCCTCCTCTTTTCCATGAACTTTTATTGCAGAACACAATGTCATATTGTAGGGAATGTTCCTTTGGTCAGTTTGGGTCCACTGTCCCAACTGTGGCCCTTTTCAACTTCTGGCACACCTCTGGCCTGCTTGCCAAGGCAGGCAGACTAGTAAAAAGAAAACCACGGTACTGTGAAGGCTAAAACACTGGCTATATTAATAACAATATTAATAACATTGGTTTAATCTCAAGTTCAAAATACAGCACAGTATGGACTGTACGAGATTAACTCCATCCCAGCAGGACCCAGTACACCAGGGAAGGCAGTACTTACTCAGAGGAGTAGTTTGCTTTCTCTCTGTAATAATGTTATTAACAGGAAAAAAATGAAGATATATAGGTTGTAAATATGGTATCCACTTAAAGCTCTCCCTCTTTCTTGCTTAAGATATATTAGAGTAAAAGGAGGGAACTGTACAAGCATGTATGCACTTATTAAAAGCAATAATACATCGATGGATTTTGAGCTCTGTGACTGTGCCACCATTAAAAAACTTAGACAATCTTCAGCCTTTCTGATTTTTCCTTATTTTTCACCAAAATCAATATTAGTTGTCAATGTTTAATTAGTATGCTCTGTAAGCATACATTTCACATTGTGAATTGCCTTCAGTTAATTTTGTTCAGGATTATATCTAATATTGTATTATTTTGTATGGAATTTCTCAAAACAACTAATGGAGGGTAAAAAAAAAAAAGAAATGATTGATTAATAAATGTTTTCCTAAAACTAACCCACTGAAAAAAATTCTGGCTTTCTGTTGGTATTAGCATCAGAGAAGGAAAAGGGAGAAAATAATGGGTCAAATGCTGTGCTTCTGTGCCTAAAGTTTTCTTTATATTTGAATATTGACTTTATGGTAGAATGAAATTTTGCTTGGTTTGAAGGAGTAAAAAATGTCAAGGATGTATATAGATTTGGCTTTTACTGCTTTCTATGCTAACTGCACTTGAGTCCTGGCAGGAGGCTGCTACGCATGACTTCTGTTGATACACAGTCACATTTCATGCTTGTGGATATTCCGTGTTCTCAAAAAGGGAGCTAAGTCAGATGTTTTTAGAAATCCCTGGAAAAAAATTGTCATCTTGGTGATGTAAAGGCAACAATGCAGAGAATAATCTCTTAGCCTGTTTTTAGTCCCTCTCAGTTCCCACAGACCCATTTTTTTTTTTTTCACACAACTAAACCATTGTGTGGTTTCAGCAGTGAGTTTTGCCTGGTTTTTGTAGCATCAGGTCTAGAAGTCAAGTAGAAGGTACACGTGGTCAGTATTGTTGATTTCAGTATTCATTTCTTTTCTGAGTTTACTCATTTTCTGAATTTCTCTCTGCTGCAGTTTTCTCTGTGAAAAGGATGTAATTTAAGACTATCCTGTCACTCTCCAGACTGTTGAATGCAAACCAACATATAAGAAACGTAAACCAGGTAAAATGTCTCATTGTGCTAATAATAGTAGTTCTTGTTGGGTTCTGTCAAAACTAGTGCAGTGTTTGTCCAACATCAATGAAGTAACATTGTAATAATAACTCAAGTGATTCCCTGAGATGATGATGGAAACTAATGCCAAGCCATCCAAACTGTAGAGCATAAAGAACACCTTTGAGGTGGCCATGCTTAATTGAGCCTTCAGTATTTAGGCAAAGACTTGATTTGCATGCTTGAATCTATTTTGCACCTAATTTGATCACTAACTAATCAGTGCATACAGATGACAATCAGATTTCTGATCTGAATACACAAATAGTAACTTGTGAATTCAGTCAAGGGCTGTGAAGCTGCAGATTGGGAGCTTTAGTCAGTTGGAGTGAAAGTTATTAATATATCTCCTGTGATTATGAAAGTTGAGGAACCAAGGTTCTTTTCATCAGTACTTTGAAAAGACTTGCTAATTTATTCACATGTGGAAGATATATTGGTGAGAAAGTAAAAATTGGCTGTGGACTGACTCCGACTGTGTATCCCAATTTTTATTTTTAAACCTTATCTACAAGAGTGATATAAGTCTTATCACTTACTGAGGAACAAGTG
The DNA here is from genome assembly GCA_013396755.1 of Sclerurus mexicanus. NCBI lineage: Eukaryota > Metazoa > Chordata > Aves > Passeriformes > Furnariidae > Sclerurus > Sclerurus mexicanus. Next base: position 357,707 of record VWZF01002115.1, read on the forward strand.
AATGGAATGAGTACTTTGAGTACTTTCTGAATACTTTCCAAGTGCATTTCCCATTTCTCAGTCTTTCACGTTTCCTGGGAAAAGGAAAAGTTTGTTTGGACACAACATGAAGGTGGCCACATGCTCTTGTGTATCCCACAGAACATTACTGAGATTATAACACCGTAATTGATTCTTGCTTCCTAATTGCTGTGAATTTTATCAGTTAAAGAATCTACATAGGTGAGTCTGAAGTCCATCTTCAAGCAAAACTGCTGATTCCAGTTGCTGTTTTCCTCTCTTTCTCCTTGTTTTTAATTGTGTTAATAGTTGAACTGGTAAATTGCAGCTAAACAGCAAGCCACCTTTTCCAATGAGTACTCCCTTGTGCTGTTCATTGTTATGTGTTCAACCCTCTAAAATAACAAGTATGCTGAAAGCTCTTTCCATTTCCAAATGTGAGTATGTAGAGCAGCTGTACTGGTATGTAATGTACACAGGTCCAAACCAACAAGATTCTTGGGAAATGTGCACATTCTTTGTAACGTAAGTTATTAGTGACAGCTTGATTCTCCTTACCTTACCAGAGCTGGAGTGTTCAACCTATTGTTCTGATTAAAATGTCCAAACTAAAATTCCTTGAGTCCTGAATTATAGAGACAGTAATATCTATGGGAATATCAAGGCTAAGCAACCTGATCTAGTGAAAGGTGTCCTTGCCTGTGGCAAAGGGTTTAGGGAATTAGATGGTTTTTAAAGTTCCTTTGAACCCAAGCCATTCTATGATCTATTAAAACATCCAAGACATTTTATATAATCCTAAGAACAAGCTTTAGAACCATATAAACAACTTTTATGGTGAAAGAAAGGCCAAGTTCTATGTTTTTATGCACTCTAACACACTTCTTTTGTTTGGGAAAAATTGGTATTTCTTTATTCCATATGGTTATGCATCTTTGAAACACTGTAAAGGATTATAGGCTTTGGAGACAGTAAGAAGGGATTTAAGTACAATGGAGATGAGACCCAACAGTAGTTTGTGTGAGAAAAGCACAGAACAGTGAATATTTTCTAATGCAGATACCTTATCCAGCCCATTACAATATTGATTTGAAGGGGACAGAGTAAGCTGTAGTCATTCTACCAGTGGGATGAAGTTGAACTTTTAAGTTACTATTACTGTCAATATTTCTTCAAAGATTTCTATATTCTCTTGTAAAATACTGCATTTTTGTTTTGTATTTCAACAGTTTTTGAGTGAGGTGTGTTAGACTGCTTTACTTATCAGTCATACAAGCAACATTTTTTAAAAAGTTTCTAAACAGTGAGGTTAAATATATTGTGACTTGTTGCCTTTGTTTGGTTTGGTTTCTTGTTTGTTTTTGTTTTCGTTTTCCATCTTCTAGTTCAGTGGTCCATAGTAATTTCTACTTTGGAAGTATTTCTTTCCATGAATGTTGTCTGCTATGAAACTCAAGCTATTGACCTATCAGCAGACTTCTCCCTGAAAATAATTAAGTTTCTGAACCCTGTTCTTTTCAGGAACTTGACCTCTAACTGGCTTGACCTTTGATTGACTCCCCAGCTTGCTTTGTACTTAACTGAAATTTTTTGTGATGGTAATATCATTAAGGATGCAATTTCCTTTTCCTCTGAAATATTATCGACATTGGCAAAAGCCTTCCTACAAGCTTATTTATGTGTCCAAAAAGCCACTGTTCAAGGGAAAACACTGATGTTGCTTATTGCAATAGGGTATTCATTAGATATGATGCAGTGAGAAAATGAAATGGTCTCTACATTAAGTGAATCTCCTGCCATATCTCTTATGACTAGTGAAGTTTTAATCCAGCATTGTAATCCCAGTCAGCATTTTAATAGTTGTGTATTTTACTGAAGAGATGCATTTGATATGTTTTTGTTATCTTTTATGTTGCAATACAAGCTACTGCTGATTTTTAACTGAAACTACTGTGTAGCTATTTCATTACTAGAAGTTTATGCAGCAGCATACAACACAAGACTGTTTTTAATGTAAAAAATCTAAGATAAATAGGTTTTATATGGTTTTTAATATAATTTATTTTCCTATTAGATGGAGTAATCAAATAGAATAAGACAGCTTTTTAAAATAATGACATTTTCTTTCATCAGAGTAGACATTTGTTTTAAATAAATCATTAAACTTGTAGTTAAAAGCACTGATTAAGAATATTCTTTGATTTGCATTTCTTTGCCTAAATTTGATCTAGGAGAGAGGCTGTTATAAAAGAGGTTGATAAACCTATTTTTTACTAAGAAATAATATTGCTGGTATCTTGTATATCTTTTGCTATTCATCGTCTGTGCTCCATTTTGCTTATTTCATCTAGCCTTTCAAGCTCTGAGATAGATTGTTTTAATATTTTCCTTTTTCATAACTCAAGTACTACAGGACTAGTGACATAAATTTAAAATACTCCTGCATCTTCAGAGGTGTCAGTGGGTTCTCGGAGCTCCAGGCTCTGAGGCTCTCCAAAGGCCTTGGCTGTCCCCATTGGCTTTGCTGTGGTGACTGCACTAGACACAGCCCAGGTAAGTGTGCACGTACTCTGTCTGCAGTGCCTGTACAGGGCACTGAATGTGCCCACAGTTGTGGCCTCTGTGTTGTGGTTTGGGTAGCTGGGGTCACCTGCTGCATGTGAACTTCCTGCTGCCTGGCAGCAGAGCTCAGCAGTACAAGGATCTGCTTTTCCATAGGCTGTGAAGCAGGGGCTTGAAGTTCAGAGACGTGAAACTTAGCAACACTGTAAAAAAAATGAAATTTAGAAATAGTAGTTGCAGAAAAATGTCTGTTAGATGATATATTAAAAAAAGACTGGGATATTGGTATCAGCACACATTTTTATGGTCTGCTGCTTGAAATCTTTTTTGTCATTCAAGTTTGAGCATGTAAAGAGTTGGTAAAGAAGGACAGTGAGTCACAACTATAGCATACACAAGACTGATGTGAGTGTTCTGTAATGGCCTGTAACTGATCGCTGTCCATCTCTCAACCTTTATTTGAGGCTAGGGTACCATTTACATTTTCAGGATCAAGGCTTCTGTTTGTATGCAAAAGTGTATGACTTTTTGTCTTTGCCCTTTCTCCCTTGTAAGCAAATCACTGTATTTTTTCCTTTCTGGTTTGTACAGTGTACAGGTACAAACCAGAAGTTTTTAAATTATCTCCCTTCTCCTACTCCCACTTGCACAGCATACTTCAAAACTGAAGCTTCTGCTTCCATAAATTTTAGAAAAAGTTGACTTCTCTTACCCAAAATTAAAGGCTCTAAATATAAAAAAAATAGTTCCCATATGAAATCTCACACAGATGCTGCAAGGCAAGTGAGAAGACATTCACGGAATTGTAAACATCTTATTTTTCCATCACAGAGCAGCCCACAAGTATGAAATATTTATTTTATCTCTTAGGCAGTTATCAGCCAAAAAGGGGAAAAAAAAAAAAATCTTTGTTGTAACATTTCATAGAAGCATGACTCTTAAATGGAATTCTTGTGTAAGAGTCTTAAGTGCAGCATTTTAAAATCTAAATGTAAACTAACAGTTCCTAGATGTGAATTGTGAATTGTTTGTTTGTTGTTACTCTCCTTTTGTGGCTCTGCCATTTTTCCCTCAGGATCGCGTTAGAAAAGGGCTGTACATAGCCAGTCATAGGTTCCTAGAATTCAGTGTAAATTTGAAACAGGTAGCCCCTGCGCTATGACGTGGTGTTTAAAGACAGGATTATTAACATCGCTTTGTAAAAGCCTCTGATAAAAAGAATGTACCGCTCAAATGCTCTAGACCAAAGGAGGATATAGGAGAGATAAATTTGTCTGAAAGAGAAAACAGCTCCTTCGTGTAAAGCTGGGAACACTAGTGCATTATAAATTAAAATCTTGCTGGTGTTGACATTCCATCTTCTCTCCTCCATGAGCACAGAAACCAATTAACAAGGACTGCAGATATTCTGTACAGGAATTCAGAGCTGTAGATTGTTGTTTGTTTGTTTGTTTTAATTTTGGTTATCCCTGCTTTGTGTTGTCTCAATTTTGTTAAGTTGTATTGATAGATCTGTCACTGACATATGTTCAACATGTTTATTGTAGTTCTGCCGGTGTGTGCTAAGCTGGAGTATATTTTGTTATGAGCCCAAGTAATGAGGCCCCAAAAGCTGAACAGATGTGGTTTCAAGTCAAATGGTCAATAAGTATTTTCTAAACTAATTTAGTACTACTTCTTAAGACTAGCCTGTTTTGTGATAAAGATAATACTGGTACAATTGGATGGTGATTTCTATTCAGCGAACTTTCAGAGCTACAGGAAATCTGTAGGAGAGCTACAGCTCACCTTCCCTAGGGGTGCCTCTCCTAGCAATGGTTCCCTCATGGCAGCTGTGTCTAGGGTCCTTTTCTGGAACCATATACTGTGTACCTTGGCTGTAGCTGGGGCTTTGGCTTGTGTACAGACTGCTGATTATGATTGGATTTGGTCATTAAGTAATGTTTTTTGCTAATTATTGTTACCCTGCTTTTGTTGGTATTACCCAGTGTTACAGTCAAAGCTTAGAATTGGGTACCTTTTGTTGCCTTGCTCTGCCTTATTGCTTCATGCCAATGCAACATGCAGTCTAATTCACTTTTCAGAAATGATTGGTTTGTTATTGCTGTGCTGAAAGAGTTTATCTGGTTTCGGAGGAAAAAAATAAAACAAATCTCTAGCCACCATTTTTGAATTGCAGGAAGAATGGTCTAAAAATATGAACATTTGTACTTGTTTTATATGAACTACTTTTCTGTGGCCACTTCTCTAAACTCACTGCAAATTATTTCTGCCTACAGCATTTTTTGTGATATAGAAAAAATTCTTCCTGTAACACTATCTTTATAGTTTCCTGCAAAATAGTTATGAGCAGTATTTTTTTCCTTTCTTACATAGGCTGGATAAGATTACAATGCAATGTGGATTTCTTCTAAGAGTGACCTTTAGAAAAATGATAGTTGTGTCTCATGTATCAGGCAAGATAACAAAGCTGGAAGCAGTAGTGGAACCTTTTAAAGTGTTGCAGTGGGTGTCTTAAATCTATATGTGTTTGTGGAGGAAAAGGGAATAAAATCGGGGGGGGGGGGGGGG